>JANDJT010000114.1:18967268-18997410 GCA_024331685.1 Stegophilus panzeri
TAAAAACTGTATTTTGTGTTTACTCAGGTTGCCTTTGTTTTAGATTTTGTTTTAATTTCTGAAACAATTTAGTATGAGATATACACAAAAACAGTAGAAATCAGGATCGGGCAAATACTTTTTCACAGCACTGTATTTGGATAAGCAATGTTTGTGGTTGTAGGCCTACATTTACTTGGCAAATGGATTGCTTGTCTGACCCAATGCTATCATTTACTTTAACTTGTAAACATATGGTTTATCACATGATTAATTCATTATAGATTTTTATTCTTTAGGATACAATGTGTTATATTAACTTTATTAATGCAGCTAGATATCAATATACCAACTGAACTTTCTGAGACCATTATATTAGGAACATAAAAATGTAAAAAGTTGTTTTTATATGTGTACTTGTGTACATAAATCCTTATTATTTCCAAAAAGCTCAGCTTATACAAACATAATATAATGGGTATTATTCACAATGTGAATTATGCAGACGTATGCAGAATTATGCACTTTCTAAATGGAACCACTTGTCTATAAGCCCACTAAAAAAGCCCTGTGGCTAGAATATTGCTGTCAGGTGCAATACAATGTAAAATAAAAGCAAGAGACAACTTAAAAATAAATCAACAACATATAAAGAAAGATAATGAGATATAAATGAGAAGATGTCAAGTATAAACATTTAATATTGCCACAATATTGCTGCATGAATAGTCCTAGTTATAATTGTCACATAATCACTATAATAATCACTGCAAACTTGGTTTAATTTAACAATGTGGCTTCTACCATTATTATTAGGCAGCTTATAAAATAGCTGCAATGAGTAGAGAGCACATCCTTTATTTTTGTGTAACTGCTTACTGCAAAACATTTAACAACTAACACAACAATACTCTATGAATGCAAACTATGATGGAGATAATGAACAATAATTGCACTTAACTTAAACTCTTATCTGAAAATTAAATATTCCAATATCCCAAAACATAGAAAATATTCAGGTAACATTGCTTTGCTGTCTGTACTGTTTATTATGTCACAACTGGAGCCAACTGAGTAATCTGAGTTTAACCACATTTTTTTCAAAACTACCTCATCATAGGAGACAGAAACTTTGCAGACTTATATACAAAGCATATAAACATACAGCAATCCTCATTGCAATTCAGGCTGAGTTTTGTATATTGATATCTATGTAGTCCTGAAGGCTACAGTGGTACAGAATGAGATGTGCTGGGTTTTTTTCATTGTCTTTTGTCTATGAGGGCCTTTGAGCTAGCAAGCAAATCAAAACAGTGCCAAGTCCACTGTCTTTAGCTAGAAAGCAACAATGTTATCCCACCATTGATCAGTAATCATTAAGGTTAGTTAGATACAGGATTTGATTTTGACAGTAATATTTATTAATACAAAATTTTAAAATAGAGATATTAAATACAGATACCTACATTTAGTGAAAGTCTATATTCTATTTTTTCTAATTTTGATGACATTTTGATGGTTGTGATGTGTCTAGCTGTCATCTATTTGTCACAGTTGCACCAGGCTCCTTCCTTCTCACTACGCATTGCATGTCCTCTCCCCTCTCGTCACACTTGTACTCAAACATGAATTATGACGCAGCCTGTGTGGCAAGTAGGCTACGAAAAATAGAACATTAATTTGGCCATGAAAATCACTCCTTGAGATAAGCAATGTCACTGATTAAGATGCTGTCTCCGGCAATGTGAAAATGAACTTTTACAGGTATGCTGCAACTAATTAATTAAGTAGTAGTGTCATATATATGTGTTTAATATTGCCAATGAATGCTGTTCCATTGTGTATTGATTTACATTTACAAAGTCCAACCATGAATTTCAGTGTGACATATTGTGATTACAACAAGTTGTCAGGCAGTGGCCCTGGACTTAACATTGCTCCTCTCTCGAGCCAGTATCGCACAAGAAAATCAACTTAATTTCAAGGTATGATTCACAAATAACTGAGATTTCAGCAAACTCCGCCTTGCAAGCTCAGAAAACTCCTCGCCATACATGTCTAATGATGGCTTTTTAGCTGCTTTAGGGTTCCTTCTTTTTTTTTCAAACATTTTCTCCTTCATCTTTCTTCAGAAGAAGATTTGGCGAAAACTCTTAATTCTGAAAAGCTATGTCCCCGATACCCCAAGCCCACTCCATTGGCGCATCCAATCCCCTACCTGAAGGCAGCACTGGAGAAAGTAAGCATTTCCCAATTACAAATCACCCCACCAAAAACACTAATCTCTCATAAGTCACACTTTAAAACTTTCTTTAGGATATTTGAATAGAAATTCAATTACTCCATCGAAATTCAGCTGTATGCTTTCCTTAAGCAGTCCAAACCTATTCAACTCATATTCCTTTTGAGCTCCATATTCCTTGGGTTAAAGCCAGTTATTCCAGCACATATCAGGCAGTAAAATATTATTTGGAAAAAGAATTTATAACCACTATTGCCAGCAGCCTTAGTTGTTCTGAAAGTTTCTGAAAGCTGTAAATAATTATGTATTAATATGCAATGTCCTCTTCCAGGTGGATGCAGTTCTCAGACATAGCATCAATCCCACCAGCCTCCCCACAATTTCTGCCATCGTCATTTACAATGACACCGTGTTGTGGACAGGAAACTTTGGAAAGAGGAATGGCAGTGACCCTAAATCATCACCTCCTAATGAGTATACCATCTACAGGTGAGCTCCTGACAGTAGGGTGGACAACTTTCAGCCCATTTACAGCATTGTTCTTTATTTTTCTTGTAATTTAGCACACACTCAAACAAGTCCTCTTCCAAATGCAGATAAGGTATTCTTCTAAAAGTTCTCATTTTAAACAGTTGCAAACAAAACACTTTCCAATCCAATTAGCTATTTTACTCTAGCTACTAATGATTTTCAAATACTTCCCTTACATGGTCTCTTAAATCCTCCCACAGGCCCTGCCTTTCTCATAGGTTATAGAACAATTATAAACTTTATAACGAAAGACCTTCTATTAATGTGAAGAGTAACTCAAAAACTGTGTGACAAGTAATGTGAAGAGCATTTTGAAGTACTGTCAAGTAGATTTGGTGACGGTAAGTGCAAGCTTGATTTTATTAACAATCCAAATTAGAAGACATTATTGTGGTCCAAAAACCAGGTAGTTGATCAGTCAAACAGAGCAATGCAGGATGAACTCAAAATGAAGAAAAAAAGCAAAAGTCAAACCAGGAATAACAACAGAAAAAAAAACCCAACACTCAGAATTTCACACTGTGTTTAAAGATGTAATGACAAATCTATTAAAAGACATATAACACTATATTGGCCGTGCAAGTATTGAATATATGTAATATTTAAACCAACTTAATATAAAAATATTTAAAATGAAAGTTATAATAATTGCTTTTGAAATCTGGTTTATGAACACAATGTACAAAAACTGTTTAGTGTTTATATTCCTATTATTTATTTTCAGAATCGTAATGAACTATACATCTGTTTTTTTTTATGTCATTATCTAAACAAGTAGATCATAATCTTAATATAATATACATATAAATATATATTGAATTTCATTATCATGTATAAATAGCCTTCCTGTAAGCATTATTATTGTGTAAAGTAAATTTCTTCTGAGACATACTGGCCAGACAGCTAAGAGATGTTACTGCTAGCTGGCACAGTAAAGATCAAATTGCCAAGTAAACCATGATTTAAGGAGATAGCATCCATGTAACAGACTGTAAGTATTTCTGGACTCCAACTGCCTCTAACTGATTTTCTCAGTATAATGGACTGATGTCTGTATGGAATGAGAGAGTGTCAGTTACAAGCTACGGACATTTCTTGTTTTCATAGGTTCAAATCGATCTATTTACATGTTTCTCTTTCAGAATAAATTGCCTGTGGGTCTGCAGCCAGAAGCATCTACTGTATAACTGCACTACTAGTGCTTTCAATATATGAAGAAAAATAAACAAATTGCATTTTTACTTAATTAATGAAAAAAGAATGGAGGAAAGGATTAATTATGGGACCTGAACCGTAATTTTCTTATGAAATGACTTCTTTTATACAGTAGATTGTTTAGTTTCAAAGTAATACCTTAGAATGTAATGTGGCCATATTTTTCAAAAGGTAGCAATAAGCTTAACTTATACAGGCTCATTCCCAACTGAGAAAGAAGGCAGTGATACGTGCAAATTAGTATTTTTTTTTGTATTTTTTTGAAAAAGCAATTAAGAATTATACTTGCTCCGATAATTCATGAATTATACTCAAGAGGTTTCATTTCAAGTCTGAATAAAAATTTGGTAATGCTATTATTAAGTGTTAATGACAATTACAATGCCAAAGAGTTGTATGAGTAATACATTTTAATACTAGTATTAAAATGACTATTAGTATTACTAGTAAAAATGTCTATAGTAGAGATGTACAAATACTCTAATACTACTCTAATTCTATTATGATGTGCTATGGTTTTTCTTTTCATCTAAAATGCTATAAATCCAATACTAGAACTTTGATTTTACAGTTGGTGTGGCACATTTGAGCCCCTTACAATAACAATTATAATAAATCTGTTATATAATAAATCTGTTTGCATCTTGCAGCATTGCATAAAATAAACTTAAATAAAACAACTAAACACAATTAATGCTCTAAATATTAAATTATGAGTCAGCACAGTTTCCTTTTTCAAGGGTCAATTGCATGTCACACAATAGTGTGCCTAATGAATCATTAGCTTGCAGTGTCTAATATTGACAATAGAAAATCTTCCAGTAATACAAATGCGGTATTCAACCACAGCAGAGATAATAACAAAAGTCTGGACACCAGGCTGTTATATGTTGATGTTGAATTCAGATGAAGCTGCTGTCATAGAAGATGCTTCCTGGAAGTTAAAATGTTGTCAGCTTTGCTAATATTGTCTGGTCTTTAACTCTCCTTTCAGCAACATTTGTGAGGTGTTTTTTCACATTCTTTATAGCTCTAATAATTTGCATTGTGTTGACTTTATATTAGTTTCATTTGTGGCTGCATCAGCAGAACAAAATCACCACAACACAAAACAAAATCCCAAGACACCAACTACTTTTCAACAGCGCAAATGCTGGAAAAATGCAACACCATGTCAGGGATGTCCCTGAGTACTGAACGCTGAAACGGGCATAAGCAGTGCTTCCAGGTTGTGATTTTGTTTACTTTAACAGGTGTTTTTGTTTTTGCATCTCCTTCCCTGTCTTCTCATTGTTATATCCTTCACGTGTCATGTCTGTCTCACCTGTTCCTAGTTTCCCCCTCGATTATTCGGTGTATGTAAACCACCTGTGTGTCTTTGTGCATCGCCCGGTATTAATGTAAGCGTTTCACCACTTGAACAATACAGAATCTTTTGTTTCCGTGGCTGTTTACCTCATTCCTTGATCTTGGTTTATGCTTTTGGATTACCCTTGTTATCTCTGTTTGTACATTGCCCGACCCTTGCCTGTTTTGTGGATTAGATTTTTGATCACAATTTAGATTTGTCTGCCTGCCTCTCAATAAAAGCATTTTATTGCATTTGCATCCGCATTTGCATGTTTATGCCCGTTTCCTGACACACCACAAATTATCACAAGAATAAAACTGAACCTGACAACACAACAAAAATTTAGGGAAAAAGGGAAGGCCGAAATTACAAGGAAACATATTTTATTGTGCCTATGACTTTTTAAAATCTTGTTGATGTTGTTTTTAAAGATTCATATTTATACAGCAGTACAAAAAATTGGTTTAAAAAATCCTTAAAGGTTACTTGGATGTTAATAGTTAACAGTTTAAACATACAACCGTTTACTGAACCTTTTCTAAAAAGGAAACACTCTCTGTAAGGAGCTACATCAAAAGAAAGTTTCCTTGTTGTCTGTTGTAGTTTTTCCTAAGGGAAACAAACTCGAGAACCCTTTAGAGTCCTAGTTGGTACCCTTTGAGAGTCTGAGTGTCAAATATATTAGACTCACTGTTCAAGAAAATCCCCATATGTGTATGTGCTGTCTTTAGGATTGCAAGTATATCTAAGATCTTCCCCACTCTGATGCTCTACCGGCTATGGGAGGATGGTAAAGTGGGCTCATTAGATGACCCACTGGAGAAGTATGTGGAAAATTTCACCATCAAAAACCCACTGGGGAAGAGCAAAAATTCAGAGCTGAAATATGTGACAGATGGTCTGATCTTCCTGGATAGCAGTGAGGTTCAGATTCGCTCTTCCTCAGTTACCCTGCGTAGAATGGCCAGTCATCTCTCTGGTAAGTGACTTCCTACTTCATCTTACTGTTTCTGTCTTTCTATGACCCACCTCCAACCAACACTTCTCTCATTGTGAATTTAACTATGTGGCCTTATCACTCTTATCACTCAATAAAGCTATTTCACCCCTCCTAACTGCCAAGGGCAGTGCAAAACATATGAATAAACTCTTGCCACAACCATACAACAGCCATTCCCTTTTACGTTGCCTGTGAGCATGTTGGACTGCTTGACCACAGTATGAAGTTATCTACTTAGCAGCTTGTGACTATTGTCAGAGCTACTGTATCACTGCCCTTCCTGCAAAAGTGATCATAACCTCCTCTTATTTGCTTTCTACTTGGTCGGTGTCTTTTCTTATTATATTACAATACTTATTCTTAACGCACTATTGGGATTTATAGCACCCATTAGCCTGAAGTTGGTTTATCCTTTGTGTGCACTACTGCCCTGCATTTAGCAAGTCACTCACCATTTTTGTATTTGGACATTCAACTCTACGGTTATGTGGAGTTGGGGAGTTTTTCTCCACTGTGTTTGTGGCCTCGTCTGCCTTAGGTAGATATTATTCACTGTGCAGATGACTTGCATGCTTTTTGTTGGCGGCATGTGATGCAGTGTGGTGCCTTTCCTAGTTGGTAGGAGAAACTCAGCTCCAGTTCGACATTCCATTAAAATTTTGTAGAGATCAAAGGGTCCTCCAATGAGCCTGGGGCTGTCCAATTGAGCCAAAGATTATGAATGGCTGTATACACTCTAGGAGCATTCAGAGAGTGGTGGTGTTAGGGTTAGCAGTGCCAGAGGCTACCAACTATTCTTCTGCTGTTCTACTGCTTCGCTCTGTGTCTATTTGCTGTGTTGCTGCTTTGGTGAACTTTTCCTTAAGTACTGCCTTGCCATGCTGCATTCTGTTTACTTTGGCCATGCTTTGGCCTTGCCACGCTGCTTCAGGCACAATTTCTTCACTGTGTTGTTATGGCTTTGTTATAGGTGACATTATTTTTGTTCACTGCCTGATTGAGTTGCATCTGTCAGTGACTACATTCACTGTGTTAGGCCTGCAGACAAGTCATTCCTCATGTGTTAGCCCTTTGGACTTAATTGGAAGCTTTTTTCTTTTATGTGGCTCATTAAGGTATTACTATACCTAAAATTGTATCTAAGCAAGTTTTTAATCCTGTTATAATATACAAAACCCAAGTCAATATTCCAATAAAATGAAAAAAGGATTTTCCAAATAATGAGATAAAAGGGGTTAAATATGATTTGGCTTGTGCAGACTCCTTCTCCTTATACCAATCCACACAGCATTTATACAAATATATCCAACCTTGCAATAAATAAACAAAATTCTTTATCTCTGCACGAGTTTCTAACCATTTTATGTGATATGTAGGTTTACCAAGAAGACTTCGCTCCACTAACCTGCTGTGGAAGGGCAAGACTCAAGCTGCAATTAATCTTCTACAGGATGATGTGCTGGTTGCAGATCCAGGAACCAAGTATGTCTCTTTTTTAAATTCATGAGAGTTTAATTTCGTCTCTGCTCTATTACACCATAGGACTGACAATGTGAGTTAGAAAATAACACAATACGAAAGAAATATACTATATGGCCAAATGTTTTTGGACACCTGACCATCACACCCATATGTGGGCCTTCTCCAAATTGTTGGCACAAAGTTGAAAGCACACAATTGTATATAATCAGGCTTGGGGAGTAACGGAATACATGTAATGGCATTACTTAATCAGGACACAAAAAACTGGTAACTGTAATCCATTACAGTTATGTCAAAAAACAAAGTAATAAGATTGCAGGTACATTTTGTAAAAATATATAAATAAATAAATAAAATGTGAATACTATCAGGATTACATTTTTTCATTTAAAACCAAAGAAACAAATCTTTTGACAATATAGACAGCTGTTTGATTATAATTCTGGTTCTCTCTTGCCAGTCATGACTCACATGAGCAGTCTCCTGGTACAGTTACTTTGGTAGAAATGAACACACATTGTCCTCTGAAATGTTTTTGTTAGGATGACCATATGTCCTCTTTTTGAGACCTTAAAAAAGATTTCTAATTTTAAGAAAATGAATGGGATTCGGTTTTAGGTTATGATGTGCTTATGGTGTAATACTGCATCATGTGTGCGCATGCTTGCATTGCTTTAACCCCTCTCTATAATTTCCACCTTCTCGCACATCAGCTGGTCGATTCTAAAAGGCTTGCAGCAACTATTGGCCAAATTCTGCCTCTCAACCATTACCCTACTCTCAGCGAACACACGAAGGTGAAGTACTGTTGTGTACGGCGTCAAACAGTTGTTTGACAATAGCAGCAAACAGCTGTCCTGAGTTGAAACAATGTCCATGGCCATATAAGGCCATTTTAATTTCAAGTTATCACATTGTTTCGAATTACATGACCACTCAAATGTGTAAATAATGGCAGAAGGGGCAGAAGGTACACTCGTGGCATCTAATATTTTATTTTATTCAATGCAAAATAATGTAGGAATTTATATATATTTATGTAATGCTAATAGTGTGACTTTTTCAGTGTATTAAAATCTGCATTCACAGTAACACTGTTTTGAATGTTATTAAGACATGAAAAAAAGGCATATTCTTTTTGGAAAACCAGAGTATGGTCACCCTAACTTTTGTGATGTAATGTTACCCGCATCAGGGACAGTGATCTTTTATTTATTCATTTGTTTATTTATTTTCTTAAAACAAATCCAAACACTGCACATGTTGTTAAGCTCTAAAATAAACTCTAAATAAAAGTATTTTAAATCATATTGCTTTTCTTTTGACTTTATTTACATACAGTGGTGTTTGTGAACCCTTTAGAATGTTCTATATCTGCATGAATATGACCTAAAACATCATTAGATTTTCACAAGTCCTAAACATAGATGAAGAGAACCCAATTAAACAAATGAGACAAAAATATTATACTTGTTCATTTATTTATTGAGGAAAATGATCCAATAATACATATCTGTGAGTGGTAAAAGTATGTGAACCTTTGCTTTCAGTATCAGTAACGTTTCCGGCAACTGTTGATCAGTCCTGCACATCGACTTGGAGGAATTTTAGCCCATTCTTCAGTACAGAACAGCTTCAACTCTGGGATGTTGGTGGGTTTCCTCAATAAACTGCTTGCTTCAGGTTCTTCCACAACATTTCTATTGAATTATGGTCAGGACTTTGACTTGGCCATTCCAAAACATTAACTTTAGTTTTCTTTAACCATTCTTTGGTAGAACAATTTGTGTGCTTAGGGTCGTTGTCTTGCTGCATGACCCATTTTCTCTTGAGACTCAGTTCATGGACAGATATCCTGACTTTTTCCTGTAGAATTCGGTGGTATAATTAATTGTTCCATCAATGATAACATCGTCCTGGCCCAGATGCAGTTAAACAGGCCCAAACCATGAGATTACCACCACCACATTTCACAGATGGGATAAGGTTCTTATGCTGGAATGCAGTGTTTTCCTTTCTCCAAACATAACCCTTCTCATTGAAACAAAATTTTTTTATTTTGGTCTCATCTATCCACAAAATATTTTTCCAACAGACTTCTGGCTTGTCCACGTGATCTTTGGCAAACTTCAGACAGGTAACAATGTTCTTTTTGGAGAGCAGTGGCTTTCTTCTTTCAACCCTGTCATGCACACCATTGTTGTTCAGTGTTTTCCTGATGGTGGACTCATGAACATTAACATTAGCCAATGTGAGAGAGGCCTTTATTTGCTTAGAAGTTACCCTGGGTTCCTTTGTGACCTCGTGGACTATTACACGTCCTGCTCTTGGAGAGATCTTTGTTGGTTGAGCACTCCTAGGGAGGGTAATAATGGTCTTGAATTTCTTCCATTTGTACACAATCTGTCTGGCTGTGGATTGGTGGAGTCCAAACTTTTTAGAGATGGTTTTGTAACCTTTTCCAGTCTGATGAGCATCAACAACTCTTTTTCTGGGGTCCTCAGAAATCTCCTTTATTCATGCCATAATACACTTCCACAAACATGTGTTGTGAAGATCAGACTTTGATAGATTCCTGTTCTTTAAAAAAATCAGGGTGCTCACTCACACCTGTTTGTTATCCCTTTGATTGAAAACACGTGACTCTAATTTCACCTTTATTTTCACCTATAAACTGCTAATGCTAGAGGTTCACATACTTTTGCCACTCACAGATATGTAATATCATTTTCCTCAATAAATAAATGACTAAGTATAAGATTTTTTTTCTCATTTGTTTAATTGGATTCTCTTTATCATCTTTTAGGACTTGTGTGAAAAACTAATGATGTTTTAGGCCATATTTATGCAGATATATATATATATATATACATTTTTAAAGGGTCACTAACTTTCGAGCACCACTGTATGTGACCTTGAAGTAATCTAAAAGTAACCAGATTACATTACTTTCATATTGTGATACTTGGATGACGTTACTGATTACATTTTTTATGAATTAGTTTGTAACTGTAACGGAATACATTTTTAAAGTAGAGCTTCCAACCCTGTATATAATGTCTTTGTATACTGAAACATTATAGTTTCTATTCATTCGCACTAAGAGGCCTAGCCCAAATATATTCCAACATGACAATGCCACTGTGCACATAGCAAAGTCCAAGAAGACCTTGGTTTGCCAAGGTTGCAGTGGAAGAGCTCAAGTGGCCTACACAGAGTCCCAACATCGACCCCATTGAACACCTTTGGGATGAGCTAGAAAACTGACAGCACCCTTGGCCCTCTCACCCAACATCACTGCATGACCTCAATAATGCTCTTGCAATACAAAAAATACTCCAAAATCTAGTGGAAAGCCTTCCCAGAAGAGTGAAGGTTATTATATAAACAAAGGAGGACTATTTTTGGAATGGGATGTTCAAAAACCACATAAGGGTGTGAGTCAGATGTCCACATACTTTAGGCTATATAGTGTAACACAGTTCTGGACATAAAGTAGACCTGTGTGTAAAACACCATTAATATAATATTTCATTCATTGTTTCTTAAGTAATCTATTTTGTTTCCTTAAGATGTCACTACAGCAACTTGGCTTTTTCCTTGTTGGCCCATGTCCTGGCTGAGAGGGTGTTGGGTTTGAATTACCAGCGCTGGATTTCTGACAACATCCTTGACCGGTTGGGAATGGAGGACACAGGCTTTGATATCACCCCCAGCATTCAGAGTCACATGGCTGTTGGCGTCTATGCCAATGGCCAACCTGCACCACTTTATGACCTAGGCTGGTATCGGCCATCGGGGCAGATGTTCTCTACAGCTGCTGATCTGGCCAAACTAGCCATGATGCTTCTTGGCACTTATCATCGCAAGCTTCTGGAGCCAGACACTGTAAAGATAATGCTCACTCCCTTGTTCCACTGTGATAAAGATTACTTTGCCAACCGCACTGGAACTCCATGGGAGGTGAATGAACAGCTTGGTTATGAGTTACTTCGTAAAGATGGGGACTTGGATGGGTACTCCGCCACATTCTCCCTAGTACCTCGACTCAAAATCAGTATGGTTGTTCTGATGGCAGGTACAAGGCCTCAGAACCAGGATGTAATATCCAAGGCCTATTCATATATCATTCCAGCCATGGAGAAAGCTTTCAGAGATGCCAAGCAGGTCCTTGTGCCTCCCCCCAATCCTGTGCCATATGTAGGGTTCTACACATACAGTAACATCACCTTTTATGAGATCAAAGCTGGACCAGAAGGAGTCCTCATCATGCAGCAGTTTGGGCCTCAAATTGAGAGCTTGATTCCTGAGATATACCGAACCATAAAGTTGTCTTACCTTGTAGATCGAGTTTTTAGAGTTGTGTTTGAAAAACAATACCCCTGCATTTTACATGTGGGTTCTGCCTCAGTGTCATTGGAAGCCCAGGATGGGCAGCTGTTCAATTTCTATATGTTTGGCAAATTTGGGTTATCCCCTGGCTTTGATGCACCAGGTTTGAACACTTACAATGTGGTCCGAATCACCCACAGACCCATATTTTCAAAGTGAAGTCTAATATCCAAAATACTAGAGACTGTGCAGCATATGGCTAAATAAATGGCAGAAACATTAGGGTATGTCACTTTTGACTAACTCTAAATCTGCATGATTGAAATCTTACATCATAGTTGTTGAACCCATGATTTTCCTCAGGTACTCTGGTTTCCTCCCCTAGTCCAAAGACATGTGCTGTAGGCTGATTGGCATTTCCAAATTGTACGTAGTGTGTGAATGTGTGTGCGATTGTGCCCTGTGATGGATTGGTACCCTGTCCAAGGTAACCCTTGCCTTGTGCCCGAGTTCCCTGGGATAGACTCCAGGCTCCATTGCAACCCCGTGTAGGCTAAGCGGTATAGAAAATGGATGGATGGATGGATGGATGGATGAATCACTTCTCTTCAAACTTTTTTAAAAGCCAAAATACAGATAGGCTGTTCATGTAAACATATTTACTTTTGCTTAATTTTTCCCTATTAAGTTGTTCTTGAGGCAAATTTTACTTTAAAGCTGGGCATACACTACAAAATCTTTCACTGAATTTGCCCAGTTATTACTGGAATTTAAATTTTATGACTGATCAGAACTGATCTGGTGGTGTGAGATGGTAAATGTCTAAAAAAGAATTTTCAGATGATCAGAGGCCTTTCACTTTTTTCATACCTGTGATTTTAAGGACTGAATCTGTACGTCTTTTAGAGTTATACTGAAAATGTACAGATTGCACTGAGATTGGGGGGATGGGCTTTTGGGCAGAGACAAGACACATAATCAGTCTGTGTGTGCAGTTCAGTGATGAGAATGAGAACTCTCATTACCACTTTTGCACACTGTGTTTGTGCATTAAAGAACCGTCTCCATAATAATTTCAATTACATCATAACAGGACTGTCCCTCATGATTTGGGATACTTGAGAGTCTTTTTTTCTGTATAAAAAAAAAATTTAGGTGTAAAATTTTATGCTTTGTTTTTGCAAAATTAATTCAAATAAACAACAAAATGTTTGTGGTCCATGTTCCTTTGTGTTCATTCAATTTTCTATTTTTAAAACTGAAATAAAATTCGGGAAATGGTCTCTTCTTATTCATAAGAATAATTACAGCAACCATTAAAGGGTTTACTTTGCTTTTAGAAACTGCATTTATTAAAGTAAAAACGGATGTGCTAATCCATGATGATAATCATGCATTTCGACATCATGAGAAAAATAACTCGTCACCTTAAGAAAACAAATTCTGTACTGTTATCTGGAGATCACAACTTATTTTTCATGTGACCTCCAGATAACAGTACAGAAAAAAGAAATAACTCATTATATGTACATATATATGTACATATTAGAACTGGACAGAACCCACAGCGTAAAACACCTTTCTGCATCCCTGATTATTAGTTTTCTCAACATATATTCAGAGATATCAGAATATGGCTGAATATGTCATATTCAGCTGAGCCTAGGGACCTAAATTACTTCCATGCTACAAACAGCATATCCCAGAGACCTACCCCTGGAGATTAGTAGAATTGATATTTTTCATTATTATTGTTTTATGATATCAGCACATTAATTTAATAAATACAAAGAGAAAACAGATCATATTTAATTTTACATTTCTAAATCATTTGAAAAAGGAACAATTATTCATTAACAAATCAATTACAGCATTTTTAAAAATCATAAAAGCATTCGTGTGTTGGTTTTCATTTTTTAAGATTAAAAATATTTTTAAAAAAGAATAAAAAATATATTTTTTAAGAGTAAAAATAGAATAATGAATAAATGCAAAAGTACACGGTCCGTGTTGAAAAACAAAATACAAATGACGACGTGTTCACTCATTTTTTGTCTTAATACTGAAAATGAAATTACTAATTAACAATGTTTAAAACCTGTTTTTGCTTGTTGGAGTTGGAGTTATTTCATTTTGTGGCATGCTCGCATAACCCAAGTGTAATTTAACTAACTGAAAAATGTCAGTGCCTTCGTAAAAAATGTTGCTTTGCTCTGAGAAGTTATTACATGCATTACATGCTTTTCAAATGCATTAAGAAGGTTACAGTACGGGAGGATGACATGTCCACCAGGATAAAATTAGTTTTTCACTGCGATAAAGTTAGGTTCGATATTCTCTGGATATTCACTTTCCCCTGCCCTTGTTCTATAGAGGTGACAATCTTACACAGATATCAATACCACCATTAGTTTTTAATAATATTCAATTATTATATACGGATATAAAACTTTTACTCAAAAATGTCAGTGTGTATTAGAGCTGCATTTACACCTGAGAATGTTTGGACCCGGTTTCACAGCACAAGTTGCCTAAGGGACCATCTGTACCTGGATTCCAATCTGGCTGATAGTTGGCTTGGTAGGTAGCTACTAGCTAGCTAGCTGCACGTCACCTTCAACCATCATAACTGGTCTTTCTCTCTCTGATAGCTAGCTTGTTAGACCAGCTAGCTAGCTGATAACAACATAGCTGGCTAGCAAACAGTTTAGTAGCTAACTTTCCATTCCATTTGAGAATACTGGAATTATTGCAATCTCTTTCAAGTAGATTAAATAACGCTAGCTTGTTCCAACATTAGTTACATCGTTTAACTCTCTGTTCCTAACAATGTACACTTACGTTTGGTTGTCAGCTAGTCGATGCCACAAACGTTCGTTCTGAGCCTCATCTGAAAGTGGTGTGGCATTTGCCTCCACGAACACCCTTCCTGGCGGCTGTGCTTCAATGATGTCAGTTGTTAATGAGACATAGACCATTAGTCATTCACTTCATTTGAAAACTGAAAAAAGATGACCTATAAGTAATTGCTAATGGCTCTTATAACACATTTTTTTCTCACATCTCAACAGTCCATCGATTTTAATAAAATACATACGAGCACTATTCAAATTACAAAATTCACAACATTAAAGTCAACATTGATACATGCAAAATTTCCTAAGTTCCCATGGACAATAAATCTATAAGTCATGCACAGTCAATTCTGTCGAATTTGCTTCTGTATCCACATTTAATTTTATGTCTTCCTCTTAAGCTCCCCTTTCATCAACAGCTGTTCATCTGTTTGCTGGGGACAAAAAGCCAGGCATCAACTCTCTTGCTGCTGTCCCTTTCATATCCTTGAAAACAAAATTAGTCCATCCTTTTGTTACCAAGGTAACTGATGTCCATTAGGACAGCATGGTCCATCAATGAAACCAGTTCAACCTCTATTACAGTGCTTTCAGTAAGCTCAATTATATTTTTCTAAACCAGTGCAAATCAGTAAATACAGCACAATACTGAATACTTGTATGCATTATATCACAGTGTAGCAGAAAACCACAATTAAAAAAAAGAGAATAATAGTCTTTAAGAAATACATAAACCTATTTTCCCCATAGTTTACAGGGTTGGGAAATATGAAAATACATTATCATGATAAATTAGGTCACAATACACTTTTCTGAGACATTGCAGTACATTGTCTAGAGCTGCAACAACTAATCGATAAAATCAATAATAACTGATTATGAAAACCATTGTCAAAGAAACTCATTATTGATTAGTTGGTCTGTGCACTTCTGTCCCGAAAACACACATCGGAAATATGGCAATACTGTGTCCTAATACATCATGTATTACACACAATGCACTTACACTACGTACTCTACCGTCTAATGTATGAATTTTAGAAGGGTAGTTTAATCCCAAATGGAACATTAACAGGAAGTATAAGCCATTTCCCAGTCGATAGCACATGACGTCAAACGCACATAATGCGACGCCACTAGCTTTAACAGAATACCCAGAATCAATCAAATTTCTTCAGTTTACTGTTTATATCAATGTTACCTTTTTATGCCCAACATGACCTCAGTCACCATCAGGCGGAGGCGTAATCATCAAGTGACAGTGGGAAAAAAAGTGTGCGACCCAAGTCCTCTAATGCATTGGAGCAATTTATATTAAATGCAGTGAAGAACATTTTAACCTGCAAACTTTACAAAGTGGAGCTTGTGTGGCACAGAAGAATGACATTGATGCACAAGCACAAACTTATGTTTATATCTAAAAAGGGGCTGGGGAAATCAGTGTGAATTGCTTAAAATGTTTAGTTTAATTCAAGTTTTTTGTCATTATATGCTGTATTTGCACGCTTGCAGAGTAAATTCTGTTGTTTATTATAACGGGAGTGATCTATTTGTAAGAAGGCCATGTTGCTCCTAACGTTCAACGTAGACACAGTGATAAATAATGTAGCGCAAGTAAGATCATTAATGTCAAAATAAAACGCTACGATCAAAGCAAGCATTTTTTGCGCATCCACAAAAAATACTGCATAAATATTATATATATATATATATATATATATATATATAAATTGGACAAACAGTTCTGTTAATGTAAATTGTTAGTTTGAAGATGATAATTGTATAAGCTGCAGTTTATGGATTTTATTTAAAATGAACAAAAAAATGGTATTGGAATATTTTATCCAATTAATCAATTAATTGAAAAATAATCAGCTGATTAATTGATTATGAAAATAATCATTAGTTGTAGTCCTAACATTGTCAGTATTTTTTTTTCAACAATTATAATTATAATTTTTTTTCAACAATTCAGAGCAGCTGATTAGATGTTAAAATTTGTACTGAATCATTAAAATTGTCAAATTTATACAGATTTCTTTTTTCATTTTCAGTTTTAAATCATTTTTTGTAGATGTTAAATAAATACTATCACTGAAGACCATTTTTTCCATAGTTTTCTAAATTTAGAAACTGCAAAGTGTTTTGCTGCTAGTTTGTTAGCAGAACTAGGTACATATCATGTATCATAGGAATGTTGTGATAATTGTGATAATTTTGTTGCACACCCTTAATTGACTGTATAGGACACTGATGTTTTTACTACCGATAGCTGTGCAGAAATATAAATTAAAACCTAAATTATAGGATTTTTTTTAGCAATCACAAACACAAATGACATTAAAAATGACACTTTCTCATTTCCTTTTCACACAGGTTTTTAAAAATGTTAATTGGCAGAGAATGCTACCTTTCCCCATTAGATAAAAAAAGCATCCATGTTGAGGGTGGTACTCCATGCACCGCGTTGCATTACATAAAAGTAGTATCAAGCTCTTGCTCCCATTCTGTGCTGAGGTTAACAGAGGGTTGGGGGCCATTTGGATAGCTGCTGTGGCCCTGAGAGTTTGTTCTGACAGCCTTGTGGCTTTTAGGGAAGGAAATCCTCTTGCTGTAGGGTGGAGAGATGGTCTGTAAGGTGTTGACTTCTGGGCGCCTACACATCAGCTCGAAAAATTGCTCTCGAAAGCGACTGGAGAGAAGGTTGTAGATTATAGGATTGATGGCAGAGCTGAGGTAAAACAACACTCCGGAGAGGATATGCACATATTCAAAGATGTTGTGCATGTGGTCAGTCCAATTAGTGATGAAACTCCACAATAGTCTGTCAATATGGAATGGAGCCCAGCAGATAGCAAAGGCCAGCACCACAACAGCTGCAGCAAATGCCAGAGAAGAGAATTAAAATACAAACAACAGGTTAAGATAGGAGAGGAGGGCTAGATACAGAAGGTGAGGATGAAACATATATATCGGTGAGCACAAACCCGATTGCAGGAAATGTACCATCTTGCTCTGACTAAATACATTGTAACTGGAAAAAACATGATCAGGTGCTGGTGTTGCTGAATAAGGGTTGTAATTAACTCTACATGGATCTTCAACTGGATTCTGAGTGACCACAGCTATAGAGAAGCAAATGGATATGCTGTGCTGTCACTTTCACATAAAAATTCTCTTTTTAAACCAAAACGACATGTGTAAAATACGGATTTTTGTCATCTATTGTATCTGTGTTTATTTGCAATATACATATTTTATATGAAATGCAAAGAGGGTCTTGTTTGAGGAAGGCCCACATATGGGTGTTATGGCCAGACATCCACATACTTTTTTCATACACATAGAGTGTATGTATACTATTCTTTACTGTATATAGTGTACATACAAGTTAATTTATTAATTTATGTTTGTTGAAATAATAAATACATCCGCATTGATTTTTATTCAATCTATGATGAAAAATAAGTCCAAACAGCATGATTTGCCTCAGAAGGAAAATCACTTTATTAAGCAGAAAGTGTCCATTTATTATTCAATAAATATTCTGTATATGATGCAGCATATGATTCACACAGATTAAGGTGGAAAGGATGTGTTAAATCTACCAGCAGCATTATTCGTTCTTTTCTCGTATGAATTCATAGGGGTGCCAATAATTGTTGCACTTTTAAGATATTTTTTTGGATAAATCTTTTAACTTTTGGGCACACGGTGGGTTGGGGGTTTGATTCCTGCCGTGTGTGCTGCATGTTCTCCCTGTGCTGCAGGGGATTCCTCCGTGTACTCCGGTTTCCTCCCCTGGTCCAAATACATGCATGGTAGACTGATTGGCATGTCCAAAGTGTCCATAGTGAACGAATGGGTGTGTGAATGTGTATGTGAGTGTGCCCTGCAATGGATTGGCACCCCGTCCATGATGTACCCCACCTTGTGTCCCATGCTCCCTGGGATAGGCTCCAGGTTCCCTGTGACCCAGTATAAAAGCGGTATAGAAAATGGATGGATGGGATTAATTTTTTTTTTTTTTTGTGTGTGTTTGTGTGTATATTATATATATACATACATACATACATATCTAAAAAAAAATTACTATCATGGAAAAGTTAATTTTTTTCCCATAATTTAATTAAAAAAGTGGAACATTCATATGTTCTAGATTCATTACACAAAGTGAAATATTTAAAGCCTTTTTTTGTTTTAATCTTGATAATTGCAGCTCATGGAGATCAAAAATCCAGTATCTCAAAAATTATAAAGAATATATAGAATAAAGAATTTATAATACAGAAATGTTGACCTTCTGAAAAGTATGTTAATTTATGTACTCAATACTTGGTCAGGGCTTTAATCCTTTTGCATGAATTAGTACGTCAGTGCGGTGTCGGCATGGAGGCAATCAGCCTGTGGCACTGCTGAGGTGTTCTGGAAGTCCAGGTTGCTTTGATGGCGGCCTTCAGTTTGTCTGTATTGTTTGATCTTGTGTCTCTCATAGATTCTCGTAGATTCGTAGGTTTGGGTCAGACGTATCGGCTGGACAATCAAGCACAGTAATACCATGGTCAGTAAACCAGTTACTAGTAGTTTTGGCACTGTGGGCAGGTTCCAAGTCCTGATGGAAAAGGAAATCAGCATCTCCATAAAGCTTGTCAGCAGATGGAAGCATGAAGTGCTCTAAAATCTCCTGGTAGATGCTGCATCGACTCTCGACTTGAGAAAACACAGTGGACCAACACCAGCAGATGACATGGCACCCCAAATCATCACTGACTCTGGAAACTTCACACCAAATGCCGAGTTTCCTCACGTGAGATGCTTTGCCAGGCCTTTACTGCATCCACTTTCAGTTACTGCTTGTTTGTGGGGTCTTTCTGTCTTCAGTTTTATCTTCTTTAAGTGAAAAGCATGCTCAATTGGCTTGAGGTCGGGAGACTGACTAGGCCATTTAAGAACATCCCATTTATTTACCTTAAGAGGCTCTTGGTTTGCTTTCATGGTATGTTTAGGGTCATTATCCATCTGAACTGTGAAGCATTGTCCTATCAGTTTTGCAACACTATACTGAATCTGAGCAGAAAGTATAGCTCTGTACAATTCAGAATTCATCCTGCTACTTCTATCAGCAGTCACATCATCAATAAACAACAGTGACCCAGTTCCATTGGTAGCCATACATGCTCATGCCAAAACATTTCCTCCACCTACTACACTCCACTGCTTGACAGATGCTGTGGTATGCTTTGGATCAAGAGCCCTTCCTTTCCTTCTCCATACTCTTCTCCCATCATTGTGGTAGAAATTAATCTTGGTATCATCTGTCCAAAGACTTTTGTTCCAGAACTGGAGAGGCTTTATTTTATTTTATTTATTTTTGTACATGTTTTCTAACAAAGTCTAAGCTGTACTTTCTGTTCTTGAGTGTTACAAGTGGTTTGCATCTTGAGGCAAACTCTCTGTATTTACATTCATGAAGGCATCTCTTGATTGTAGACTTTGACAATGATATGCCTACCTTCAATCACATCTTGATTGCCTCATTTCAAATCCATTGTGGTGGTGAACAGAGGCAAAATGACCAAAACTGTGTCACTGTCAAAATACTTATGGGTCCAATTGTATGTCTATTTCATTTTTAATTTAGTTCCCTTTTTCCAAGACTTTTGTGTATATAGATTTAATAGATTTTAGAAGATTTTTCACAATTATAAACATCTAGCAAACCAGTAACAACATCTTTTTTTTATATGTCTGTCC
Source organism: Stegophilus panzeri (assembly GCA_024331685.1). Lineage (NCBI taxonomy): Eukaryota > Metazoa > Chordata > Actinopteri > Siluriformes > Trichomycteridae > Stegophilus > Stegophilus panzeri. Next base: position 18,988,010 of record JANDJT010000114.1, read on the forward strand.
TACCTTCTGGTCCCATCTGTCTTTGATGATTTTTTTTAATGAAGGAGCCATGTAATTGTGAATAACTATCTCTGCTAGGTGCCTGATGCATGCTGATATGCTTTTCTGCCACAAGAGGTTTGCATCAGCTATTGGCACCAGGAGGTAGCTCTAGAATAACTTTTTATTGCTATGCTGTGCAGTTCAGTGGATTCCATGTATTTCTTAATTACATGTGGCTAAGGCTGTGTTGTAACTAGGTTCTGGTATGGACTGTTGTCAGTGAGCTTCAAGACAGCATCTGAGTCAATGCAAACATGCAGTTAAAGCTAGATTACCTAGGTAGATTGACCCTGATGAGGAATGTGTGTACATGTTTGGTCAGAATTACAGACAGGTAGGATCTAAGATTGTAATTGTGACATTGTTTGTATTTCAGAGCCCAAAACAATGCTACTTGCATGTTTAATTTAGTAGGATGCTTTGCTTATTACCAGTTTGCCTATTAGAAGTTTTAAACAATTAGCAGGTTTAGTTTATTAGAATGCTTGCTGTTCAGCACATTACCAGCCACTAGTTAGCTAATCCTTCTTATTTGATTTAGTTTTTTTTTTTTTTATCTGTGTTACTTGTGCAATTGTTATTTGGGTGGGTAATTGGTTTATTGAGGTATATTAGCTGTATTATTCGTTTGTTGGTCCACAGTTAGCCACGGGTGATTGGAGGGTGGCTTTATTTAATTACTACTCTGCTTCTTTCCCCCATAAAGTTCATCAGAGCATGTGGTGTGCTGGTTACCACCCCAGGGTTCTCTCTCCTCTCACCTCTGCACCTCAGTTGTACTGGTAAAAATATTAATTAAATCACACATGCTCTTTCTCTGTCACCAGTTGCTGTGGGTGTGTGTGGTTGCAAGTTTATAGGCACAAAAAGGCACAACCAGTGTGAGGGGCCCTTACTTTCCAGTGAAAGGTAATCATCCAGTGGGGATTATTTCTTCCCTTCTGTTATTTTAATTTGCTCTAGTTTTCTCATCCCTTATTTGAAATTCTAGAACAGCCAATATACCTACCTCACAATTGTTCTCTGTGTGTGTTTGACTGATGTGAAATATATATTTTTGGGATGGATTTTTAACTTTGTGTATTAATAAATGGATAAAACTTGTATTCTTTTCAAATAAACTGGATCAATTTTGATGTGCTTTGAATCTTAGCATTAAAGCTGCACATCCAACTAAGAAACATGTCTGTGATACAGTCATTTACAACTTACCTGCAACAGGAAGTGTTCTTAATAATTTGCCACCAAAGAAATTCTGGCCTCAGGTACCAAACTTTTGTAGCTTTTAATCCACATTACTTTAAAACCTTCATACACAGGTGATTGCCTGGATTCCCCTAAAATTTTATTAAAATGCAGCAACGAAATGTTTACTAATCTATATTATTCATCATTCTTGGTGGAACTCAATAATGTAGCTAATCAAATCAACAAATATCTCACTGCAGTATTGCACTGTTCATTCATTAAACTCAAACTATTTCCATGAACAGTGCAGCCAGTGTGAAAATCTCCTTTGAATCCCCTGACACATAGATAATAGACATTCAGAAAAGCTGTGTCTGTTAGGTGTTCACGTACTCTCTGTTTTAATGGGATGAAAGATTAATATTCACTGGATGCCCGAACACCTAACAGGCTTCACTGGGAGTGAGTAGGGTCTGGGTGGGTGCATTTTACACAGGGGAAAAAAAGCATGACATTTATTGGACAATGTACTCTTTGTTTGTCCTGCCTGGATGCACAGCTCCTCCTTATGATGATTGGTTTCCTTACCTGTCAAAGGGTGTGGAAACTCATAACAACCTGCCAATCACTAAATCGGAAATGAACTGACATCTCAAACTTAAACATATTGGAACCAGTCAGAATTGTGGGGAGCCTGCAGTCTGTGTAATTTGTAAATATCATAAATAAGCTGTAAGTATAAAGTTCTGTTTTATTAGCTGCATTCATTTCTGAAATTTGTTGTTTATAAGTCACTTCCTTCTTCAGCTAGCAGCTTAACTGTTTTTTTAGGATGAAATGTTGATCTGATCTAAGTACAACCCCGGTTCTGAAAAAGTTGGGACAGTATGGAAAATGCTAATAAAAACAAAGAGGAATGATTTGTAAATGTACTTTGACTTGTATTTAAACAAAAAGCTTATAAAGACAGGGTATTTGATGTTTTACCCAGTCAACTGCACAGTTTTTGGAAAATAAATGTTTATTTTGAAATTGATGCATGCAACCAGTTCCAAACAAGATGGGACAGGGGCAATTTAGGACTAATAGCAATGTGACAAGTTGAAATACGAAGGTGATGTGAAACAGATGAGGCAATCATCTAATCATAGTATATAAAAAAAAAAAGCCTAGTCCATCAAGAGCAAGGATGGGTTGAGGCACGCCAATCTGCTAACAAATAATCTGTCAGCAAATAATCCACCACTTTGAGAACAACTTTCTCCAAAGACAAGCATTTCACCTTCTACAGTGCACAATATAATTAAAAGATTCAAGGAATCCAGTCAAATCTCTGTGCATAAAGGACGAGGCCAAAAACCACTTCTGAATGTGCGTGATCTCAGATCCCTCAGACGTCAGTGTTTTAAAACCGTCATGAGTCTGTAATGGATATCCTGACATGGGCTCGGGGAAACTTTGGTAAACCTTTGTCAGTCAACACCATTTGCCACTGCATCCACAGATGCTAGTCAAGGCTTTACTATGCAAATCAGAAGCCATACAGCAACACTGTTCAGAAGCACCACTGACTTCTCTGGGCTCAATCTCATCTGAGATGGACAGTAGCACAGTGGAATCGTGGTTCTGTGGTCTGACGAGTCGACATTTCAAATAGTTTTTGGACAAAACAGCCATCGTATTCTCCGGGCCAAAGAGGAAAAGGACTGTCAGAAGCGGAGTGGATAGCCCCAAGACGATGCCTATTGGAAAAAGGACCAGGAAGGGTCTATGGTCCCAGACAAAGACTGTGCAAGAGGAAGTGGCTTGGGACACACTGGATGAGTTGGAAGAAGAAGCCGGGTAAGCCCCAAAGCCAGCTCTCCTCAGCCTGTCACCACCTCAGATATGGTGGCCCTTATGCAAGACTTTCTGATGGCACAACAAAGGAAGGAGGAAGGTCTCCTCTGTGAGCTCTGAGGCCTCAGAGAGTCGATTAAGCTGCAGAGATCACCAGAGCCTGCAGTAACGCCAGAGATTACACAAAGTCTGTGGATGGAGCTCCCTACCCTAGCGACCCGGCGCAATGTGGTGACATCAGCAGAGAGACAACAGGTGTGGCCTCATCCATCCATAAATCCTGATCCAGCATGTGTGCCATGTCAGGAGACCTGAATTCCAGTATATCAGGACGGGAAGGACATAGAGACTTATCTCCGTTGTTTTGAGCATCTGGCAAGCACCTGAAGATGGCTGGAGGAGGAATGAGCATGTCAGTTAGTGCCATTACTCACCAGAAAGGCACTCAACGCATACATTGCTATGGACAAGGAGAGGTCTGTCATCTACGGTGATCTGAAGGAGGTCAACATCTCAGCGGAGACTTACCATCAATGCTTTCGACACCCGTCAACAATGCCAACTGAGACCTACCACCGTCTCAAGGGACTCTACCGATGCTGGGTCAGACCGGAATAACACACTAAGGAGGAGATTGGAGAAATCATTATCCTCGGACAACTGCTTCACGTGCTGCCAAACGAGGTCAGGACTTGGGTACAAGAGCATGAGCCAGCTGATGGTCTGTCAGCTGCCCGGCTTGCGTCACAGTACCTGAATGCATGCTGGGGAGGACTGCCACGTGAGCAGGTGACAGCCGTCAAAGGTACCAAGGTTGCTGTGCGGGAAAATGAAGGTAACAACTCCTCTACTTTGTTTAGCAAAGGACTCGCGTATTTTTATTGTCAGCAGCCAGGTCATAAAGCTAACCTGTGTTATGTACTGAGGAAGGGTGACATCAGTGAAGATAAGTTTTGTTGCACAATACTGTGATGTGACTGTTAATGGACATGACATTAAGGTTTGTAGCCTCTGCCAGAATTTGACGATAGTCTGTTTCAGGGCAACAATAAACTGAGAAAATCACGTCGGCAGTGCCGAGAGGAGAAGTACTTGGGTACTCCAATACCGGAGATATCTACTGATGGTTTGGAGGTTAGGGATAGGAAGATACCTGATATTGCCAAATTACAGGCAGCCAAAGTTACACTGAAATCCTTGTTTGACAAAGCACAAGTCGGGGAGGCTAAAGTCAAGAGTCTCGGAGCTGAAACTTATGTGGTGGAAAATAGGAACCTGTATGTGATGTCAAATGATGTTAAACATCTTGTTGTACCTAAATGTTGCAGAGCACTAATTCTACACCTTGCACACACCATAGCCTGGTCAGGAAACTTGGCACATCAGAAAAACATACCACCGACTGATCTCCCGTTTCTATTGGCCATCAATGTACACTGACGTGCTCACGTTGTCATGAGGGAGTACATGGGAGGCAGAGACAAAATGCAGAACTTTTTTTATTGGGAGAGAGAGACACAGGGAACAGGCTCAGGGAAACAAACTTGGGAAACAGGCTCAGGAAAAAGAAACACGAGGAATAAACACACTAGGTACCAGGGCCATCAAAAACTTAGTAAAACTAGGAAAGAAACCCTAAGAAAACACTAAATAAAAACAAACAGTGCATAAACTGAACAATAACAAATGTGAGAACTCAGAAACACAAAGATAACCTGACTTGATGCAATGCTCCAGCAACTAAGGAGAAAAACCAGGGAACTTAAATAGAGCACTAATCAATCAGGAAAATGAAAACATATGAGAATGGTTAAGACAAGAAATGGAGGATGACAAAAGAAGAAGTTCTGCAATGGCAGTCAGGGTGCCCTCTAGTGGCCAAAGATGGAATTGTCCCTGGGGACGATGACACACTTATTGTTCCACCTGCTCTGTCTGTCAGAAAACAAGTGCTGTCCACAAGTTGGGCAGAGCTCTGCTGCATCCATTATCGCTGATCTCCACTCCCTTTAGGAGGATAGCCATGGACATTGTCAGACCCCTGCAAAGAAGCAGCGCTGGTGATGAATACATCCTGGTCATATGTAACTATGCCACAAGCTACCCAGAGGCTTTTCCCCTATGCGTAATCATTACAGCCAAGGTAATAAGCAGCCTTGTTCAACTCTTTTCCCAAGTCAGCATCCCAGATGAAATCATCACTGACCAAGGTACCAACTGCGCTTCTTGGCTCATGAAGCTACTCCACCAGCAGCTCAGCATTACACCCATCCAAAGCAGCCCATGCCACCCAAAGACAGATGGTCTTGTAGAGAGGTTCAAACAAACTCTCAAGAACATGCTCAGAAAGTTTGTCAGTGACACGGGTAAGGACAGAGACAAGTGGCTACCATTCTTGCTCTTCACCTACAAAAAGGTACACCAGGCTTCTACAGGCTTTTCTCCTTTTGAGCTGCTGTATGGTTGGCCGTTCCAAGGGCCGCTGGACCTGGTGAAGAAGAGCTGGAAAACACCTTCGTCACTTGTTGAGCAAGGCAGTATCCAATATGTGCTACAGATGGGAGATCGGCTGGAGTCATACCATGAGCAGGCCGGTGAAAACCTCAAGCAAGCCCATAAAGCCCAGAACAGTATGACCGGTATGCAAGACACCACGAGTAACAATTGGGAGAGAAGGGACTACTGCTGCTGCCTTCTTCTGCAAACAAGCTGCTGGCAAAATGGCAAGGACCATATGCTATCCGCAGGAAAATGGGACCAGTCACCTATAAGGCTTACCATGCAAACAAGGGAAAAGAAATCCAAGTATACCATGTCAACATTCTCAAAGAATGGCGAGAGACGACGCCAGAGGGGAAGAAGGCCTTAAAGGTGTGTAAAGTGACCCAAGAGGAGGAGGAAGATAAAGACAAAGTAGATGATGAGGCTGTAAAGCAGCCCCAGTACATACTAAGCTTGGACCGTCTACAGGATGATCCACGAGAGAGGCTCCTTGAAATCTTTACCCATCACCTTGAGCTCTTCAAACCTGAATCTGGGTGAACAAATGTGTTGGAGCACACTATACACCTAATGGACCCTACTCCTATTCAGCAGAGGCTGTACGGTATCCCAGAATGCCTGGTGGCCTCACTGAAAAAGAAGATAATGGAAGACTTGGGGGTAATCGAAACCTCCACAAGTGCATGGAGTAGCCCAATCGTTCGGGTCCTCAGGAAAGATGGCTTGCTGAGACTATTTATGGACTTTAGGAAGCTCAACATGGTGTCACAGTTTGACGCCTACACAATGCCCAGGATTGATGAGCTTGTCGAATGAATTGGAAGCGCCAAGTACATCACCACACTGGACCTCTGTAAGGGTTAATGGAATGTGCCGCTAGAGAAGAAGTCCAGAGAGTACACCATGTTCAGGACACCCATGAGCTTGTTCCAATTCACAGCCATGCCATTCGGGTTACATGAGGCACCAGCAACATTTCAGCGGCTGATGGACCAGGTGCTCAGAGAGTGTTAGGGCTACTGTGCCACATACCTGGATGATGTAGTCATCTACAATCACACCTGGGACACTCACCTCCAGCATATAGGCCAGGTCCTTGGCAAGATCAGGGAGGCGATAGCTGTTATCAGCGTCAGGTCCAAAAGCCAGCATCTGTCATGGTATGGGGGTGTGTCAGCACCCATGGCATGGGTAACTTTCACATCTGTAAGGGCACCATTAATGCAGAAAAATATGTACACATTTTGGAGCAACATATGCTGCCATCCAGAGCAGGACAACGCCAAACCAGATTCTGCCTGGATTACAAGCACATGGCTGCATAAGCAGAGAGTGCAGGTGCTAACATGGCCCGCCTGCAGTCCTGACCTGTCTCCAATTGAGAATGTGTGGTGCATTATGAAGCACAAAATGAGGCGAGTTGCCCAGCTGAAGAAATACATAATGTATGAATGGGTGAAAATTCCACTTGTAAACTTAACCAACTGGTGTCTTCAATGCCCAAACACTTAAAAAATGTCATTAAAAGTAGTAAACAGTTAACTGTCACAACTTTTTGCAGTCATCAGATTTGATATGAGTGTATATTTTCAAAAATAAATTAAATTCATAAAGTAAAACATCAAATAATGTGTTAATAATGTGTTTTAATATAGTACAGGGTGAACTGAATTTTCAAATGACACTTTTTGGGTTTTTTTTTTTTCATTTTCCATACTGTCCCAACTTTTTTGGAATTGGACTTGTAGAATTTGACCAAGTGACTCAAAATAGGTATGCAGCTAAATGCCAAATTAGCCAGAAACTGTGTAATATCCAAGCAGATACAAACAATACATAATTCGTCATATTAAGAAAACCAACAAGAGACAAAAAGTGTGAATGTTGAAAAGAAATGCAACTGTGACTCACCTAGCATTTTGGTGATCTGCCTCCTGCGTCCACTCTCAACTTGGATCTTCCAGCTGGTGTCTTCACTGCAATTCTTCCCCAGTTTCCTACCCTTTTGCCTCTGCTCCCTGCCCAGCTGTATCCCTATCACTAGATACAGCACACTGATCACTGTCATGGGCACAAAGTAGAATAAAATGGTGGTCACCTGGATCACCAATTTGTAGATCCACTGGGGCTTGAGAAGGTTGCAGGTGGCTGACTCTAGGACCTTCTCAGGTAGATAATAATAATGTAGGCCATGGAGAGACGTGTTGGGGATGGCGCAGATCAGAGACACAGTCCAAACCCCTCCAATAACCCTCTGGGCATGTTTGTTGGTGATGGCATATCGAGTCTTGAGTGGGTGGACCACAGCCACATAACGTTCAATGCTTAGAACCATGACATTGAGCACAGATGCAAAGCAAACTGTCTCAAACAAAAAGATCTTGAAACAGCAAATGCTCTCACCAAATGGGAAAGGGTAGTTCTGCCACAGGTCGTATATCTCCAGAGGCATTCCAAACAGCAGCACCAGCAAATCAGAGATGGCCAAGCTGAAGAGGTACAGGTTGGTGGGTGTTCTCATCTTTCTGTGTTTAGTGATCACGGTGCAGGTGAGAAGGTTCCCCACCACACCAGTAACAAAGATAAGTATGTATGTTAGTGTCACAGGGAAGAAGAATGGAGACCTCCTTGGCCCAAGGAGTCGGAGCAGGATATCTTCCAATGTTTGGGGCTGACAAGGTTCACTTCCATTGCCAGTGTGGTTGAATGAAGAGATGTTGCATGTAGTCAAATCAAATTCAGTTCCATTCAGAACAGGATCACAAAAGCATTTTATGGACATTCTGAAGGCATCTAAAGGCAACAATCTGGGAAACAGATCCTTAGAGTTTGCTATAGAATTGCCATTCTGTAGTTTTAGACCTCATGGTCAGTATGATGGAGACCTACAGTATGAAACAGATTATGCTTGTCACAATGTCATGAACATAGTACAGTATATGTGTTTAGAAATGTATTTGAAACATCGGAACAAAAAGCACTGTAAAACACATTGTTTATGAAAATCTCTGATGTTAGCTCAAATCATTTCATTAGATACTTTGTAGGTCTAAAATAGTTTATATTTTTCCATCAAGACTTAAAAGCTTCCAGTTAACATGTCACCATGAATCTGATAATCAGACTGTAGTTGGTCACTACTATTGTTATAGTATAAATACTGATAAATAAATAAATAAATAAGTATAAATACTGAAAAATCCCGTGCAATTTTTAACTTGTTTTTCTTTTTTAACAATAGCAAGTGTTATTTACTACCAAAATTCACTTTCTAAAAACTATTTAAAACACTCTGCAATCTTTCTGCATGAAGATCAATCAAGTTTCATTAAACAATTTCAAAAGACTATCACTAACTCTGATAAAACACAAACACTTTGTATTGTAAATCAGAACGCAAAGCCCCCAAAACATACAATATTTTGTGTACATCTTTAAACTCATAATATATTTTATTATGTATATAAAACATATAGTATAAGCAGATACAGTGCCCTCCACTAACACTGGCACCCTTGGTAAATATGAACAAAGAAGGCTGTGAAAAATTGCCTTTATTGTGTAACCATTTGATCACTTGTTCAAAAAAAATTCACAAAAATACTCTGCTTCTAATGCTTCAAACAACTGCAAACAAAACACAGGTTTATTAAAAAATATATATTTGTTAAATATAGGGGTGCAACAATTATTGGCACCCTTTTAGTCAACACTTTATGTTACCTCCCTTTGCTAGATAACAGCTCTGAGTCATCTCCTATAATGCCTGATGAGGTTGGAGAATACATGGCAAGGGATCTGAGACCATTCATCCATACAGAATCTCTCCA
>JANDJT010000114.1:19025599-19039482 GCA_024331685.1 Stegophilus panzeri
AATTTTTTTGTAGCCTTCCCCAGATATGTGCCTCAACACAGTCCTGTCTCTGAGCTCAGCAGGAAATTCCTTTGACCGCTTGGCTTTTGCTCTGATATGCATTTTCAGCTGTTAGACTTTATATGGACAGGTGTGTGCCTCCAATCAATTGAAATTGCCACAGAAATGGGATGCACGTGAACTAAATTTCAAGTGTCATAGCAAAGGGTCTGAATACTATGTCAGCGTGATATTTCACATTTTTCATGAAGTGTAGCTTGATGTGGCTGTAAATGCACTCAAAAATCTATGGAATGCTGGAATAATTTGTGGCCAATTTTAAATAGCTAAATATGATACCATTAATCGACTAATATTGTCCTTATTTTTTAAGCAGAGGAAAAGGATTACTTTTTTATGGATAAAATTAGGAACAACAATTAAAGTGAACTTTAAGTGTAACAGATTGGTCAGAATGCTTTTTGCAAAATGACCAAAATGACCATTTTTATAAATTTGACAACTCAAAATCGTGAATTAAAAGCATGAAAATGGCCTACATCCCATGTACACATAACAATTTCATGACTGTTCTTTTAGTATCTCGTAACTTTTGGACTTAAGTTGATGGCCTGCAAAATATTCTGGATTTCTGAAATCCAATCCTGATAATCTTGCAGTGTTCACTACCTTGGTATTTATTATTTCATCTTCTCCTTTGAATCTTGACATTAACATGATAGCTCAAGGGCTTTGAAGACACTTGTACATGAGAATGTTGAGCTATTAGAAACTTTAGCAAAATTAAATTAGATAAATATTCTAATTCTTGAAAAAGAATGAAACTAAAAAACATAAACTAGATGATGTAAAAATCCATTGCTAGAAAAAAAAACATCATGTGAGTTTAAATTTGCACTCAGCTCTTATTATATCCAGATAACACTGGCTGTATCCTCTCCAGTACAAACCACTCCTCTTTCACTAAAACATACTGCATGGTCTTACCCCTTTAATCTTTGTATGCTCCCTGAACACTGCAGGTCACACATTTAGGTCCTTTGCTACTGGTCCACCGGTGGTCCCTAAGACCTCTGCAGATTGTTCAGTACCAAGACCACTAGGCTTTAGAATTCATCCCACAGGGCCTCTGTGATTGTTCCTATTTGTCATGTTTTAAATCTCAGCTGAAAGATGACCTTTGTCTCCCTTGGTTTAAATTACTTTTATTCTATATAGAAAGGGTGTTACATAAATTGGAAGTATTATTGTAAATGTATGTCCCCTGCTGTGAGGTTGTTTTCTTTATGTATCAGCACATTGTTGGTTGGGGAAAATATTTATTTAGCCCCAATTGAAATGTGACTAGAAGTCACAAAAGGTGGTTAGTAGGTGAGATGTACGTTTCATTCAGGAACCTCAGCAGCTCTATTTACCACAAAGCTTTTCTTTGTTCAAGGGGAGAGTGGAACCTGCAAGCTCGCTGCTTCCCAGCCTTGCATGGAGCAAAGTGTCAAAATAGAAAGACAATTCATTATAGCTATATCATCATGCCGCTGTTGCATGCCAGATTTATTTATTTATTATTTAATTGCCTAGGGTATCGTGTAACTCTCTCTCTCTCTCTCTCTCTCTCTCTCTCTCTCTCTCTCTCTCTCTTCTTTTTCTGGATACTACAGTGATGAAGAATGTCTTGAAGATAAAGTATTTATGAGACTCCTATGAGAACAAGACTCTTGCAGTGTAGGCATGTTTTATCAAAAAGTTCTTGAGTAACCATCAGATCTTCTTTTGTTATCAGCAAATAGGTGATGCTTGAAAGCAAACCCTCTGCCACCTCCACTGCTTAATAGGTTACTTAGTAAGGCCACCTGAACAGAATTTATAAAGCATACTGACACCCACATGAGAACAGTCTATCCTATATTTCTCACAACATTACCAAGACTTCTAATCACAGGCTAAATAATGAGGTCGCTGACAGTGTCTTTTCTCCTGACATCCTGCTTCCTGAGCTCACAAAGTATAAAGGTTACGGTAAGTCATTACAGACATATCCATGCTCTGCTAATGCTCAACACAGCAAGATTAAACTTTAAGCCAATGAATATTACAAAAGTAAAGCTGAGGCATTCAGTAGAAGAACCTGTGTGTCTGTGATTAGTCATGTCTGCTGGGAAAGCTGTGGCAAAATATGAGAGAGATTTAATGGCTGAGCCATATAATTAAAGATGATTATGTACTATATGATGACAAACAAAAGGATTTAAAATAAAATCATGGTGTTGCAACTACATAGACTTTCAGTGTAACATAAAATAGTTCTAGATACGTTATAAAAATGACATTTATTTTCATGAGACAAGAAATATATTTCTAAGGCAAACATGTAAATGTTAATTCCCCATGATTGTTTTGGATTTCTTTTTTCTGAAACAGCTCAAATCTAAGCAGTCTTTAAGGATCTTACAGTTTTACAATACAGAAATAATATATAAAAATATACATTCTTATCAATATAGTGTAGATCTAATAATAATTATTTGGATTTAACATTTAGCAGCAATAGTATGTTTTTTAATCAAATCTCAAAGTATACTCTTTCTGACAAAAACTATATTTATTCTGGATTAAAGTTTTTTCTGTCTGTAAATGTATAATTCACAGGATCTGCCCTTTCAGTTGCACATCATATTAGTAGTTGTTAATGGAAACACTGGACTTTTGTCTCAGGATGCTAGTACATGATTAATGGTACACTATCTCCAGATGGAAGATAGTGTGAATGACTCTGTTAAAGCAAGATCAGACAAGATAGAAGAATTCTGTTAGTCAAGTTACTGATAGATTATGACATGGTGATATAAGGAAATTCATTTTAGCCAGTGACACTTATTCATGAACTTGCAGTAACCCCTTCAAAGAGGTCTGAGTTCATAAATCATTATTTGGAAAGTTTGGATTTGATCCTGGAGCATGAGATACTGGTTTTGTTCTCTCAGTAAAAAAAAATATTTTATTGTAATATTTTTTATAATTCTTCATAAATATTCAAAGTCCATTAGAATTAGGAACACTTATAAACCTAGTGCAGAATGACACATGGCATTGTAATGAAGAGCAGGGGCATCATGTGTTTCCAAAAAATAACAAGAAGGCTGGCAACAAGAAAATAACAAGAAACTGCATTTGCATACAGCTCAGAAATGAATGAAATGCCCCAGGTAAAGACTGATATTTTACACAACATGTTTATGAAGTCATTGAGGTAATAAATATAGTACTTTATTGATGCTTTATGGAGCATTACTAAAATATACAGTGCTGTGAAAAAGTATTTGCTCCATCCTGATTTCTTCTTTTTTTCAGTATATGTAATACTACATTGTTTCAGAAATTAAAATAAAATCTAAGATAAAACAAAGGCAACCTGAGTGAACAAAACATATGGTTTTTAAATGATAGTTATTTATTGAAGTACAAAAGTTATCCAATACTAACTGGGCCTGTGTGAAAATGCATTTGCCCCCATAGTTATCTATGAAACTGCATTCATAATGAGGTTCAGCTGGATTAGACACAACCAGGCCTGATTACTGCCTGTACAATCACATCAACACTTAAACAGAACTTTTTCAACAGCATGAAGTTTAAAGTTTAAAAGGTCTCACCCTACAACTACACATTATTCCACAGTTGAAAGAAATTCCAGAAAGGATGAGGAAGAAGGTGATTGAAATACATCAGTCTGGGAAGGGTTACAAAGCTATTTCAAAAGCTCTGGGACTCCAAAGAACCACAGTGAGAGCCATTATCTCCAAATGGAAATACTCTATGGTCAATCATGGTGGTGGAAGTGTGATGGTGTGGGGATGTTTTGCTGCTTCAGGGCCTGGGCAACTTGAAATAATTGAGGGAAACATGAATTCTGCTCTCTACCATAAAATCTTAAAGTTTGTAAGTTGAAACTCAAGTGTAACTGGATTATGCAGCAAGACAATGATCCAAAGCAAGGAGTCCACCTTTGAATAGCTCTAAAAAAAAGCTAAATTAAAGTGGCGGAGTGGCCTAGTCAAAGTCCTGACTTGAACCAACTGAGATACTGTGGCAGGACGTAAAATGAGCAGATTATCGAAAACCCTCCATTGTGGCTGAACTAAAGCAAATCTACAAAGAAGAGTGGGCCAAAATTCCACCACAGTGCTGTGGAAGACTGATCTACAGTTATCAGAAGTGTTTGATTGCAGGTATTGCTGCTAAAGTTGGCACAACCAGATTTATGTCCAGGCAATTAGTTTTTCACATGGGTGATAAGTGTTGTATAACGTTTTTGCTTCACAAACAAAAACTGTGTTGTGTGTTTACTCAGGTTGCTTTTGTTTTGAGTTGTAGTTCATTTGAAGATCTAAAACTATTTAGTATGAGATATACACAAAAACTAAAGAAATCAGGATGGGCAAATACTTTTTCACAACACTGTATTCTAAAATAACTATTGTTACTACAATTCAAATGCATTTTTATTATGATTTAAACAATCACAAGCACAGTAAAAAAAAAGAAAAGAAAAAGAAGCTTTATAAACATTTATACAGCCTTCTTTTACTTCTGTTACATAGGACAGTGGGTTTACCTTTACACTGGAGGCTGTAAAGATTCTGAAGCAACTGATGGAATCTCTTGAAAATGAAAATCCTGATCTTACTGCAAGCCCTCCAGTGCCTCTCTGTATCAACCCAGATCTCCCGGAAGAGTTCCTGGAAGTGTGCCAGCGAGAAGATCGAGACAGAATCTTTGCAAATCTGGGTAATTGGGCACCTCTGACATGAATGATGAATGACATGAATAATTATTATTAATCTATAAGCATAGGCTGGTAACTATGGATAAGTACAGTATCAGTTAACTGTGGAACATCTGGGGAATGCCTGAGCTACACCCATGGAAACACCCCCCCCCCTTTTTTTATCATAAAAAGTGTCCATAGTTTTAGGCTGGTCATAAATTATTATCTTCCCATCTTCCTGGATGTGGATTTGGTAAAATCTTATCTAAGACCTTCTGACCTACTCACAGTCCAGTCAAGGCTACTGCAGTTTACACTAAATAAATATTAAACATATTTAGGATTTATCACTCAGTATCCTGAATTCAGGGGCAGAGGGCACTGATTGTCTCATGTGAAAATGCAATCTTGACATCATGTGTAAAAGATCTAATATCCAATGAAATGGAACTGAAGTCATATTTGTTCACAAGAAATTTGGTGAGATTCCACATTCTGAGAGTTGGACTCACTGCTTGGGACACTGCTTTGAGTGCTTGATCTGAAACTGTGTGTTGTTTTATTCTGGGCAAATCTTGTATGGACAATTGAGGACAGGAATTTTTGTAAAACAAACCTGCTATTATATCTTCTGTCATACATTTTCCATTTTTAACATAAGTCCCATCCTGCTCCAAATACTGGCTGTCATAGCAGAGTTAACTTAATCTTTTTTCTCCAAAGATTAATCTTTAATCTTTGGAGAAAAACTATACCTGCACCTCCACTTTCTTCTTAGTTAACTTCCTACAAATTCCTATCTTTCTCACTGTTTTCACCACTCTTCTCTAAAATTCAACATCTCCTACCTGAGAGACTTTATAGGTGATCTGTCTTTCTATTGCGAAGAAGAAGCCACTCAGAACACCAGCCCAAGTTCTCAGTTCTTCCCACTTTTGGCAGGTCTACAATCATTCTTCATGTCATTTCGTTGAGGGCATAGTCTACACTCACAAATAGCTACAACCATTAACCTCAACCTTTAGTCTATCCTTAATAATGTGTAGCATTTTCTCGGAGTAAGGTTTTGCAAATTCTAACATTGTTATTTGCTTGGTTTGACAAGTTTGAACAAATTTGTTTTTCTTGGAGGTTGTTTGCTATTCATTACCTGAGATGTGTTAAGGGAGTCTTCTACCTTATACTGAATCTGTGTTCCACTGAGAAATGTCTCTCTCTCCCACTCTGCTGCGCTGCATTGTGGAGCCTCATCAATGGCCAGGTTGATTTTTCACACTGTCTCGCAGGCATGTAGACTCACTATGAGCCATCTTTGAGTGGACAAAAGCTGTAGGGGTGTAATTACTTTCCTCCTCCATCTGTCTGCTAGAGTTTGTGATGTCTCCTGTGATATACCTGATCAGAGAAAGCGTCAAGTGCCATACTAGTGTTTATTTATTGAAGGCTTATCTGTGTCTGATAGAAGAGTAATAAATACATTATGTGCCAGGTACGGTGTATAATCTAACCTTGTTAAATATGTTGTAAATGCTGTAAATATTAGCCATGGGTTGTTTTTGAGAATATTCTTGGACTGAACAATAACATGTGAGTTGGCTCAGCTAATGTTACCAGGCCTATATTAAGACAAGTCAAAAAAGGAGCCAGGGGTCAGAAAACTTTTTTTTTTTTTTTTTTTTAAACAGGAGGATATAATGCATCCTATGACAGACAGTAAGGTAATTAACAAAATGTGATGTTTAAAAATTTAATAACATTACAAAATTTTTTTACAAGTGCAGCAATTCCATTTAAATATTCTAGAGCATTTTTAAAGAAGGGTAGAACACATTTTTACATAACTGATAAAAATCTAAATTTTTTGTTCATACTAGTTTTGGGAAACTAGTGAAGTTTAATATCAATTCAGGTCCATTTTAAATACATTATAAGAATACAGGTTTCTTAGGTTCTTGAAGGGTTTCTTTGGATAAGTAATGTTGTTTAGGGTACTACTCTGTGCTTATGGATCTACTTGGATTCAACTCTTAAAGTTACTAGATTTAATAATTAAAATCTAGCTTAGTCTAGATATAACTAGATGTAATTTAGTAGCTGCATTGCTGCTACATTGTGACACTGGCAGCAAAAACCAAGACATACTGAAAACCAGTTGAGTTCATTCATACCATGAATTTCTAATGCATTTTCATCCCTAGTCCAATCCTAGTCTTATGTCACATAGTCCATGTAAATTGATCTTTTCTGACTGCTGTGTCTTTACAGTTCAAATCATCACACCTCCAGACCCATGTGAGATCTGTGCCAATGCTGCCTGCACTGGATGTGTGTTTAATAAGATTTAACTCACCCGCTTTCCATGAAGCATCCTTTCATCTTTTTCTGCTTTTTCTTTGTTTTGTTACTTGTGTGTTTGTGTCTGTAAGGGGGTCGGGGTTGTCTTTTTCCGATCAACCCTTGATGTTGATAATGTACACTACATGTAAGTCATATTTTATATTGCTGTACTTGCAGAACTTTAAAATACACTATATGACCAAAAGTTTTTGGACACCTGACCAGCACACCCATATATGTCCCCAAACTGTTAGCACATAGTTGTATAGGATGTCTTTATATGCTGTAGCATTACAATTTCCATTCACTGGAACTAAGAGATCCAAATCTGTTCCAGCATGACAGTGCCTGACCTCAACCCCAATGAAAACTTTTAGGATGAATTGTAACACTGACTGCACCCCAGGCCTCCTTGTCCAACATCAGTGCCCGAAATCAATAATGCTCTTGTGGCTGAATGAGTAAATCCCCATGCTCCAAAATCTAGGGGAAAATCCTTCCCAGAAGAATGGAGGTTATTTTAACAGCAAAGGGAGACCAAATCTGGAATGGACTGTTCAAAACTCACATATACTATAGGTGTGATGGTCAGGTATCCACAAAATGTTGGCCATATTTTGTATCTATATTTACTTTTAATACAGTATAATTTTTGCTTTGTTTATGCTTTCCAATGTGCCATAATGATCATTTTGGTTTTATACCATATAAAATGGGTACTATGGTATCTACTAGAGTAAGTCTGAAATAGTGTGTTAACCTTTTGTCACTATCAGTTTTAGTGTAGAGGCTCTTTTTAATATAAATATGGTTTAGAACTTTAAAGGTTTGTCATTTCTGAATCTGAAAAATGACTAAATACCCTCAGTTAAACAATATAATTAAGGCTTGACATTTATGAAGCTAAAATGACCTTGCAGAATAAGGTTATTCAAGTCTTAAGTCTGCAAGACTACTGTATAGTGTAATCAAGAACATGTTATTGCCATTCCAGTTATTGCATGTATAGACAAGGATGAAACATGCCAATGGACTATGCTCCAGAAGAGGCTCAGTACAGGACTACTAATAAAGTGAAGACTGTGACAAATGTTAGATAACAATAGCATGGTTTTAGTGAAAACCAACAGTTAAAGTGCAATGTGATAAATACACATGCTAGTGTACGTAATGAAACAATACAGTCTGCACAGAAAAATAGCCAGGATTAACTAAAACATTTTTAAGGGTAATTCCATGATTTGTGTGCATTTAGCCCTATAATTCTTCAAATGAGCAAAAAACACTAAATATGGTTAACTAGAATCCAAGCTAAAGTCAATAGGACATTAAGGAATGATTAACTTTGTTGTTGTTGTTATATTTGTTGTTATTGTTGTTGTTGTTGTTGTTGTTGTTGTTGTTGTTGTTGTTATAATGTATTTTCAATTTATAATTTGTGTGACAGGGTTGTGCTTTGAAACTGACCACCTCAGCCAATAGTCACAATGAAAATCAAATAAAAAAAAATAAAATAAAATAAATGTTTTAAAAGAATGAGAGAACTTATTCTTTTTTGTTCTCACAATCTTTAGGATGCAGTGTCCTGTTGAACACGTGACTTGTGGAATATTCCAAATATTTTATAAGGGTAAACACATTGAGATAACAGGATTGATTGAATGTTATGGGATACTAAACTAAAATGTAAATTTTCCATAACCTATAATGGAATGCTTATGGAAATATTTCAATAGATATTAAATGGATTTACACATTAATGTAGAAACAACAATATATATATTTTTTTATTTCAACATGAAGCAATATTTTATTACTGTTTTATTAGGTTTCTTTAAACATACACATTGTCGTGAGAGACACTTAACCTATATAGATACACAAATGGCACCCCAATCATGGAATCATCCTTAAGCAAATTGCAATAAATCTTCATAATATGTATATAGAACCGATAAAGTAAAAATGATAACCTATATAGAGAACCTATAAAGTAAATATATAAGTAAACAATGGGCAAAAACCCATTAATCTCATAAATACAGATGTTTCAGCATCATTGTTAATAGAAAAGTTGCTGGCTTAATCACTACTAAATTCTATGTTAAAAGTTAAGAAAAAATAAGCACCGAAAGTGGACCCATTTGTAGTACAAATCACCTCTGAGTGCAAATTACCTCTATAATCACCTACAACTTACAAGTGATACTGTATCCACTTTGTACTTGAGTTTGATTTACTGGTGCTGATAATTGAACTCATGACTGTCTGATCAAAGCCATAACTGCCCCAGCCCCATTTTAGCTACTATTGCTATTTATGACCTAGTTTCATAAATAATTATGTCAGTGGAAGATCTTCATAATGACAATACAACAAAGGTGTGTGTGTGTGTGTGTGTGTGTGTGTGTGTGTGTGTGTGTGTGTGTGTGTGGGTGGGTGGGTCTGAAAAAGAGTACATTGCTATTAAATCATAAATAATCCACTAGGGGGCAACATTTACTTAAGGAAATTTGAACGACTAACCCAAGCGAATAATTAGGATTCATCAGCATGTTTGTCATTAATTCAATCATTTAATCAATCATTTATTTATTCGACCGCGTTATTTAAATACTGAATTATGAACAAGCACTTCCTTTTCCACAGTTGTAAATTACATATCTTTCACTAGCGGTGTATTTTTATTTACACTGAAATGAGAATTTGAAATTGATCTAATATTGTTTATTCACAGTATTGATGTTTCTCATGGCATTTACTTTCATTAACTGTATCCCATAAGATAAGCTGCTTTTGCTTATATTTCTGTTTTTAAACAATGCATGTTTAAACAACACTGCATAAAAGCATCAGTATAATCAATGTTTATATCTTCCAAATTGAGCTACTTCCAAAAACCCTGACTTATATGGACCATAAATATTTATATTTTGTATCAGTCTAATTTTGTTTAGAGGCCAAAATTCTCAAAATATCCTGTATTTCATAACACAGAAAGTCCCATTCAGTCCCATGCAGTCTAAAATGAAGAGCAGGGGATCCATTCCAATCCAAGTTTTGTAAAGACAACATGAACCCTGTTTATGTGGGAATAAGAGACAAAAAGTTAACATACTGGTGTTTTTTCACTCATGTGGTAATACTTTCTTGAGCAGCATGGGATTTATGGATGTTTGTTTTGGTTATCTGAAACCACATTATCACTATTGCGTAAAAGAGCAAAAGATATGAGAAGCAATATGATTTTAAAAAAAAAAGTTTGTTTGTTTTTTATTTAGTAAAGGAATATGGTACAATAGAGGTACTGTATATCAAAATGTATTCAATATATAGGTTAGATTTTACTATATAATAAAATACATTGTTTTTAGGTTTTTAAACACCAGCAGCCACAAACACCACTTTTATCATACAATCATGGCATCCATGAAAAACGATGAGATGCATTTGTGAGAAAGCAGCAAGAGCAAGTCGCTGGAGACTAAAAAGGACTGAAACTGGCCCATTAAAATTATACAAATATATAATGTTCAGATTCCTGAAAATTTCAGGTCTGAGACTTACTTCTCAATTTTTATTTTTTTCTTGTGGGGGTGAGAGAGTGCTTCTTTTTTTATTATTATTCTCCTCAATTTCAGGTTGAATATCTCTGGTGGGGGACCAGATATGAACCTGAAATGTTTTATAGAAATAAGTCCTCTGTAGTAGCATTCTGCTCAAAAAATTGAGTTTGTGATTCCACTGGTTAGAAAGCTAGGGCTGGTAGAAATCTGGGGGGAAAGCCTACTTTATTCATGCATTTCGTGAAATGAACAGATGTAATATAAGCAAAACAAATAATAAACATGAACCGTATTTTTAGTGTTGGGTCCGAGTCCACCTTTGTCAAGTTCGAGTCGAGACCTTAACCAAGTCCTTAACCAATTGAGTCCGAGTCCAAAAGTGGCCGAGTTGGACTCAAGTCTGAGTCCAGAAAGTGATTAAATTGAAAAAAAATTTCAAATTGCAATTGTAAAATCAACACTGAGCTGTTAATACCACTATTACATCTTACCATTGCCATTTAATATTTTTATTTCATATCATCAGCACCTCAACTAGTCTCTAATCAAAAAATGGTTTCATAGAAAAAATGGGATATAGAGGTATATGTATAACTTTTATTAGATTACAAATGTATGAAACTACAATTTAAGCGGTTTTGTTATTGTATCATACTATACTGTGTTCTCCAGTTCAAGATGGCATTTTAATTAATTGATGCGTCTCCCCTACAGTTATATAGACTGAGAGAGAGAGTACAGAGTAGAGTTCCATTTAGAAGCAGGTCATAACAACAAGCTTCATTCTTTATTACTGCTTTTAATCTGAATATGAATGACAACAAACTCATTTCTGAACATTTTAATTCCTAAAATGAAAAAAACAATCCCTATCAGCAGGGTTTATGATATTTACTACATTTAGAAGTAAATTTCACATTTTACATGAAATTCAAGACTGGAATCACCAAATGCTAATGTTTAGGGGGCGATGTGACTACAATCTTATTTCACGATAACAATACGTTTTCTCAGGTAGGTCTAACAGTAGTATTCAAGTACAAAATACTATGGAAATTGAATAAAGCAATTAAATGTAAAATAAAATAGACTTCACTGTATGACATACAGTGATTCTTATTAAATTTACTGAAGTTATTCAGTCATCGGAGTGAGTGATTTTCTCTTTGTCTTTTGTTGTTTGATTAACATTAATGACACAGACCGCAGCAGGTTTATTAGACTGCTGTCACTTTAAGACCTAATGCACAGATCCAATATACTGTATTGACCAGGCACGTTAGCTGAACTGTTAATCATCCGGGGCTGAGCCCAGATTCTTCTCCATCAAAAAACCCTTTAAAATGTGCTTCTAAATAGACTGTTTGCATGCATTTTATTTTCTTGCATGTGAGGGCTAATTGCTTAAAAAATTTGAAAATTGGACAAAAAGTTTATCATAAAACTTGCCTCATATGTTATCACTGTTTGCAGGACTACCAGAATGATAAAATGCAAAACTTTTTGGCTATCTAACATGAGACTAGGCTAGATTGGTGTCGCTAGCCAATGGGAGGCACAACTAAACTATCATTGTATGGGTTTAGATGCTACACTGCCATGCAGAGTGTGTTATCTGTTCGTTTGCTCTGCTCCTATCATATTCGCGTAACTTATATATATTCACAAACTCATATAGACATTTACACACCTTGTTTTCCGGCTCAGCATGAGAGGATGTTAGTGTTTCAGTTTCAACCCGTTTACTGGTTGAAAAAAAAATCGGCATAATATCCACTTTTCCTCACACTGACTGACTGACTCTGTGAGCTAGCGTTTGGCAGAATTAAAACATGAGTATTTCCACGTATTTTCCTGTAAACCCTGATCTGGTTGGTCTCTCCTCCATTCACTGAAGATACAAAATTACAGGCTGTCTTCTTTTACTGATGACAATCAGCTACAAGTGGAGAATTATTTGGGGTTAAAGAAAAAATATTTGGGGCTACAGCCCTGAATGCCCAGGCCAGGTTACGCCAATGGTATTGACACACTTCCGATTTTTCACCCAACCGTTTACATTCACATAAGACATAACCAACTGTGTTTGCATGAATACGCAGCCAGACCTGCATTTTTATATGATGTGTTGTATTTATTTGACCGTATAAGCATAATAAGCTACTAAAGAGAACACAATTCGGCACAATGAGTTGGGTTTCTGTGCATGTGTTTCAAGTGTGTGTGCGCAGAAAGCCCCTGGTCAGGCAGGGAGACATTCATTAATTTCTTGTTATCTTAATTTTATGTTTAATTTTTTTTGTTTGTTTTTTTTTTTGTTTGTTTGTTTTTTAATCTTTCTTTTCATGTTACACATGATGCAGACTCGACTGTACTCGGAAAAATTTCAGAGTCCAAAATGTCCAAGTCCATGTCAAGTTGAGTACAAATTTACCTGAGTGCGTGACAAGTCCGAGTTCGTTCATAATTTAACTCGAGTCCGGACTCGAGTCCGGGATCAAGTACCTCTACGTATTTTACAAAAAAACATGTTTATGATTCACATACAATAGCTTACGCTTGTCAGTGAGTTCTAAAATGTTACTACATTTGATATTGGCAACTATAGCCCACACTTTCCACATAAATCGGCAATATATAATTATTATATAAAAAATTTAACCGAGTACACATTTTGCCCTCAATATCTATGCCTCCCAACTCTTGAAAAGCACCAACCCCCAAAAGTATGAAATGTTTTCAGTATGGAGACAAAAATATGAAAAGGGCAATTGGCAATAAAGATAATAGACTAAATGGCAGTTAGAGGGTGAATTTATTTAAACTATCCTTTAAGTTTTCCCAAAAATAATATAACATGAGAGGGTCTTATAAATGTTTATAAAAACTGCAAGTTTTATCATCTGTCACTGCTATGTTAATAAAACAATTGCATTTCAGCAACAATTCAATTTGATTTTAAAATTATTTGTTTGATTGTGCAGAAACCACAAAGAGATATTGGCTTTAGTTTTAAAAAAATAATAAAAAGTTGGCTTTTGTTCAGCACCATTTCACCTGAAAACTCCTGCAACAATGCATAAGCAGCAGTGATACTTCATAATGAATGGCATTAGTTAAGATGATCGAGATTTTGAATTGTCATGTTATCAGGCATTAACCCAGTATGTTTCACAAGAGCTATTTCCTGCCCGGAGGCTGATCCTGACCAAAAT
>JANDJT010000114.1:19097535-19108815 GCA_024331685.1 Stegophilus panzeri
TAATCAAAGGATAGAAAATGCAGACCGGAATACGTACATATGCAGTGCGTATTGCAGTACGTATGCGGTGCGGAAGCAGCACGCACCATTGTGCTTCCACATAAGACGCGTTTGCAGTGCGCTACTGATCCGCGGCGGAACACATTCAGAAAAGGACATGAAGGTGGAGGGTGACAGGACTTTGAATGAAGATTAGAGCAACACAGTACAGTAATACAATCTTTCGTAGACATATTCATGTTTAAACACAATAAATATAAACAACGTAATATTCAATTCATTACTTCTATATAGATTTATATATTACGTTGCTCATGCAAGTGGCAAAACATTTAAACATGGTACTTCTCTTACGTGAAAAGGTAGTATCACACACATTTTAAATGAAAACTTACCATCCACACAAACAGCCGAGGAAACTGCCTCCCATGTCTTTTCTTTTGCATTTAAATGTCTATACAAGAAAGTCTGTGGGTCATACACAACGTTCTCCGACCACCAGCCTGTCACGTGATTGCTGCTTTCTGCTAACATGCCAGTGTCTCCCCCCCTCATCCACACACAATATAACATGCTGTGTAGTGTAATTTTACATTAAAAAATATACTTTAGATATAATTTTGACGACATTAGTTATTTTTGCAACTCCTGGTAAGTGTTTTGGTTTTCTTTGATTTACCCCGGGCTTAAAGTAATAAGAAGTCTGTGAAAAACAGTAATATACTTTACTTATATGCATTTATTTTGCATTTATTAGACTTTCGTGTCAATCCGTGTTCATTTTGACCACGAACTATGCGCTATCACTTTAATTCAGCGTGTGCAGCACAGCAAAAATAGACTTGGGGCAGAAACAATCAGTGCACTGTAATGCTATCATTATGTCAAATCTCCATCCCTAGCAGTTCATTACTAAGCTGTCTATAATCACAGGGATATAAAGTATTGTGTGTGCATAAACACCTTAACCTTGGGCTCTTGTTAAGTCTTACTCCTTCCCATGATCTTGTGCTACCACTTTCCATGTTCATGCCCTGTTTATGTGTAGTGCCTTTCCTGGTCTTGTGTAGTCTGGTTAAGCTTAGTGTAGCCTGTAGGTCTAATTTAAGCCTTTGATATTTACTTCTGTATTTAATGTTCATGTTCACTCTATTCTGTGCTGATCCTCTAAGGAGGTTATTGCTTATTGTCATTGTTTAGTTTTTTTCTCATGTGAAATCACAGAAAACAGTTTCTCATGTGTTTTCATTGCACTGGTTTCGATGTCGTCTGCTTTACCATATGTTTATAAAAGTTTGATAATTGTTCCATTTTGTTTCACTACTCCTTCTAGTACTTTCAAAAAATGTGTGTTTTTAAAATGACTTTTGTATGTTAAAACTTATGTCATTGTACTTAATGTATGGACAATGTCGATATTTTTAACTCAGTGGGTGGAGTTATACCACGTTATGCGCCGTGATACCACATCAGAACATTCTCAGGTGTAAATATGCTAGAGCTGCATACGCGTTGGCATTTTTGAATAACTGAATATTATTAAAACTAATGGTGGTATTGATATCTGTGTAAGACTGTCGCCTCTATAGAGGGCAGGGGAAAGCGAATATCCAGTAAATATCGAACCTAAAACTAACTTTTTCGCAGTGAAAAACCCAGCTAATTTTCCCAGCGGACAGGTCATCCTCCCTTACTGTAACCCTCTTACTACTCATGAATAAATGACCTGCATGCGCTCCTCTTCCTCAGTTGACATTCGCTTCTCGCGACCTCTAGCTTATTTTGTGCACAAAGCTCTCTGGTTCATTGACTTGCAATTTTTGTCTGCAGATGGACATCCACCGGCCATGTTTGCCTCGCTAGCCAGGTTAGCCGTGTCACTCGCTGCAAGCCACCCACGCTCGCACTGCTCATTAGGCTGTGTTGGATAAGATTTTTGATAGAAATAAAACACAAGGGCAATAAAATATGGAGAATGAAAATTTAGTGAGAATAAGGGAAAGGACAGAGTCACGCTCTCTTCCTTATAGACAATGTCTTTTAAAGGTTAATTATGTCAAGGCCTAGGGCCTGACCAAAAAGAGGAAGTGCAACACACAGCACATACACCAAAGAGCATGAACTCACTCATACGCAGACCCAGAGTAATCAGAATAACAAAGTAATGGCTAATGATTATTTTGCTAAATCATACTGTACATACTCTAATGACAATGCAGAAAAAGCATACACTTACCCATGATAAAGGTGAAAAAGCACACAGGTGATAAATGTCCTCACTCAAAGTCACCTCAGACATACCATAAAAAGCAGAAGTTGGTTTTAAAAAACAAAGCACCTAAAAGTGTAAACTCAACAGGTCTCGAGAAGTCTGAGGCAAAAATAAGCGGATTGAAAAGAATCTAAAAAAACCCAGACAGGACATCACCCAGACATCAGATGTAATGGTATTTTGGGCAAACCAGGGGTGTTTCAACTGTATAAAAAGGGAGCCCCGTTTCAGGGGACTTTCAGATCACTCTGGGACGTCCCTCTGTGCGGATCTCGTGTGGTGAGCAGCAATAAACCCTTGCTATTTCCTACTCATGGCTCTCTGTGTTTTTGTCATCCTCAAACTGATGTAAGTACTTGATGATATAACTTAGCTGTGTTTAACTTTTAGGAAAATTAGAGACAACAGCTGCCCGCCTCCTCTTAATCCTTTTTTTCTCCTGTCTTACGACTGCCCGCCTTACAGACACGATTGAGTTCTGTGCTTCGTCGCCATGGCACATACTAAATTGGCTTCGGCTTCCGCTGAGGATAACCAGTCACGTGCCTGCCTGGCTGCATGCGGTGCTCTCATTGCAGCTAGGGATTCTCATCCCTTCTGTGTGATATGCATGGGCTTCAAACATGTGGAAGAAGCCATTGATTTCCCTGACAACTGTAGCCACTGCCTAGCACTTCCCAAAAAGCTCAGGCGCCAAAGGCTCAAAGTGACCACAACCCAGAGTGTAGATTTTGGACAGTCCAACTCTGACGGGGGAAACAGTGATGACAGCACGCTCCCGGGGATCTCCGGAGGCGCTGCCTTTCTTAGCTGGGCCGACTATAGCAACCCTTCTCCCCTCACGGGCAACTTACCAGGTGAACCCTCCTTAGTTAATGAGCCGCCCGGCTCTGGTGATGAGGATGTCGCGGCCCTTCTAGAGGGTTAACCCCAGGCTAATGTTCCCACAGCCTTACCTCATTCCATCCTGTTTGAGTTTTGTGAGCGAGCGGCCGCTCGCCTCAATATCATATGGCCGGCCTTGCAAAGTGCCACTGACCAAGAGGGGATGTTTACGATGGGAAACTCCTGGGACCGCCTCCAGACCTGAGGAAACAGCTCCTCCTAGTCCTCCCCGTATGTGCCAAGCACATGAAACATTGCTGGGGAGACCCCCGAGCCCTCGAGACCATGAGCCCTCCATTGCCAGACAACCTAACCCCTCCCAAGGTGGCTTGCTCACTCCAATCAAGCCCACTCCCTCCAGCAAAATGGACCATGTTTCCATGTCATCCACCAGGCCTCTTATAAGGCCTCAGCCATAGCTGTCAGGGCCCTCAATGTCTCCTCGCTTCTATCAGCTTACCACGCTGAGCTCCTGGTTGACATGGGGCAGCAACCCTCGCTCTGGAAGGAGATCAACACGATTAATGACCTTGTCCTCCGCAAAGCACGCCAAGCCATCCAGGCGAGCGGGAGTTCCATGGCCCCCTCGGTGGTTGACGAGCATGCGCTCTAGCTGTAACCTATCGGGTCTCCCTGATAGCGAGAAATGGTGCATCACAGGAGCCTGTGGAGCCTGGCTGGGCCCTTTTTGGTCCCGCCATCGCTTTGATGCAACAACGCTGCGACGACAAAAAGGAGGACGAGGCTCTTGAGCTGTGTCTGCTGAGGAAATCCATGTGCACCTGCCCCCCCAGCACCCATCAACCCCCCCCCGCAGCCACCTAATCCCACTGCGGGACAGCATTTCCAAAATGCTGGCAAACAGAAACCTTGTAACGAACCACCATCCCCGTTCGGCCATGGGGGAGAACATCCTTCACCACAGCCACTGCCAAGAAACCCCCTAGCCTCGCTCCCTCTGACCTCAAAAAGAAACGGCTGGCCTGATGCACGGCTACAGGGAGCTTTGAATCCACATTTTTGGGCAGCCAACCATCTGGACTCCAGTTTTGCCCTCCTAGCCCACCCGTCCAAGAGAAGGAGGCTTTCTGTAGGTGGGGTCTTCTCGCTAAGGAACAGAGATGCACCCCTCGGTGTGGACACACTGGCCCATCCATGGCCCAATGTGCTGCTCTACGCGTTCCCTCCCCTTTGCTTAATAGACCCCACCATAGCCAGGGTGAGAGTTCAGAGCCCGACCTTCATTCTGGTGGCACACAGGTGGCCCAAGGCACCGTGGCTGTATGCCCAGAGGTGGCCCCTCCCGTTAGCATTTACCTGTGAGGTGATTGAGCTTTCCGCTTTTCATCCTCCTCCCTTCTCCTCTGCGGCGGATCAGAGGTTGAATGCTCTGTGTCCTGTGCAGGCCTACATACCCCTAATGAGCATGCCAGAAGCGACAGTGGCAAGGAAAAACTCCCTTAAATGATATGAGGAAGACACCTTAAGAGGAACAAAATTCAAAAGGGAACCCATCCTCATCCAGGTGACAACAGATAGTGCAATTATAAATAATTCCCTTATATAACTGTGTACTAACACAGTGCTCCCCACTAATATTGACACTCTTGGTTATTATGACCAAAGAAGGCTGCGAAAATTTGTCTATATTGTTTAACCTTTTGATCTTTTATTCAAAGAATTCACACCCCTATGAATTCATATGTGGAAAAATATATTTAAAGTATATTCCCATTGATATTTTACATTTTTTATTACACCTGGGTGACTAGGAACAGGAAATTGTTCAACCATGACTTCCTGTTTCGCATAGGCCAATGTGTTCCTGTTTCACATAGGCCTGTTTCACAAAGGCCTGTTTCACATAGGCCAAATTCCCTTAGTCATTCATAACAATGGGTAAGACAGAGGAATATAGCTGTGATGTGGGGCAAAAGGTTGTTGAGCTTCACAAAATGTGAAATGGCTATAAGAAAATAGCACAAGCATTGAAAATGCCCATTTCCACCATCAGGGCAATAATTAAGAAGTTCCTGTCAACTGGAAATGTTATTAATCAACCTGGAATTGGACGTGTCTATAATGTCTCAACACACTGTGAAGAGGACGGTTCGAGTGGCCAAAAAATCTCCAAGGATCACAGCTGAAGAATTGCAGAAGTTAGTTGCGTCTTGGGGTCAGAAAGTCTCCAAAACTACAATCTGAAGTCAACTACATCACCACAAGTTGTTTGGAAGGGTTTCAAGAAAAAAGCCTCTACTTTCATCCAAAAACAAAATCAAGCGTCTTTAGTTTGCCAGACACTACTGGAACTTCAAATGGGATCGGGTTCTATGGTTAGATGAAACCAAGAGCTTTTTAGCAATAAACACCAGAGGTGATTTTGGCACACACATAGAGGTAGCCAAGATTGAATGGTTAGATGACTGAATGAATGTTGCACAAGTGTTCCTAATAAAGTGGACGTTGGTAGATGAAGGTACTGTAGGTGACTGTGAGCTAGCGTTTGGCAGAATTAAGAGCTGTCAGCCAATAAGACAGAAGTGTTTCCATGTATTTTCCTGTAAACCTTGTCTGATTGGTCTCGCCTCCGTTCACTGCAGAAATAAAACTACAGGTGGTCTTCTTTTACTAACGCTCGGTTACATCGTGACAAACCGCTCCAAGTGGAGAATTATTTGGGGCTAAAGAAAAAATCTTTGGGGCTACAGCCCCGAATGCCCAGGCCAGGTTACACCCCTGCTGTAGAGAGTCTTTGTTTTGGAGGGGTATAAAATAGTGTGCTAAGATGGAGTCTGAGAGTTGCTTTGCAAACCGACTCAGCTCTTGTTACTATTGTAACAAAAGTCTAATTTCTTTCTGCCATCAAAAACCTCGAGACTCAAGTTGTGTCCCAAATGACACACTATACACCAAGTAGTCTACTTATGCACTATGTACTCAACATACGTGTAGTGTAAGTGTAGTGTATGAATTTTTTAAGGTTATTTTTTCATTCAACATCAGAGTCTGATAGCCCCTCCCCCTCCGCAACGTAATTAAAGCTGCGACAGTTGAGTGTATGAAGTCTCCAACATTCCACACTTCCGTTTTTTTCGGTTAATTAAGTGCATCATCCGGGTATTTAAAGTGTACTTTTTCTATTTGGACTAAATGCGTTCACACTGAAAATTCCAAATAGAAAACGTACACTTTAAATGTAATAAGCCTAGCAGTGCACTACTCTCACTATTTATACTACAAAACTGCATATAATAGTGTAGGCTACAAGTACGTGAATTGGGACGTACCTCCAGAAGTTTTTGTTTGTTTGTTTGTTTTATCTTTGCTGAAAAAGATTCCTCAACACCATGCGACAATAAAATGCTACAGAAATGGCTCTTGTGTAATGGCTTGTAACATCCTGAATTGTCGGCTATCAAAGAGCTGTTTGTGGCTTAGACCTACTCTGTGCAGCCAAAAGGTTTAGAAAGGAGCTCATTAGCATTCCAAACAGCCATCAGCATCGGAAGTAATTGCAAGCGATATTAACGAATGTCCTGATTGAAGTTCCTGATTTTGCATGCTGAAGTTCGTTCACACGAGCAGCTATTCGCAGAAACGATTCCCATCACCGAGCAATGTCCTGCACAGAATGTCTAATCAGGCATGAACTTCTCGTGGCCTGAAGTCTGCACAATTACCCGCGTGTATCTTCAGGAATGTAGCAGGATTAAAAAAATGTAGCAGGATGTAAAAGTGAGTTCGGATGAATGAACACCTACCTTCGCAAGGTCCTCGTTATCCCGCTTTTCGTGCGGCTATGACCCGGTGGTGCGTGAATGCTCTTATAATGCCGGGTGAAGCGCGCGCACAGACAAAATCCGCTACGCATAATGAGGGCGCATCTAAAGCGCGAGCTCCTCCTACTGCAGAGTTGAGCAGGAGCTTTTCACTCAGAGTTATACACTATTATACATTATTAGGAACGCCTGTGCAACATTAATGCAGACATCTAACCGTTCAATCTTGTCGCAGCAACACACTGCATAAGGTTGATAGATTAAGTTAATGTTCACATCAAACATCAGAATGGGGAAAAAGTGTACCATCTTTGTACCATGGTTGGTTGGCACCAGGGACCAGATGGTCAGAAGTAATCTGATCAGATTTCGCTATCGGATTGGATCTAATCTTGAAAATGGGTTGTTCAAAAGAGAAAAAAGGACTCTGAAATCAGATTAGATCATGAAATCCAATCATGCTTTTGATCTGGATCCAACATTCAGTATGTGTTGTTCAAAACTTTTTAGTAGGATTGGGATATCTGTTATCCAAATAATCAAGATTATCCTGATCCCAGTAGAAGGGTGGATTCAGGGAGGATTTCAGGAACAAAATAATAAAACTATAATAAAATTTTAATAAAACTTTAAAACTGATCAAATAATACAACGTTTGTATCATGTAGTATATACATTTATTTATATTTAGCACTTGATTTGTTTAACCATTACAGTGATAAAGTAGATAAAGTATACATTACGGCTACCAATTAAGCAAAATACTATTTTGTCCCCATAAATAATCACCCAAACAGCTGTCAATATCAAACAAAAATAATATATCTAATTTTAACTGTCATTGGTTGCTGCGTATTAATTACAATGACATAATCATCAGAGATGAACCAGTCAAAAGTCGTTTCTAACAGTTGCATCCCTTATTGCTCTCCACACATGAAGAACTCTGAATATTCTTATTTTGTTAACTATTGGACATATAGACTTTTTATTATTTAAAATGTGCTGAAACTATCCACAATGTATTTGTGAATAATGTAGATTTGTTTGTTTGTATTTATTCATTGCAGGTCAGATGAGGGTTCTGACTGTTTAAAAGAAATTGTAAAAGGATGGTGATGTTTGTATTGATTTATTGTGATGTTTTGTGTATCTTCATATAAAAACATTTAAAGTGACCTCACACTGGCTAATCTACCTGTTGTTCTTTACATAGCTAGTAGCCTACATTGTTATATGTAGTCCCATTTAGAGCACTAGTATTCCGGATTTGGTAATCTTGAAAAGTTTGTATCTGGATCAGAGTGATCCAATCCAGTGTTGCTTTGAAAAATGGAACCAAAAGTAAAATGGATTGCTTGATCCTGGATAGCAAAACATGGGATTTTCAAATCCGGATCATTCTGATCATAGCTTGAACAGCTGGGCACTGGGATTTTCAACCACAACAGGCTCTAGAGTTTATTGACTTCTGACTAGAGTTATAGTCTTCTGGCAATTATCCGTCAGCAAAGCATTTCCACACACAGAACTGTTGTTCACTCAATGTTTATTTATTGTTGCTGGGGTTTTTTGGTTTTTTTTGCTCTATTTTGTGTAAACTCTAGAGACTGTTGTGCGGTTCCTGAAAAACTCAAACCAGCCCTTCTGGCACCAGCAACCATACCACGATTAAAGTCACAGAGATCACACTTTTCTTCATTCTGATGTCTGATGTAAACATTACCTGAGGCTCTTGACCTGTATCTGCATGAGTTTATGCATTGTGCTTTTGCCACATGATTGGCTGATTAGATAACTGCATGAATGTGCAGGTGTATAGGTGTTCCTAATAAAGTGGACACCATCCACCTCAGTGAATTTGTCTTCTTCACTCTAACAACTTTATGCCCTGAAGTGAGTGTAGGTGTACCAGAAGGTCATCCGCTATTATTTCACGAGACAAGGGCAATAAATGGGGTGAATATACAACCCCTGGCAAAAATTATGGAATCACCATACTTAGAGGATGTTCTGCTTTTTTACTTCGTAGCAAATAAACAAATCACAGATATAACACTTTTTGTTTGTTTGTTTAATAGTTGAACATTCTGGCTTTGTGAAACATACCTCAAACAAGTTTAATGAAATCATTTTAAAGGGGTCATATGATGATTTTAAAAGTTCATTAGTTTGTTTATTGGGTGTAATAGAATAGGTTAACATGCTTTAATGTTCAAAATACATACTGTACATTATTGCAGTACATCTATTCCCAGTCTGTCTGAAACGCTCTGAGAACCAGTTTCTCCAAAGCCTCTCCTGCCGGAAAGCCCAGAGTGCCCTGATTGGCCAGCTGACTTATTGCATTGTGATTGGCCAGCTGACCTCAAGTGTGTGTCAGAAATGTAACGCTAATAATACTGTCGGTTTTACCGTATCAGTTCGAGCCCAAGCCAGATTCTGAAAATGCAGATGATCAAGCAGATCAATTGGAACCAACTTTGCAAGCATGACTTGAGCAGAACGTTTCACAATGGTAGGTTATTATTTTGTAAATCTCTTACCTTTCAGATACGATGTTTTAACGGTTTCATTTGTCTTCTTCATTATAACAACTTTATGTCCTAAAGTGACAATATAAAATACAGTTTTGAATATGTAATTAATAAAAAAATAATAATAATTATGGTGGCATTATGTTGATAATTCAAATTGTGATGTAGATGTTTGTGGAAGTAATATCTGGACTCAAGGTGTTTTGGGCAGGTCTGGATCAGTTCTCTGTTAGATAGAATAAATCCCTTTGTGGGAGACTATGAGCTTGAAACGTTGCAGATCTTATACATGCACAAACAGATACATTACACACTAAAGGAAAAGGAAAACATTAAAAAGCATCATATGACTTTAATTAATGTCAGATTTTTTTTCCAGATCAAGTAGAGGAAAAAAATATAGAATCACTCAATGTTGAAGAAAAAATATGGAATCACCTTGTAATTTGCATTTCTAAAACAAATACCAGCACAAGTCTAAAAAATGCTAAATAGTCTGCAGTTAGAAGAGAGTGCTTATAGACCTTAACCTTGGACTTTTTGAAAGGAAATATGGCTCCAACAAGAGAGTTGTCAGTTGAAACAATGGAAAGGATTATAAAACTCCTTCAAGAAGGAAATCCAACACAAAGTGTGGCAAAAGATGTTGGTTGTTCCCAGTCAGCTGTATAAATTTGGTGCAAGTATAAACAAAATGGGAAGGTTATAAAAGGAAAACATAGGAAGGAAGACGGCAAAGTGACAGGATAGAAAACTCAAAGCAATATGCCTTGAAAATAGAAAACGCACAATAAAAGAAATGAAAAACTAATGGGTGGAAGCAGGAGTCAGTGTTTGTGACAGAACTTTAAGGAATCGACTGAATGACATATAGAAAAAGAAAACCAGCACTAACACCTAAACAGAAGAAAACAAGGTTACAGTGGGCTAAAGAGAAGCAATCATGGAGTGTGGAGTTATATTCAGTGATGAATCATGAATCTGCGTTGGCCAAGGAGATGATTCTGGGAATTTTGTCTGGTGCCGTTCTAATGAAACATATAGCGTAAAGATGACTGCCTGAAGAAAACAATCAAATTTCCCCACTCATTTATGACCCTAGATAAATGACCAAGGGAGAACAGTCACTGCACATGTGGACACTTTTCTCATTCCATCAATATGATGAAGTCATTTTTCAGGGTGATAATGCATCATGCCACAGAGCAAAGAGTGTTAAAGCTTTTCTTCGGGAAAGGCATATCAGAGAGTTATGTACTCGATCCTGGACGTGAGTCTGGACTGGAGTCCAATTATGAACGAATTCGTACTTGTCATGCACTCCGGTAAATTTGTACTCAAACTGGACATGGACTTATCGATTTTTAACTCGGAAATTTTTCAGAGTACACTCGAGTCGCGCCATGTGTAACATGAAAAGAAAGATAAAAATAAATCATAACTTAAAATTAAGATAACAAGCCTGCCTGATCAGGGGCTTTCTATGCACACACCTAAAGCGTGCGCACAGAAACCAGCCTCATCGTACTAGTACTGAATGAACTCTATGTACGATCCGCGTTTTGTCTCAGCCAGCTCAGTTACATCTGGTGCCACGCCCGGAAACCATTTTTGCTATTGGCGACAACTGTTGTAAAGATGGTGCAGTATGACACACAGTGGGGGAAATAAGTATTAAACGCGTCAACATTTTTTTCAGTAAATATATTTCCAATAAGGCTGTTCACATGAAATTTTCACCAGACATCAGTATTAACTCAAGAAATCTGGTAATATAAAGAATTCACAACATTAAAGTCCATAA
>JANDJT010000114.1:19109058-19122081 GCA_024331685.1 Stegophilus panzeri
CCAAGACCTTCACAACCTTATTGTTGCGAAACATATTGATGGAATCGGATACAGACGTATTTCAAAACTTCTGAATCCTCCAGTAAACACCATTGGGGTCATTATCCGCAAGTGGAAGCAACATCACTCCGTCATCAAACAGCCACAAACCAAAGCTTCTAAACATTAGCATTTGGTGATTCCAGTCTTGGATTTCATTTAAAATGTTAAATGTACTTCTTAATGTAGTAAATATCATAAACCCTGCTGATAAGGATTTTTTTTTTTTTTTTTCATTTTAGGAATTAAAATGAAAAAAGTTACAAAAACAGTGCTGTGTTCAGAAATGAGTTTGTTGTCATTCATAGCATAAAGCAAAACAAAGCATGAAGCTTGTTATGACATGCTTCTAAATGTAACTCTACTCTGTACTCTCTCTCTCTCTCTCTCTCTCTCTCTCTCTCTGTCAGCCTATATAACTGTGGGGGAGAAGCATCA
Source organism: Stegophilus panzeri (assembly GCA_024331685.1). Classification (NCBI taxonomy): domain Eukaryota; kingdom Metazoa; phylum Chordata; class Actinopteri; order Siluriformes; family Trichomycteridae; genus Stegophilus; species Stegophilus panzeri. Next base: position 19,109,536 of record JANDJT010000114.1, read on the forward strand.
AATAATTGAAATGCCATCTTGAACTGGAGGACACCATATAGTGTGATACAATAACAGAACAAGTTAATTTGTATTTTCATACACTTGTAATATAATAAAAGTTCTACATATACCTCTATATCCCATTTTTGCATTGAAACGATTTTTTGATAGGCAACTAGTTGAGGTGCTACAATGTTCTTTTTTCCCCCACTTCAATGTGGTCTCAAACAGCTTGAATGAAAAGTAGGGACGGTCAGTATTGGAGAAGTGGACCGGGGTTAGCAGTCACAGTCATAATCGCACTTCCTGCTGATTTTGCACGACTCTGATTTTGCTCAGTGTTGTCCGTTTTAACGATTTCTACACTCGAATAATGTGTGAAACATGTTCGTGCAAATGAAAGCCACTAGATGTCACTGTGCACTCAAAAATAAAGCGCTCGTTCTGAAAGTCATGAAAAGGCTAATGGTCTAATTTACCATCGACCTGTGGCTGGTTAGCTTCCCACTAATCCCCTTTCATAGTGAAGTACATTGCACATTAAGTAAAAAACACAACTCAAATTTCAGAAGTATTTAGCGTTGCACAAGAACCTTTTTGATTAATGAATTAAGCCACTAAATAAGTTGCTTTAAAGATTATTATGGAGGCTATGTTTATTATTTAAGTAATATTCAATTATCAAACTGTCAAAACACCATACTGAAAAAAAACCCAACCAACTCAGAAATTCTAATAGTTCCCACTACAAATAGCTACCATTACAAACCATCAGCTGACCATTAAAACTACTACCAATGGTCCGTAATGGTACCCACTAGACATAAAATGCCATCAATACAAGGCAACAAATTACCAGTAGAGACCCACAAGGACCTTTACAGTTTACATTAAAACCAATACAATTCCCATTATAACTATGAGTCCATTACAAATTCTATGGGGGTTTCTATTGTTTTGTTTTGTTTTGTTTTGTTTTTCAGCAGGCTATACTTCACTCTTTTTATTGAGCGTGAAAAAAAGGATTTGAATATGAATTTACCCCCAATTTAAAAGTCTGTTTTGTTTTGTTTTTAAAATCTCAAACATATAGCCCAATTTTAATTATATGTTTTTAAAAGCAAATATTACTCCTAGCAAGTTCAAAACAAAGAAAAAAATGTTGACAAAATATGTCAATTTATTAAATATACCACAGAAAAAAAGCATAACTCAAGGATGTGATATTGCTTACGTTTTATGTCTGTCTTATAGCTAGGAATTTTATTTTATCATTTTACAAATGTTTGGATAAAATGCATCTATAATGTGATGTGTCATATGATATACATTTATTTTATGAACTTTATAAACCACATTTACTAGTGTGGAATTGAATGAAATTACTATTTAATTCTATGTTAAGGACCAAAACTCTGAGTTTCTAGATGACCTGCATTCATGACATTTTACATGTGCATTCCTTTCCCTGTTTGAAAGTTTATTACAGATTATATAATGTTGATAAAATATTGATAATTGTTGGCTTTACGGTCGATTTTATACTGAAAATAGCATTAAAAAAAACTTTTTTATAGACTGTGTATTTTCTTGATTAAAATGTAAATCAATTATTTTCAATACACTGTTCTGTAAAGGTCTTCTCCATCCGTCTTCACAGTGAAATAAACATTTTCATTCTAACATCATTCAAGGACTAGATTTTTGCCCCTAAAGTATGCAAATATTTGCAAGTATGTACTTATTTACTTAGACCAAGCCTTTTCAGAATTGTTTTTGGAGAAGGGCCAAAACAAAAAAAATACTTTAAGAATATCAGCAATGCACAAGCAATGATTCATTGTCTGTTGTAAATAAATAAATAAATAAATAAATAAAAAAGGAAGAAAAAAGAAAGAAACTATTCGCCTGTAGTGTCTCGCCTTAAACATGTCCTGTACAAGTCATGCTGCAATCTATCCTATTTTAAGAAGCATTGACTTTCCCTTATTAAATTGGAGACAATAAGTCGAGCCCATATATTCAATATCCCATTTCTATAAATGTATCAACAAACCCGTATTAACGTATGAACTCTAATGCTCAAGCCATTAGCTACTTCTCAGAATAATTATATCAGTATATTATCACCATTTTTGTTTACTAAAAGTTTAAGGAAACATGAGGCAACGTCACTGCGAGCGCGTGCATTTCAGCAACGAAAGCTCCGCCTCTTTCCCAAAGGTGCTTCGCGATTGGTCAGAAACGAAACGGAGATCCTTTCACACGTGATTGGTTGAAAAAGTTACTATAATAAACACCTCAGAAAACAAGCGAGTTCAACAAACGGGTTAGTTTCTGTCTATTTGTAATCGCTCATGACATCCAGAATCATTTTATGAAGTCCAAGTGAATAATTGCTCGAAGAGAAAGACGTGAATGTCACGATGGTAGGAGTCTCTCTTTTCTCCCTCTTTTTTTAAGTCTCTTTTTTAAACCAGTGGATTCCACGGCTTGACGCTTCTTTCTAAATAACCTAATTGAACCAAATATGAGCAAAATGCAAGGCATAGCAATGTCTTGATATTGAGAACGAGTTAGATCGTGCTTGCTGTAATAAAGCCGTAGGGTACAGTGGCAGGAGACAGGCATTATAACTGAAATGTTGTTGTTTTTGTTGTTTTCCTGAACATGAAAGGGACTATGTATTTACTTTTGTTGCATTTGCTATACATTCTTAATTATATTATATTATACAGGTTATGCTCTGGTCATGATGACCCAATAATAAATCAGATTATAAAAAGTGGTGAAATACCAATGGACCCATTTTACATTTGTATTTTCAAGCACATAATACTTTATGTGCTTGGCTCATTTTCAATTGAACATGAAAAGGAAATATTTACTTTTTGTGCTGTATTCTCTTCATATTTATTTTACACAGTTTATGTTCTGGTCACTTTGACCCAAGAGCAAAATCAATTACAAAAAGTTGTGAAACATAAATTGACAACAAACACACAAATAGAGGGACCAAACTGCATTTTTTCCTTGTTGCTGGGGTGGTACCATCTTGTGCATGTACATCGTACCTTTGGTCTGAAATCTTGGGTGGATTTCTGTGCATGTTCTCCCTGTGTCCTTGTGGGTTTCCTTCAGCTTCTCTGATTTCCTTCCACCTTCCAAAAACAAGTTAGTAAGTGCACTGGCTAAGATAATTTGCCTGTGTGTGTGGTGACCTGTCATGGACTGGCATCCCATCTTGGGTGTGTTCCAGTTCTTGTGCACAGTGTTACTGGGATAGGTTCCAGATCCACCATGACCCTAAACGGTTACTGACAGTGTATGTGAGTGAATATGTGTCTTTAAACATTTTATAATTATTTTCTGACATATAATTGGACTTTAAAAGCTGGTGGTGGTCCTTAAAGGATCTGAAAGCTAATACACCATGCGCACTTTCCCAGGTAAAAGATACATACTAAATGTACAATAGATGTCGCCTTGATGGTACCACCACAGCACCCAGGAAACATTAAGTCCATGTATTATTTGTACTTCTAAGTGACTACACACACATGCTGCGCTTAGCATCCCCAGGTAGGAAAAGTGGTTTTTACATGTCTTTACTGTTCCACAAAAACATAGATGTATTCCAGATTGGTTATTTCAGATATTATTTACTGTCTCCGCTGCTCAATGTTGACATGACCCGTGAACATTACATGCAAGTAGCGAATAGAACACAATGGTTAAAAGATGCCTTACACACTGTCTTCCTTTTTTAACAAAGCATTATATCTGAGCATATTTGTTCCCATTTTATTTCCCAGAACTGTCATCCTTCACTGTAAACCGATAGAGATGGCTTCTTCTTCTGTATCTGTATTTTAGAGGATCCAAAATCTTTTTCAGTTGTCATGCACAACTGTTTTTAAGGGTGTTGAGTCAGAGGTAGAATGTGTGGCTGTACACTTCTTGAACATTGGTTAATCATTAACTCAGAGAGAGAGAGAGTGAGTGTCCTACAACAGACAGCTGGCATGATCAGCCTCACATGATGAACTGTATGTTGTAAACTCAAGCCTCAAAACTCAGACTAGTGTAAAATCTGATCACTCTAACGGATAGAATAAAAACCCCAGCAGGTCGACTTTACATGTGGTGGGTTTTTTTGCATGCAGTACCTGGAACAGACATTGTGTATCCTGCATTGGGATTAATCAATAGGTTAGTACACAGTCTACTAGAGATCAACAGGCATTTAATAGGTTACTTTATGCTTTCTTAATGTTTTGTTCTGGTGGCACGAAGTTGATGTGGAAACAGGTTTTATGGATTGTATTGTTCAGACACTGTAGATAGTCAGGGATTTTCACACGGTTCCTGGAACAAGTCCTGGATGTGTGCTGATAATTGTCCCACCTGTTACCACAGCTTACGTGTGACACACAGGATGTCATGTGGCATAATGAAGGTTTAATACCTTGCCAATTCCATATAACTGCATAAAAATCTGCTAAATATCCATATATGAAAGGAAAAAAACATATTAGATTGTAATATTTATGATGTGCTTAGTGATTCTGGTTCTAATTTGCTGGTTGGTGCTGTATTTTGGTTATTCCTGCGACATTACAGGGGACATTGTTATTGCTTAACGGTTATTATTGTGTTTAATAGGAGGAAAAAATGTAAACAATCTCAAATATAATGGATAACTGACAGCTTTTGCTGTTAGCTCTATGACCTAATCTGTACAGATTGTAGACGAGGTGAGAGTGTGGGACCGGATCTTTTAGATAAAGCTCAAGCAAGGGCTGTATCCTACTGATGCCACTATCAGCAGGTAATCAAATGGCAATGTAGGAAAATGTTAACTATTAACTTTTGTTTTGTAACTTTCTCTCTGAAATGGCAAATATTCGCTTAGGCACTTCTGTCTTATTCAGTTTGTTTGTTTGTTTGTTTGTTTGTTTTAAGTTGCGTAGGTTAAAAATATTCATCAATTATGTTTTTTGGTATATTTGTACGATGAAACACATGTGGTCAGAGGTACCATTTAAGCATAATACATCACAACAACAGCACATGATTAAATAATCTATATCACTGATGACACTGAGACTGTATAAGAATTTCTTCTTCATGGATGGATTGGAACGTTAGGTCTCCTTTAGCCTGGCCTGTAATCCTGTTTACTTGGAAAAAGGGATTCATGACCATTTGCCGACATAAAGCAGATGTGTGAAAGTGGAAACAGTATGAAGTGCATTAAAAAGGGCTTTTTTTTTTTTTTTTTTTTTTTTTTTTTTTTAAATCTTTACCTCTTGCCCCCAGGCTGGAGCTCTCTCTAACAATACCACGATCAGGTCACACAATCATGGTGTGAAAGCTGGAAAGTGCTTTCCCTCTCAACATGGTCTGGAAACATGTTTTTTTTGTTTTGTTTTGTTTTTTTTACACAAGAAAACAGCTCTTCAGGCTCATATCACTACTAATCTTGACCTTGCTTGACATTTTCCTTATTTTTCAGTTCACTCTATTCTCTTACATAAAGTGTTTTGTCCTAAAGTGATTGTTTTGACAACCTACTGAATTATATTTTTCTTGCTTATGGAGGTCATTGCATACCTGGGTTTGTGTGCGAGAGATGAAGAGAATTTCCTTTGTCTCATAGCAGCCAATATTCTTGTGTATTGTGGTTATACCTCATGAGCAGGAAGCCAAAACCTCCAAACCACAAGTCTCCTGACACAACTCTTACCATAGACTAGGATATTTTGTGGTGTTCTCTTCTCTTAAACACACATGCTTGTTTCATTATATTTATGGGGACTTTTCATTGACATAATTATTAATACAGACACACACACACTCACAGACAGAGTCCACTCATAATGTGTGGATGCTTGTGTGCCACAAATGATCAGCTGGTTTACAGGATAAGTGGTGAATTACTGATGCATGCTTGTGGTTTGTTGAATGGCAGTCACTAAATCCAGTTATTCTGGAGCTCTGAGTCCATGGGCCAAGATGTAACACAACACATCACAATCTAAAGCAGCTACAGTGTGGTTCATTCTGTCTATACTAATATGATATTTGCCTTTGCTCCCAGAAGTTCAGTCATCAAATGTCTATCATCAGTTAGATTTGACCTGGGGCCAAATTCTTACAGAAAAAACACTGTTTTGGCCATTAATTCTTTAATTGAGACAGTTGAACATCCTGTGCAGAGGATTGTGGGAGGGTAAAAAGCGCAAAATATGCACATGCACTTTACATCTGATAGTTCAACTTTCCCCAATGCAACTAACTTCTGGTCAAGTTAGGTATGCACAATTAATTGAATATTGATCTTGATTACTGAGATATTGACGTTTAAAGTTCGTCCTCCGCTCATAGAAAACTCCGTTGCATATCAAATCAAGCGCTTCCTAAACTTACAGCCAATCACCATAGAGTGGTGCGGGGATGACATTATTTTGTAACACCAAAACCCGGAAACGAGTTAGCATTTTAGCCCTTCCGGGTCCATCCCAAAAGTCAATGGGATTTTGGTTAAAAGTTTGAAATAAGGTTTGTGGTGAACACAAGCTCAAAATATTTTCACGTTTTATTCTATGACATAAAATACGCCAGTAAAACCCCACTCATGTTGTGTTTTTTTTTTTTTGTTTTGTTTTTTTTAAAGCTTAGATAACAGCTTTATTAAAGAGAGGCAGACAAATCCAAAATGTGAGATAATAGCGTGGTCAAAAACAAGCAAAACAAGACTAAACAAGAATCAAACAACGAGGTCGAGAACAGGACCAAAACTATGAGACATGAAACCATGAACAAATGCTTGGTACACGGAAAACTCACACAATACTTCGTGTCAAACAAAGAGACATGAGGGGTTTAAATGACAAACGTAATTAAGGGTGAACACAAAACAGCTGAGACTAATGATGACACATAAAGAAACAACCAATGACAATACAGGGGTGGAGACAGGACAGAAATCATAACAAATGTACATGTAGAAAGTAAACAAAGTCAATGTCACTAAAAGAGCGCGTTGCGAGCTCCAGCAATTGCGCGAGGGGAAATCATGACACTAACATGTTGCTAAACGGGACTACAGAGGTTGTCGGGGACATTAAACCTCATCACGACGAACAAGAAAAAACTTTGCAGATAAACTGGTTCAGGTGTGCTGTGCACAATTCCCAAAAAAACATGGATGAAGATTGATCCACAGAGTAAATCCGTATTCTGAAAATGTTTTAAATCGAGTTTGGAGAAGATTGTGGGAAGCTCGGTGATGGTGACGTTGAAGTCGAGCGACCATGGTGTTCGTTTATAGCATACGGTTAGCTGGTTATTTCTGGCGATTGTATTTAGGCTTCAAACTTCATAAAAGTTGTTCATTTGTGAAAATTATCTTGATGGACAAAACGTGTTAGTGTTGTAAACTTTTGTTGATCACAGAGATTATTTTTTGCGGTAATCCAAAGGTCTATGTGAATCCTATTGGGTTTTTGTCGAGGGAATCAGTGTGATGCTAACTTCCGGGTTTCAGTACAAAATGACGTCATCCCTGCACCTCTCTATTGGGCGATTTGTCTGCGTCTCTCCTCCTGTAAACACCGTTATTGCCTTTTCTGCATACGCCTGAATTGCTTTCATCTGGATGCATATTGTTATATTTGATTGCATATTTTCATTTGGTTGATGGTATTTTTATTTTTACTTATTCTATAATTTGCGAACAATTTTATTTATATTTTGCTTCTACGAGATGATGCACTTTAAGGATCAGTCTAATTTGATGCAAAGATTTGTACATTAGCAGGAATGTAGCACAACATGGAGGTGAAAGAAGTGGTCTGTTTATTAAATGTGAAAATGCAATAAAAATATGCTGTCCTTAAAATCACTGAATAATCGTGATAAATAATCGTGATCTCAATATTGATCAGTATAATCGTGATTATCATTTTGCCCACAGTCGTGCAGCCCTACCTGGGATGTTGCTGCAATCACAAGGTGATTTTTAGAAATTAGTCTGTAGCCTGTCGTATTACACAATTTTGCTAATACCATTTCTTATTAGAACGTCAAAGAAGACAAAAACAGACATATTAGTAACACACATATAATATAAATGACTCAAAATTCTAGACAATGTGCACTGGTTTGCAAAAAATGAAAATGGAAAGGCTACGTCTCGGGTTTAAACAAACACAAAAAGCTGAACACATACAGAAAGTCTCTGGGTTGAACATGATTTTCCATCTGCCGGACAGACGCTGGGCTAAAAAGAACTCCCCGAACAAAGTGTTGCCTTCCCACACACCTTCTGGCTCATTGTCACACACAAACACACAGAATCGCTCCTTTTGTTGTGAAAACAATGCCCATCACTCACTGTCGACAGACTGGTTCCACCATCACAGCGTGACTGAAAGATGCCAAAACAGATACAGTCAAAGGCTTCTGAAGGCACAGACGGAGCTACGCGCCGGTCAGTGCTGATGGAGCAACAGTGGAAACTCCGCTTGTTTAGATTCAAAAGATATAGCACAACAGAACCATCCAGAAAAAGATGTGGCGGCATCTGCATTTCCTCTCGTGTCTGAAGAGCATGGGTGGGAGTACACAGTGACCGCACAGTGATCTGGTCGAGCGTGGATGCACTGTGAATCCAGACAGGATGGAGCATACACATGAACTACTACTGGATGTTTTTAAACAAGCCATGTTGTCATTTATATTAAATTGTATTAAATTAATCTGAAAACTCTGCACTTTCTGAAAAAAAACAAATAAAAGTGTCTCTAGTCCTGTACGTAGTCTCTGTTCCAGTGAGCCGCTTTCAGCTAAATAATTTACATAAACGCCTACGGTAAGCTGCGACAACGGAAAATTAGAGTCGCTGAACTATGGCCAGTTGATCCCCCCCAAATACATTGATTGGCTCTGGTACGGGGGTTTCTCCCCAGGTACTTGATTCACTCCTATAAAATACTATACTGAGGATTCTGTAGTATAGACTGATGTTTGGGGGAAAAAAAAAAAAATCTAATTTAAACCTGAGACTTTCTCAGCACCTCGTGTAGTTTTACATGGCTACATGAGTCCCAGAACTTTAACTTTTTTGATGCATGTTAGTAATATTATGCTATCTGGGATAGCAAAAAGTTCTTCTTGGTAGCCTCAAGAATACATTTCTGCACCTTTAATGGGTATCTTAAGTGATTTAAAGGACATAACTGGACCTAAAGTACCACTGTTGTACCTACATTAATATGGCCAAGGTTTGTGGACACCTGACTATCACACCCATATGTGGGTCTCCCCTAAACTACTGCTACAACGTTGGAAGCATACAATTGTATAGAATGTCTTTGTATGCTGTAGCATTACAATTTTCCTTCCCTGGAACTAAAGGGCTCAAACCTGTTCCAGCAGTGCACAAAGCGAGCTCCATGAAGACATGGTTTGCCAAGGTTGGAGCAGAAGAAATCGAGTCTAGACCTCAACCCAACTAAACACCTTTATGATGAATTCCAACATCAGTGCCTGACCTCACTAATGCTCTTGAGGATGAATGAGCACAAATCCCCACAGCCACGCTCCAGAATCTAGTGGAAAGCCCTCCCAGAAGTGTGGAGGTTATTATAACAGCAAAAAATGGGGACTAAATCTGGAACGGGATGTTCAAAGCACATACGAGTGTTATGGTCAGGAGTCCGCATACTCCTATAAAGGATTGTGGTCAGTTGCAGCTGAGCAGCTTAATCCCTTGAATCACATCAAGTTAAACAGCCAGATGGGCCTCAGTCAGTCAGTATGTGTAATCTGCCTACAGTATCTGGGTGAGAATATCCACTGAAAGAGTACAATGTGGGCGTAAGTGTTTTTGGGAACTTTTCATGGGTGCACCGTGCAACAAGAAGACATTGGGGCCAAAGCAGCAGCAGCTCCACGGTCGCCATGGCTGCGTCCGAAACCGCACACTTACCTACTATATAGTATGCGAAATACACGTATTTCTCTTGGATGCTCATTTTCCGCTTCTGGTACCGTTACTGCCAAGTGTGTAAAAGCCGCGCCCCTAAAATTTCAGTGCGGATAGATTAACCATGCTTTCAGGAAGAGCGGCTGCTTACCCGCAGTATTTATTCAAGCATGTGAGTTTAAAATGATGGAAGCGGTTGCATTATGAATGTTGTAGCATATTTTAATTTGAGTGTATAATTGCAAGAAAACATCCTCGTTTTTGCTTACTTAATGGTTAGTATACACGCGTTTAACACTAATACGGTCAGGAGTCCTTATTAACCATTTAATGCTTTAACTTTTATTGGGGTAAAATAAATGGAAGGACGTGATGGGATTCACTTATTTTACACATCAGAAGCTTTTTGATGAGTGATATATCTGAAATTTATGTGTTAGAAAATAATAGATGTGTGGCTAGCACTGTTTATGTTTATGTCTAATATCAGTCAGTCAGAAAAACATTTCTACTCTTGTCTGGATAACTCTAGTAGCTTTAATAATGATATACTGGAAGAATACAGAATGGTATTTTTAAAAATACATTTTATATTGATATTTAACTTTATTAATAAAATAGTGTGTTGTTCAATTAGCATGTTTTTGTGTTTTGCTTTGGTAACGAAATTGGTACCGAGTACCATGGAATTTTACTGGTATTGGTACTGACTACTGAAATTTTGGTACCGTGACAACCCTAGATGATACGCTCATGCACTGTACATGTGTGTGCATGCGTTAGTGTACAACCATAGAGCGAAAACATAAACATGTGAACATCCACAGCTGTCATTAGCTATTAGACTGAACAAGATGAGTGTAGAAAGGCCAACCATCAGAACAACAGAGAGAAGTAAAAATTAAGGATAAATTCCTACTGAAGAATAGATCATAAACTCTATCAGCACTTCAGTGTGAAGTTTTGTGTAAAATATGTCAAGCAGCAGTGGCTGTTTAAATAAACGTAAATGTGTAAAGAGGGCGCACGGTGGATTAGTGGTTAGCACATTTGCCTCACACCTCCAGGGTTGGGGGTTTGATTCCCACCGTGGCCCTGTGTGTGCGGAGTTTGCATGTTCTCCCCGTGCTGCAGGGGTTTCCTCCAGGTACTCCGGTTTCCTCCCCCATGCCAAAGACAGTCCAAAGACATGCATGGTAGGCTGACTGGCATGTCCAAAGTGTCCGTAGTGTATGAATGGGTGTGTGATTGTGTGTCCTGCGATGGATTAACACCCTGTCTGGGGTGTACCCCGCCTTGTGCCCGATGCTCCCTGAGATAGGCTCCAGGTTTCCCCATGACCATGAAAAGGATTAAGCGGTATAGAAGATGGATGGATGGAAATGTGTAAAGACTGAGATGTACTTTTTACCATGATGTGTTTGTATGGTTTTTCCCATCATGTGGCTGAATATGAATGGCATGCACTACACACTATACAGCCAAAGGTATGTGGACACCTGACCATCACACCCACATGTGCTTTGTACTTCCCATTCCAGATTTAGTCGTCCTCTGCTGTTATAATTATCTCCACTCTTCTAGGAAGGGAAGAGTGGCTGTGGGGAAGAGCCACAAGAGCATTGTGAGGTCAGACTCTGATGTTGGAATTCACCCCAAAGGTGTTCAGTGGGGTTGAGGTCAAACCTTGGTATATTATAGCTGTGTCTGAATATCCCCACTACCTTACTATATAGTAGGTGAAAAGTGAAATATAATAGCATAATAATGCAAGTACGCCCTTTCAAAGAGCAATGAACTTTTAATTCTTAAAAATATTCAGACATATTTGGAGGTGGAATGTCAAGATAGTTTTTGTCTTCTGATGAAAATATCCTTTAAATTTAGTCGTTGTTTCGTCAAATTTATTCATTTTAGTCAGTCAGTCTATTTTACGCAGACTAAAATGGCATCGAAAAATCATTCTAATGTGTGATAATATTATTGTCTGGATAATTAATTGGCTGCACAGCAGCCCCGTCTAAAATAACATCCAGCTACAATTAGATGATATCTTTTTCTTTTCGAACGCCATGACAGCTTCTTTTTTTTCTTAAACTAAAAAAGGTGTTTAAGACTCATTTTTCCTAAAAACCTTCAAACTAAGTTTGGATTTACTTGGTTAAAAAAAACTTTTCAAAAGGGTCAACAGAATAATGCAGGTTCCTCAAGTGTGTACAAGCGTTACAGTCCAGTAAGACATGTTTAACGGATAATGTGTTCTCACAGGATGGGCCAATTAGATGATTATAATTATGAAAATAATGATGAGGATGCTCATGATATGTATTCTGACAGTCTCTGGGAGTCTTCCTGACTGGTATCTATGTACAAAACAGAACTCCTGGGTTGGTATTCAGCAGAACAGGAAAAGGAAACGATGAGTCTATGGTCAGAGGTGCAGAGATCAGCACTTCATCCGGCTCGGTCAATAAAAACCTGCAGCCACGCCGGCTCTCTGCAGGAGATTAACAAGTTTATGATCATTATCCTTGTCTAGTGATGATGGGGATGGGGGGGGGGGGGGGGGG
>JANDJT010000114.1:19122181-19148142 GCA_024331685.1 Stegophilus panzeri
GGTGAAAGCAGCGGTCTGTTTATTTAAATGTGAAAGTGCAATAAAAATATGTTGTCCCTAAAATCAATGAATAATCGAGATCTCAATATTGATCAAAATAATCGCGATTATCATTTTGGCCATAATCGTGCAGCCCTAGGTCAAGTGTTTCAATGCAATGTGAAAGCACCATTTCATGTTACACCTTTAACATTCTGTGACCCATGCAAGGCATTAGCCTTACATGTTTATTTTTCATGAGTTAATCCTAAAATGTCCCTTATGTCGTTATAAATTCCCAGTTTTGATATTGGGAGCATATTTAATAATTTACCCTTTTCCAAGATTCTGCATCATTTTAATGTAACTGGAGTAATGTGTTAGAGGATGGGTTGGGATCAGAGGAAACCTGGGCCACCAGTTGATCATCCTGGGATTTCCTTGGGTATGATGCTATAAGCTAGCCATAACTGGGTTTGGGGATCTTCTCACATTCCTCTCTGCAGAATAAGGATGGGCAATATAGACTTAAAACTATTTCACATTATTTCATGGTATTTGTTGTGGTAACGCTATAATTGACAATATGAAAATAGTAACACTCAACACTATCTTTCTGGCCACACATCTCATCTGCATGCAGTCAGATCAATGTTTGCAAACACAAACATTGATCCAAAAAAAGTCAAACTTAATCCTGACCATTAAAAACTAAACTATACCAATTAAGTAGGCTAAAAAATAAAATATGCTTGTAATGTTTGTGTAGTGCAAACTTAACAAGTCTTAAACTATGCTGCAAAATATCAAGACAGTATATAAATACAATAATGATTTAAATCAAGTTGAAATTTAAACACCGATTCTGATTTTATTCTTAAACTACATACTAGGGTTGGATCTCTGCCTTCTGCCATGCTTGTTCTCATTCTACTTGTGAGATGCCCATGTTGTGGGGCATAAATACATCATTGACTATATCATCATCAATATGGCGGGATGACAAATTCGTATCATGGGGAGGAATTGTACCGGTATATCATGAACGATACAATATGGCACAGCCCTACTGCAGAACTTCTCAAGATCTGTCAGACCTATTTTCAAGTCTCTCCGGAGAAGTTCAGTCACATTCAAGTCCGAGCTCCAGCTGGACTACTAAAGGACTTTCACAGACTTGTCCCAAAGTGAATCCTGTGCTGTCTTGGCTGTGTGTTTCAAATAATTGTTGTGTTAGACTGTAAACACCCATGCCAATCAGAGACCCTGTGTGCGCTGGTACAGATTTTTTTCTTTAAAGGGGTCATGACATTTTTATTTTATCTTCCTTGAGTTGTAATTATAATATTAGTAAAGTTTTTTGGGGTTTTTTTGCACAAAAAAACTTTATGACGTTTTTCCACCCTGTCTCTGACCCTCTGGCTGAAACGATTGTTTTTTTTTTTTTGTATCCTTTACTTTTAAGACTTCAGTGTAACCACCCACGGCTAAGATTGGCTAACATCTTTGCCTATTAATTAATTATCAATGCCCCCTGCCATAACACGTGTGGAACTGTTTTCAATATTTGTGGGTAGTGGCGTTAGTTGCAACTGATGGCTCTTGGTGTAATGCTATGTTCACACATACAGCGATTTTTTTTCTTTTTTTTTCTTTTTTTTTTTCTTTTCACTGTAAGTTGCCAGTCGCTGTACTATGAAGTCGCCAGTAGGTGACTACATGGGTAGCACAACTAGCAGCCATTGCGGCCATCTATATGCGGTGAAAGTGCAAGCGACAGTTAGCTTAGAGTAGCGCCTTATAAGCAAAAATAATCCGGTGTGGCTCCTATCTCTGTAAATGAGCGTCACCATCAGGGTGTCATTCTCATTCCTCGAGAAATGCTGTCATCTGTTTGATGGTGACTGTAAAGTATTTGCCTATGTGAACTCACAAATCCCGCTACATCCAAACGAGCCATTTTTGGAGCTTGGTTAAATAAATGCTCTTTTTGAGTAGGATGTATTAATCTATGAAATTTAAAGGATGTTTTAATGGTCTCTTATATGTCAAAAGATAAAGGACAATTTGATTTCTCATGTCATGACCCCTTTAAGGATGTCTTCATTATTCCCCCAATCCTTACAGTACATGCTGTTGAAAAGCGTCACACAGCATGATGCTGCTCCACCCATTGTTTTGCAGATTAATGAAGAAAAAATCAGTACATTTATTACGGAGTAAGCTTTTAATTGAACTAAATACTTTCTTACTGCACATTGTCAAAGTTTGCAGAGAAGTCAGGAAGAATCAAGACTAATGTTGATCTGCTGACACAGAGCTTCTCAGAATCTGTAAAGTGCAGTGAGTGTGCTGGTTTAAGCCAGATTAGCTGGGATTCTGGAGCTACTTCTGGCTAGAAAAGAGAGACAACTGATTATAAACAGCACTTTTAATCTGGCATTTGAAGAAAATATTAAATGTTATTTAATATAGGCCACAAAGTCATTTCTAATGCTTGCTGATTGATTCTGATAAAAAAAAGCCTGACATTATAAAACCAAATTTACCCTAATCTTGTATGACACTTTATAAACGTTTTTAAATAAAGTTTATAATGCAGAAAAAAACCCAAATTACCCTAATTAAAAATTATTATTTTACAGATCTTGATTAAAAAAAGTGAGTAAACAGAAATTAATCAAAGACAAAGTCTGAGTGAGAATTTGCAAACTAGCGTGAAACAATCCAGGTTATATAAAGGCAATTGAGGTCATTCAAGTTCTCCAGACATGGATTGGTAGCCTCTGTCTTCAGGTATGCCAAAATATGAATATACGTACATGTTTAAATAACAACTGGGAGGTCTCAAATGCTGTGAGCAAGGCTTGGAATTGTATTAGTCTATGAGATTTAGAGAAGTGATTAATAACATCTACAATGGTGGTAATAACCCAGAGGGATTGGGTTGGCTAGTAGTCTAGTTGGCTAGTCTGAAACTGAGAGAATTTTCATATAAACATTTGTTGTTTGATTTGTTTTCCCTCTGTACTTAATTGGTTTCTCAATAATAGTTTTTTGTTCATTTTTGACCAAAAAAAAGTTTGCTACTGAGGTATGGCCATCAAGGTATAAGTCTACATGATGAAATTCTCATGGCATTGGGGGAACATAAGTTTGATGTCATAATGGCTGCTCCAAAACATAAACCTGGAAGGACAATCTGTCTGGAATGGGAAATTGCTAAGAGAAAAGGGCCAGTGTTTATCAAAGCACAAGACATTTAGCAGTATTCAAGGTTCTCATGATATGTTTACACCAGTGGGTGTTTAGCCACCTCTAGCTAATGACACCATTCTTCTAGCATGATTTTGACCTCCATTAACTCCCTATTTCCAATTTTGTTTTGTTTTTTTAATTTCACAAACCATGTATCCTAGAACTTTGAGGAAACACTGCACAGCGCTGTTTTTTTGTATTTGCTGTGCTGAAATGAATGCTCTGATGAGACCACACTAAAAAAGGGTGTGGTGCCTTGAGATGGACTGGTGTGACATCCAGGGTGTGTTCCAATCTCATGTCCATGGGATAGGCTCCAGATCCACCATGACCCTGACCAGGATAGAGTGTCCACTGATGAATGATCTAATAAATTACATATTTTGTTTCAGTTTGATTCAATATTTGTTTAATAATCACATGGCAGCAATGAACAAATCAAATGTTTAATCACTGTGAAAGTTTAGCACACATTATTACTAAACCCACAATAACTGTTTTAATAAAACAGGCTGTGGGAAAGGACATGGGTGTATCTACACTGCTGATGGCATCACACTATCATTGATGATTGTTGTTCATCTGACCCCTGCTTAGCCTCTTGTTCCAAGGCAGCTGTATAGACACGAATCTCTCTGAAGCATCAGACAGGATACATCTGGTTCTGAGTGCTTCTGGCTATATAGCGAATTAAAGTTGAAGTTTTAATTCATATTTTGTTTGAGTGGTGTTTTCATGCAGCTGTGATCTACTCTGCCCAAAACCACATCTATTCTGCTGCCAGAGAGTTTGCTAGGAAAGTGTCCAAATGCCTGAGGGCTTGTACCAGTGAATACCATAAGCTGGTGTACATGCAAAGAATGTAAAGGCTTCTAAGCCTATGGGTACTTGAGGCAGGAAATTTGGCAGTTGCATGGCATCTGGGTTTGATTCTTGTTCTATCCTGGTAAGGCAACGTTACACTCTGTGCCAGCAATCTTAGGGTTAGGCTATATTTTTTTTTAAATAATATTTGTTCAATTACGTTTCATTTAAAATTAAGCAATCATCTTAAAGACCTCAACAAGTAGATACATCTTTCTCATTTTGAATCAAGGATTCATCTTTGTAGCCTAGTGTTTTTTTCTTTTGTAATAACTCAAAATACTCTCATAATTTGCCATTCCTGCAGGATCACTGTCTCCCAAGGAGTTGGCAAAAGTCAGCTATTTTGTCAGTCCTTCTCACGTCACAACACCTTCCCTCCCTCTACACACACATCCGTCCGCAAGATTACCGTGTCTTGCCTTTTTCCACATCATAAGACATTGATCTGGGCAATGCCACTGCTGAACAAACCAAATGCTTATCAGTAGTGGGCTGGTTTTGGGTCTTTCTGAAGAGATTGTGAACAAAATGTAGGCGTTTCTTTGACTAAGGGCTGGACTGTGATAAAGGTTTTAACTGGCTGAGGTTTTGTCCTGAGTAGTACTGTTAGAAAGAACCTTGTGTGGCATAGAGACCACAGAGACTTGGCTTTTGGGGAATAGCTGCCACAGAAGAGCTGTAGAAGCAGTGTAAGAGAGAAGCCAGATATTCTGTGAATTTTAGAAGAATGAAAATAAACCCAGTGCTGTTTCTTCGTGATATTGAGGCTGCTTGAGCAAATTTTTTTGGCATGTTTGCACATTTTACCATGCACAAGTACAGCTGGAGTCAGATATTCTGAGGTAAAAATATGTCAGAACAAGGACTGCATTTGAAGAGAATCTTAAGCTTTATATAGTTTAATTTTCAGCTTTTTAAACAACTAGATATAATGGGGTTGAATGCCATTGTTCTTTTGTTTATTATAACTGAAGCAATGCTGCTGATTACACTTTTTATTGATTGTTTATTGAATGCGCCAGGGCAGCATGGTTCTTTCAGACTTATCGGGTGACAGTAATAACAGGACCTTGGAGTGGGAGTGCCCTTGTTAAATAAATACATACATACATACATACATACATACATACATACATACATACCCCGCCCCTTGGCCTGGAATGTCTTAGGGGCAGGAAACACTGGGCGGAAACGAACTTCTAAAAGTTCCCTCCCTGTTCTAAATGAAACCACACTACGGAATGCATGTGCTCTCTCTCTTCCTCTTTCTCAGTCACTTCTGACCACACATACTCGCACACCCTTATTTTTTTAACACGCACACAAGTTGATCAAGTCTTCTCCCCTT
Source organism: Stegophilus panzeri (assembly GCA_024331685.1). NCBI lineage: Eukaryota > Metazoa > Chordata > Actinopteri > Siluriformes > Trichomycteridae > Stegophilus > Stegophilus panzeri. The sequence goes on from JANDJT010000114.1 coordinate 19,127,634, forward strand.
TCTGTTTTTTGTTAGTGCCTTGCCCAATATGGACTGTCAAAGCTTACTGGGAGAAACTTAAAAGCCACAGAATTGCTTAACAACACCTGGGAGAGCATATCATGCTCCCAACATAGGGGTATTTCTGACAGTGCTTTGGAGTTTAAACCTGAGAGAGAGTTTACGAACTGTGGGGGAGAAAAAGGTGAATCTTTGGGCTCAGAGGAAGAGATATATCAGGAGGTGGGGGAGGTGGAAGAAGCAACCCCACACACTCTCACGTGCCGAAGACAGAGTTTGCTGGGGTTTGTTGCAGGAATCCTTATCTGGACTCCTCCTCATGGATCGTAGGAGAACCTCTATCCCAAGGAATCTCACAGACTACAGCAGCTTAAAACAGACACAAACGCACACAGTGAACAGTTAGGACGTGATTTTAGTATGGAGGCACTGAGGGAATCTTTTCTCCATTTAACCTTCCAGATGTCATCCTACAAGCGAGCTACCTCAGACGAAGAGGAGCTGATAGACACCACCCCTGATGGAGTGTATCAGTCTCCAACTGTGCAGGTAAGATTTCACCTTCAGAAGAAATGTATTCCATTTTCTCCTCACTAGATTTCTAAACTACATTCACTTCATTACATTTGTCATGTATTTGTAAAGTCATAATGTGACACCTTTTTTTTTTTTTTTTTTTTTTTTTTTTAAATAAAAAGCAATCAGTCTAAATTCCTAACAAATCCAAACTTCCTAGATGTGAAAGAGAATGAGGCCTAAACCCCATCATTGTGATCTGTCATGTGGCACTGCAGCTTGTATTGTCACAGCTAGCAATTAGCATTCAGCTACTGTATTTTGTATTATGCTAGCTAACATTTGAGAGATAAGGAATTGTTAGTTAGCCTTAGCAAAAGTTTGTTGGTGAAAGGGACACTAATTTACCAAGTTACTAAGTAAATAAAATCACTGATGTTTGAATGTGTGAATCTTTCCTGCATTTTACTTTAATACTTTAAGTAAGTTTAAGAGTTCATGCTTCTCTTCATGTTGAGTGAAGAATCAAAACATTTTAGATTTTACCAGAGGATTTATTTTAAAAGAGTAATTTGAGAACTTTTAACACATCTGCAGTCTTCAACCTGTAAGCAGTCAGTGTTTTTTCCTGAGTAAGCAGCAGCAGGTTAATTACTCTATAGATAAGTTCACACTGTCAAGAGGTGTGTTTTCTTCATATGTTTTCGTTTGTGCCATTTCCTGCTGCTGATCTGCTTGTTTATCACACGTTTGCATCTGGACTACTACAGTAGCTCAATATCAGTAAAAACTTAAGTTTGGTTTTATACAAGTAGTCCAAACACTTTGCAGCCAGGGACCACATTAATAGTAAAATACATTTTACAGATCTCCTCAGCACCGATTATTTTATTGATTCAAAAAAAAAAAAAAAAAAAAAACTTAACACAACTATTCATCTCATTATTTTAAAATGTATTATGTATTTTGTCTATTTATTAGATGCATAGGGCTTTTTATTCTGGAAGTTTCCACTGATAGTATATATTACATCTATTATATTATATATTACATAGTATATATTACATTACATGTATAAAACACATTCAATTTGAGTGGCCAGTTAAACATTAATAAGTAATCGGCATATATTGTGGGAAGGTACACTGAAAAAATGGAATATCTGGTTGGTCAGATTTGAGAAAATATGTATACTTTTACATAAAAGTATTAAATTTCTCATCAAAATGTGATTTCATTGTTTATATTAAATATAATTTAAAAACATATCTACTAGTTTGAATGATTTGGAGTGAGGGTGAGCAATTCACATAGTATTAACATGATCCAATAACATTATTCTGTCTCACAAGAATGTTGGTGCTGACAGGAAATGACTATAGTATTAAATTAATTTGATTAACTCATGTGTGGCATGATACCGTGGGGGGGTAAGTTTGCTGTCTCACAATGCCAGGGTCCTGGGTTTGATCCTGAGTTTGGGTGAGTATGCAGTTAGATTATATTCCAAGAAAACAAAAAAAAACCAAAACACATTTTCTCCCAAAAAGTAAACCAACATTCAGAAACCAGGTGGGGAAAAAATAAGTACACCCTTCCTACTTCCATAATCATTAAGAGAGTAATTAGCAGCCAGGTGTTACTAAAGGAATGCACAAGATTAGTTTTATTTAGTTAGATTTAGTTAATCATCAAGAAGTGTGACTACCTATATAAAAGCAGAACTTTTTGCAGTTTGGCATTCTGTAGCACTCAGGTATGTGTTTACATCATGCCAAGAAGGAACAACATCAGCCATGACCTCAAAGAAGCAATTGTTGCTGCTCATCATTCTGGGAAGGGTCATAAGGCCATCTCCACATAATTTGAAATTCACCATTCTACAGCGAAAAGGATTGTTTACAAATGGAGAGCCTTCAAGACAGTTGCCAATCTTCCCCAATTCAGTCCAAGGTCAGACCATTTAATGCTCAGAGGTATAAAGAAAACCCAGCAGCTACATCATGTGACCTACAGGCCTCTCTAAGCACGTTAAATTTTATGTTCATGACAGCACAATCAGAAAAGACTGAATAAGTATAGCTTTTTCTAAGTATAGAATAAGTATAGCTTTCATGAAAGAGTGGCTAGGAATAAGGCCCTTCTCTCTTAAAAGAATATGGCAGCATGACTTTACAAAATTGCATTTGAGCAAACCATAAATTCTGGGCTGAAATTGGGTCATGGAACAGGACAGACCTAAGTCTGTTAAGTCCAGACCTGAACCCTATTGAGATGCTGTGGCATTATCTTGAGAAAGCTGTGCATAAACAAATGCTCTCAAATATCAATGTACTGAAACAATGTTGTAAAGAAGAGTGGGCCAAAATTTCTCCAAAATGATGTGAGACTGATAAATGTCTCGTGTGTACTTTCTTTTTCCCATAGCTACGTGTGGAAAACTGTGACGTGCTCTATATCTTTTAATAAAAGGTACATTTGTTTTAACAATCAGGTATGGGGGGAGGTCACGTGACCGAGAGTGAGATGGCTGCCTGAGTTCTTTGCTCCACTCAAACTTTTAATAACTTTTTTTCCCCTTTGAACTCTCATTTTAATCCATTCTATAGACTTCTAGTTATGTCAGACACGCTGTCCAACAACGATTTTTATATTTTTGGCTTGACGCGTTTGCAGAAGGCTAAAGAAAAGGAAAAGAAGAGGCCTACTCACTTCGCGCCATCGGCCAATGTAACACAGCCGAACCTCATTCGGACATATCGCTGATTTTATCAGAGATAAAGGCTAACGGCCTGATGGAATTACCAGCTGTCTGGAGGGGATATCCAACTCTGTTTCTTGCCTTCAGAACTCATTCTCTGCCCTCACGGAGAGAGTTGCGAGTGCTGAAACGCTCCTAACAGAAGCCGAACAGAGGATTTCATCTATCGAAGACTTGGCAGCAGTCTTAATTTGAAGGTAGTGGTGGATTAGTTGCACTCAAAGATAGATGATCTTGAAAACCGAGGTCACCGCAAGTATCTGAAGATAGTGGGTCTACCAGAGAAAGCAGAGGGCTCCAGTCCACTTTCAACATTCCTCCGAGACACGATTCCAAAGTGGTTAGACTTGCCTGCAGATTTTCCTACTCTGGACAACGAGAGGGCCCACAGATCTCCCACCTTCACGTCTAACAGCCTGAATTCAACTCCGAAAAGCTATTTATTTATTTGTTTGTTTGTTTGTTTATTGGTTCACTGACAAAGAAGCAATTCTGAAAGCGGCTCTGAAGAAGACGGTTACTCACAATGGCTCGGAGCACCAATTTTACTCAGACTTATCAGCCGGTCTGCTGCAGAAATGCTGTGAGTTCAGGACCGTGGGTAAAGCTTTGGCCGTTTGTGGTCTTTATCGTGGATTTGCTTATCTGGTCAGGCTCAGCTGTCTACACAATGGGAAGATTAGTCTGTTCGATGCTCCGGAGTCAGCTAAGGCTTTTTTGGACTCTCTGGACAACTCATTTTGACTTCTGACTGTAACCTATATTTTGATTTTTGGAGGAACGATGTGATGATCCCATTGGACATGTATGTACAGTATTTTTTTAAGGTAATAACAAGAATGTCATTGTGGTCCACCATGTAGATCTGCAAGTGTGTATATATTCTGTATTCATGGCTGGTAAATTTTTTTTACTTTATTTTTTATTTTTATTATTATTCCAATGGGAGCCTATCCCAGGAAGCATGGGGCATAAGGCGGGGTACACCCTGGACGGGGTGCCAATCTATTGCAGGGCACAATCACATACCCATTCATACACTATGGACACTTTGGACATGCTAGTCAGCCTACCATGCATGTTTATGGACTGTGGGAAACCCATGCAGGAAACCCCTGCAGCACAGGGAGAACATGAAAACTCCGCGCACACACAGGGCCATGGTGGGAATCCCCAACTCTGGAGGTGTGAGGTGAACGTGCTTACCACTAAATCACCATGCGCCCTATTTGGATAAAGATATTAGTATATTAATTCAAAAATCAACTTATTGGAAACTCAACACTTTTTGAGTAATACCGGCTTTTGTTCTCTTTTCAGACAGAAAGTAACCCAATATTGACAGGAAAATCAGAACTCGCCAGTTTCCTCGCCAATAAAATGGGATGCTGCCAAAGCTATGCTGTGAGGCCGTTTTATTGCCTATGCTTCTTTTATGAAAAAAGCTGAAATAAATCATTGGTCGCCAACTCAGTATTATTGGATTTTGTTAAATAATACCAGAGCAAAGCTTAACTTGGACTACACAGAACATAGCAAGAAATTATTATTTTTTTAGTAAGCGGTGATATTATGAGTTTGGAAACAGGCCCAGTCCTCTACTGGCCTATCATTTAAAAAGGGAGCAGAATGAAAGAACCATAAAAGCAATTAAGACACCTGATGGCAGCATGACCTTTGACCCCCTGTTCATTAATAGTACTTTTTCCGTATTCTATAGGACTCTTCACGGCTGGGTGCTGTGGCTCCAGTGAGGATTTGCTGAATTATTTACTTGAGGTTTCTCCTCCTATTTCTGAAGATGCTAGAATTCTTTAAATGCCCCTTTCACCAAGGAAGAAATCTGGCAAGCTATCCAATCAATGCCATCAGGTAAAGCCCCCGGCCCAGATGGGTTTCTGTTAGAATTTTATAAGCAGTTATTAGTCTGCTCCTGAAAAAAGGCAAAGACCCGATAAATTGTTCCTCTTATCATCCAATTAGCTTACTCAATGTGGACTATAAAAGTATGGCTAAATATTTAACCCAGCGGCTTTAAACTGTTCTGCCTCACATTATTAACCCAGATCAGACCGGATTTGTGAAATCCAGATATTGCACTGATAATATACATAGTGTTGAATATTATAGATTATTTAAATGCATCTAGGGACCCTTCCTTTTATTTCTTGATGCTGAAAAGGCGTTTGATAGGGTGGAACAGCCTTTTCTCTTCACAGTGCTGGAGAAAGTAGAGCTGGGATCTAATTTTATCGGTCTGGTCAAACTTCTGTATTCTGAACCTATCGTCTTGGTTAATACCAACAGGGTGTTGTCTAATAGATTCTCAGTAAGTAGAGGTTGCCATCAAGGCTGCCCACTCTCGCACTGTTATTCTCTTTGGTTATTGAACAACTGGCTGTAGCTGTGAGAACTAATGCTAACATACACAGCATTAAAATTAGTCTAGAGGAACATCATATATGCCACTATGTAGACAGTGTTCTGCTATATCTTAAATATCCTGAAACTTCAATTGATATGATTCTCTCAGTAATTGAAAAATATGGTAATTTCTCAGGATATAAGATTAATCTGGATAAATCTCAAGCTTTATGTATGTATGTTCCCCCTGAAGCCACTTTAAACTCCCCTTTTCATTCAGCACCCTCAGGATTTCAATATTTGGGAATTAATGTTACGCCTAATTTGGAAGAGCTGTTCAAAGACAATTATCCCCACTTAATTACCAGAATTAAACAGGATTTATTAGACTGGTTTAATCTTACAACTTCTTTTTTGGCAGGATTAATGTTAAGAATGAAATATGCTCCCTAGGTTGAACTTTTTGTTCCAAAATTTGCCATGTTATTTAACTACAAGCTTCTTTAAAATGATAAAATCCTCAATTTCATGGTATATTTAGAATTTAAAAAAAGCCCAGACTCAAACTTTCTGTTCTGATGAAGCCAAGAGAACTGGGTGGGGTCTAATGCTGTCTAATGTTGATCCTTCAACTGTTGACTCTTTGAGGGTGACATGGGAAAAGGACATTGGGTCATGTCTCAGTGATGAGGAGTGGTTATCTGTTTGTTCGTGCGTTTTCCCTAAGGGTGCGTCAATTTCAGCCCACAAGCAAAATTTAAAAGTTATCCACAGGACCTATCTAACACTGGTTTGCCTCCACAAAATATTCCCCAATACTTCACAATTATGTTTCAAATGTAAGGCAGACATTGGCATGGTAGTGCATGTGTTTTAGGATTGTGATTAAGATCAAAGCTTACTGGAAAGAGATTCACAAAATTACACAAAAGATTATTGGGAAGACTTTTGCACTGTCTCCAAATGTATACCTTTTGTTTTGTAAAATTGATCTCTGTGTGTCTGGACTCAAATTCAGAATGTGTATTGAATTTTTGCATATATTTGGCAAAAAAATGTTATGGTCAACCCCACAGGTACCCTCAGTCAGTATGTGGATGAGTCAGGCCGCTACTCTTTTACCATTGGAAAAATTAACTTATGACCTACATTAATGGTCTGATGCTTTCTGGCACACTTGGTCCTCTCTTTGGGCCTTTTGTGAAGATGCTCAGTGACTGTTATACTCCTTTAACTTTGGTACATATTTAGTCTCCTTGCATTTTCATCTACTTAGGATGAGTTTTATATTCTTTCCTTTCTCAGATATGCCGTGGTGTGCATCCGTGTGGGTTTTTTTTTGTTTGTTTGTTTGTTTGTTTTTTAAACACGATATGTCAAACGATTGTAAGCTAACAAAGGGCTATACATGATGTCTTGAGATACCAGTACTACTGTTGTGTTATTGTTTAAAAATTCCGAAAAATAATAATAAATAAAAATAAAACAAAAAACAATCAGGTGTTCGACATTTTTATGGTGAGGAGCCCCTTTAACTGTAAAAACAATCAGTGGACAGTCTCAGTACAGATTTCTTTTACAAATAAACTCTATTTATTTGTTTTTAAAAAAGGGGGGGGGGATACTAATTGGAAAGTAGGCAATTTTTTTTTTTAAATGTGTACAATATGTTGACTATTGGAGCCAGAGGGTTTTTACAAAAATATTACTATTTATGAATTTTCCACCCATGGAACCCATTTTTATTAAAATTATTGTTAGATTCTATTTAACATTATTTATAGGCATTGATACTAATGGATTTCTACCACTACCAATATTAGAAAATCACAGACCTCATTTCAAAATTAAATCATATCTGGGCTAATTCCATTAACATTATATGGGAGAAAAACTCACTGTTGCATGTGCTAACAATTTAGCATCAGCTATAGTATAATTACACACATGTTAGAGGGTTCAGACTGTAATGTTTTAACTAAAAGTTGGATAGGTAAGCAGAATCAGTCACAACACCTGCTAATCTTGTAATAGCTACCCACAGTATGTGTTGGAGCTCACTGTTGAAACAAATAGACCATTATCCTCTGTGTTATCAAAATTTCAGAGTTTTGCAACGTTTAAAGAGCGCGAAGGATTGGAACGTGAAATATAAAGGAGCTTGGCCATTTAGGGCTTTATAGGTGAGTAGGAGTATTTTATCATCGATACAGAACTTAACAGGTAACCAGATAAATGATAAAATTGGGGTAATGTGTTCATAATTTCGTGATCTGGTAAGAACAATAGCAGCTGCATTTTGGACTAACTGTAGCTTATTTATTGAGGATGCAGGACAACCACCTAGCCGTGCATTACAATGATCCTGTCTTGAGGTCATGAATGCATGAACTAGTTTTTCTGCATCAGAAACAGATAAGATGTTACGTAGCTTGGCAATATTTCTAAGGTGGAAGAAGGCTGTTTTTGTTACCTTGGAAATATGATTTTCAAATGACAGGTTGATGTCTAATATAACACGCAGGTCCTTAACTGTAGTGGATGAAGTAACTGTACAACCTTCTAAATATAGATTATATTCTAAGAGCTTTTGTGAACAGATTTTTGGTCCAATTAGCAATATCTTTGTTTTATCAGAATTTAGTAAACAAAAATTACCGGTCATCCAGGCTTTAATGTCTTTTAACACGTTCTGTTAACGTGAAAAATTTAGAAGTTTCATCTGGTCTTGTAGAAATATATAGCTGAGTATCATCAGCATAAAACAGCAGGGGGTCTAACATCGATCCTTGCGGCACACCATACTTTAATGCTGTTACATTAGAAAGTTCATCGTTTAAACAAACAAATTGGTAGCAGTCAGACAGGTAGGATCTAACCCATTTTAACACCTGTCTCTGAATACCAATGTAGTTTTGTAATCTAACAGTACGTCATGATCTATGGTGTCAAACACAGCACTAAGATCAAGTAGAACAAGCAGTGAAACGCAGCTTTGGTCAGATGCTAGAAGTAAGTCATTTGTAATTTTGACAAGTGCTGTGATGGGGCCTGAAAACTGATTGAAATTTTTCATAGATACCATTATTCTGCAAAAAGAAGCAAAATTGAGCAGACACAACTTTTTCTAATATTTTAGACATAAACGGAAGATTTGAGATTGGTCTGTAATTTTCAAGTTTACTAGGATCTTATTGTGGTTTCTTAATGAGAGACTTAATAACCGCCAGCTTGAATGTTCTCGGGATGTGACCTAGAGATTAGAAGGACTTAATAATATTGAGAAGAGGCTCTCCTACTACAGGAAGCAACTGTTTCATTAAATTAGTGCGTATGGGATCTAGAATACATGTGGTTGATTTTGATGTTTTGATAAGTTTTGTAAATTCTTCCTGTCAAATAGCGGTAAAGGAGTGCAACTGTACTTGGGAGACGATATTGGAGGCTAAAACCTGTGATGCTGCTGTTAGTTGTACATTTCCACTTATAGTCCTGATTCTCTCAATTTTCTCAGTGAAAAAATCCATGAAGTCATTACTACTAAACTGTGTTGGAATATTCAGTTTGGGTGATGTCTTATTATTTGTTAATCTAGATACTGTATTAAATAAAAACCTAGGATTGCTTTGGTTACTTTCTATGAGTTTATGTTGATACTCTGCCCTAGCAGCTTTTAGAGCCTGTCTCTAGCTAGACATACTGTCCTTCCACCCAATTCAAAAAACCTCTAGATTAGTCTTTTTCCATTTGTGCTCAAGATTACAAATTGCTCTCTTGAGAGCACGAGTATGACTGTTGTACCACAGTGCAGGATGTTTCTCTCTAACCTTTTTTAATTTGATAGGGGCAACATTATCTATAGTGCTAGATAGCACAGTGACCACTTTCAGTTGTATTTATAGGTACACAGCGCAGTTGGGACAGATCAGGCAGCTTACTTTATGAATCTATCCATGGTGGTTGGAATAATAGTTCTACCCATTTGATGGCTAAATGGCTAATCTCGGCTACAGGCAGTGTGCATGAAATGAGATAATGATCTGTGATATCAGAACTTTGTGGTAGAAAATTTATATCATTAACCTCAGGATTTGTATTTGAAAAGTCTTTCAAACTGGATTGGAGAGATAAACTCCATTTTTCTAAAAGACATTCTCTCAATTGGAGTTTATGGTGGTAGATTGTGCTGTCTAACACGTCAGTCAAAAATCTCCCATAGGTGTTTATTCTGGTGAGTGTGAAGGCCATAGCATATGATTTACATAATTTTCATACCCATCAGATCATTCAGTGAGCACTCATGCCCTGTGAATGGAGCATTGTCATCTTGGTAGAGACCTTTCCCATCAGGAAAGAAATGTTACAAGTGATGAGTGACTTTTTTTTTTTTTTTTAATTTGCATTGGCTTCCATGGTGAACCCAAACCATGCCATCAAAATGCCTCCCACAGCATAATGAGTCACCAGTTTTTCCCTATGTTTCCTACACATCTGTATTACAATATATTTTAAATATACTGGTGGACAATGTACATACACGACCAGTCAAAAGTTTGGGCACACCTGCTCATAGAAGGTTTTTGTTAATTTTTCACTATTTTCTAATATTTCAGAATGCACATGTCAAATTCAAGCCCTATGGGCCAAAAACAGCCAGCTGCCTCATTTCATTCAGCCGCCACAAACCTGCATTCTTAAGTAGGCCTTAGATTATGGCCTTTCAAGTGCTCGCAAACATGCTGATGTGGCCCTGGTTTGACACCCCTGTTTTAGAACAATAATGAAGACATCAACACAATGAAATAACACTTATTGAATTATGTCATGACAAAGAAAATTTTTAAACAAATCAAAAGTATAATATATTACATTTTATTTATTAATTGCTAAACAATATTCCAGCTGCATGAGGGAGCGTCACCCTGTTCTAAATGTTTTAAGTAAAATCTTATTTCAATTAAAAATACTTTAGATAAATAAAAATAATTTTAGAAAATACATTTTGATTCAGAAATCAAATTATGCATGGGTATTATTTTCACTATTTATATAGAAACAAACAATAATCCGTAAAATGCCAAATCAGCCTAAGAAAAATAAATATATATTCAATCTGTGTCCAAACATTTAACTGGTAGTGTATATTGACATACTGAACATAATGCACAGTATTTTCCAATGACATGGGCGTAGGTTTGTCTTGAAACCTGTCATGAAAGGGAGGTTACATTGGGCCTATAACAACACCTATAAAAACAAACACCTTCAACAGCAAGAACAATTTATCCATCAGTTTAATATATGATTTAAATGCAAACCATTTTTTTTTTTTTTTTTTTGACCTCACTCCAGATGTGTAGTCCAGATCTAGAGCTACTGGTTGTGGGGCTGAAACCATACTACTTGCCCAGGGAGTTCTCTCACACAATTGTTATGACTGTGTACATTCCACCATCGGCAGTGGCGGCACGCACCGGTGACGTCATCCACTTCACCATTGCGAAACTTCAGACACAACACCCAAGCACACTCATGATAATAAACGGGGACTTCAACTATATCTACCTCTATAAAACCCTTACAAATTTCACACAGTATGTAAAATATAAAACAAGGGAGAATAAAATCTTGGACCAGCTGTATGCCAATGTGAAGGGGGGCATACAGCTTTACTGCCCTTCTCCCTCTAGGCAGATCAGACCACAACTTGATCTACCTTGTACCTGTGTACAAGCCTGTAGTCAAACAGCAGCCTGTCACCACCAAGTCTGTAAAGGTGTGGTACAGTGAGGCCGAAAAGGCCCTGCAGGACTGTTTCCAGTCCACAGACTGGGGCCTGTTCCTTGAGGACCACGCAGACGACCTTGAGGGACTCTCCCAGTGTATTACAGATTACATACGCTTCTGTGAGGACAGCACTGTACCCATAAAGAAGGTCCGCTGTTTTTCAAACAACAAGCCATGGATCAACAAAGACATTAGAGCCCTCCTAAACAGGAAAAAGAGAGCATTCATGACAGGAGACAATGAGGAGGTCAGGTCAGCCCAAAAGGATCTAAGGAGGGAGCTGAGGAAAGCCAAAAACAGCTACCGGGAGAGGCTAGAGGGCAAGCTGGAAAAAACAGTGCCAAAGAGGTATGGGAGGGAATGAACAGGATTACTGGGCTTAAAAATTCCAGACCAGTCATGGAGGGCAGTCTGGAGCATGCAAATGAGCTAAACCAGTTTTTCAACAGGTTTGACTCCGCCCCCACCCCTGAGAGTTCAAAAGGACAGTCATACACTCCTGATGCTGAGGACAATACAGGAAACATCACAGACACCGGCACCCCACCTACCCCCTCCCCCTCCACCAGCCCATTAATAGCATCCAGCCAGGTGAGACAGGAACTATCCAAGCTCCGAATCAACAAATCTATGGGCCCAGACAACATCAACCCCAGGCTGCTCAAGGCGTGTGCCACACAGGTGTTTCAACACCTCTTTAATCTTTGCCTAAGGCTGAAAAATGTGCCCCAACTGTGGAAGACCTCCTGCATTATTCCGGTGCCCAAAAGGGTCATCCCAGTACCTCAAATGACTACAGACCTGTGGTGCTGTGTCATGCAAACCTTTTGAGAGACTGGTTCTGAGACACCTGAAGCTGATTGTAAGTGACTCCCTTGATCCACTGCAGTTCGCGTACCAGACCCAAATCAGTGTGGACGACGCGATCATCTACCTAACACATAGGGCTTACTCTCACCTGGAGAGGCCAGGAAGCACAGTAAGAATCGTGTTTTTCGATTTTTCTAGTGCGTTTAACACCATCCGGACCCCCTTCTTGCGAAAAAGCTCTCGGACATGCGGGTAGACCACGATATGGTGGCCTGGATCATGGACTGCAGGGCAGCCTGTCAGTGTGGTGATGTGCAACACTGGCGCACTTCAAGGAACTGTGCTTTCACCTTTTCTATTCACCATATACACCTCTGTCTTTAGCTACAACTCTGGAACATGACACCTCCAGAGATTCTCTGATGACTTCTCCATCATGGTGAAGATAAAGTCGAGGAGTACAGAGGTGTAGTGTAGAGCTTCGTCAGATGGTCTGAGGATAACCACCTTCAGCTCAACATAGAGCTGATAGTGGACTTCCGCCAAAACAGAAATCCCCCAACACCTATTACCATTCAGGGGGAGAAAATAGAGATGGTGGACTTGTACATGTTCCTGGGAGTGCACATTAACAGCAAACTGGACGGTAAACACTGAAGCTCTCTACCGGGAGGGACAGAACAGACTGCTTTTTCTAAGGAGGCTCAGGTCCTTTTGATGTGAGCAGCAAGCTACTACAGATGTTCTATCGGCATTGCTGCAGCATGCTGGGGAGGTGGAATTAAGGCTGGGGAGGCTGACAGACTCAACAGGTTGATGAAGAAGGCCAGCTCTGTTGTTGGTCATAAACTGGACAATCTGGAGACATGGGTGGAGAAGAGAATGAGAAACTAATTCAGGTCCATTCTGGGAAACCCCTCTCATCCACTGTATGCTGATGTCCGGCAGATGGAGAGCACCTTCAGCCACAGGCTCATCCCCTCCCAGGTGCAAGACGGAATGTTTCAGATCTTCCTTTGTGCCGACAGCCATCACACTGTACAACACCTAAGTACCCCCTCCCTAGACCTTACTTTACAACACTACATATATGCTGCTACATTGTTGTAATATGGGCACCATATTGTACTATTTACATTGTTTACACATCACTACTTCATAGTTATCATTATATGTCTACACTGGTTATACTATACAGCTGCAATATGTATATATTATTGTGCATACTGTACATATGCGATATCTACATGGGCTATATTTATAGTGGGACTGTACATTGTAGTTTATGTATCCTGCTCTTATGTTTATATATCATTTTATTTATATATATATATATATATATATATAAAATATATAAAGAAATATGCACATACACATATACACACTCTTTATATATCCCTGTATTGTTCTCCTTACTATCTCTTTTTCTTCACCTGTCTTGCTGCTGTGACACCCTAATTTCTCCGTCTGGGGATTAATAAAGTATTATCTTATCTTATCTTAAGCTCGATGGACAACACCGAATTTGCCTTTTCAGATGCTGTGATGCCGCTGGCTACACAAAGTAATATATTTTTATTCTTGTAGACATGAGTCAAAAGTACTTCAACTCCTACCTCAAAGAATACCACCTTCTTTTTTGGGGGGGCTGATTAGTAGTCGATTTGTGCTTTCCACTCTGTGAACTTGGCCTTTTTATGGAGTTTAGTGGATGTCACCAAACAAAAATCAGCTGTGGGGTGCATGCACCCTGTAATGTATGGGCGATTGCTATTTATCAACATGCACATGTGAATATGAAGAAATTCGGCATTTACAAAACTTCTGTAAATCCAGCATATATATAATTAATATATATATTATTTAGTTCAGTTTGGTTAACACAAACATTTACATGCAACTATAATCAAAGATGAATGAGGCCCATTATCTGTATGCTTAGAGAGTCCTGCAAAGGTAAATGAATTGCTAAATTATGTTTGGCTATTTTATAGCTTTCGTAGGAAGAATCTAGGAAGTGAAAATAAACTTTTAATTAAGAAACCGAAAAGTTGGAATATAAAAATGAAGATAGGAATTGCTACATATTTGACCTCTTTTTTTTTTTTTTTTTTCTTTTTTTTTCTCCCTCCCTCTAGGACTTAAACTTAGAGGTGTGACCCTTCAAAATGCTTCTAAATTCATTTTCAAGAATTGGTAAAACATTTTCCACTGAAGAAGCTTAGCAGCCTACATTAGAGAAAAAGGGACATTTTTTCTGACAGCTGATTAGTCTAAGCTCTATACAGTCTGTGATCATGGACATGCCTTGAACTGGAGCATGAGTTACAACAGCAATGTAACCTGGTAAAAAGTAAGACAGAAAATCCAGGGTAAGATTAAACTAACCTCAAATATGGCTAGTTAAACAATAAATCATGTTTCATGAGACAGGCCTCTGGTGTACAAAGAGATGTTTTGGTTTCTTATCCCTGTGATAAATTGTGGGCTACATTACGCTTGCCCAGTGTAATAGCTAACTAAGATATGCCACTCCATATAAGGCAAAAATCAGTATCAATGTTGTAGAGGTCCGTGAAGCAAAATCTTGAGCATGCTTTTCTACTGAGAAAAGTTTGGGGCAGTCACCAGATATGAGCAGAAAACCAGTCCTTGGACCAGTGTTATTAATTGACACCTATTCTCATTTACAGCCATTGGATCTCATTTATCAAACTGGATGCAAACATTTATCTGTAAATTGTCTGAATGAAAAATTTTGTATTCATGAAAATCCGTATAAAAAAAAAAACGTATGTATCCAATGAGTGTAAATTTATGCATAAGAAATTTTTGTTCGTTTGGCATATGCAAACACTTACACACAGCTTTACTAAATGATTTGACCAATGAGATCCACTAAAAAACAGTTATCATAGCAGGTGATACCTATGAATAGAATGGTGTTTCCCAGATCATAGCTGTGGTTTGACAGATGGCACTGCTAGTGACGACACAACAGACGATGATCCCTCGCAGAAATGTGTCTGAGAACTTATGGTCTGAATGTCTAGAATAAAGAACAATCCATGAAAATAAAGCTCTTCTAATTAAGTATCAGCTGAGTTGTACAGTCCTTCACTAGATCATTCACTAATGTGAGTAAACATTTGCAGTACAATTCCCTCCTCAGCCTAACCTCCAGTTCTTTAACCTTGTTTGTGTTCAGGTGCTGGGGCATGGACTGGAGACCAGGTGTTGGACTGAGCGAAGCCATGTGGAGAAGAAGCTCCTTGTTGTGGTGTGTGGGCTCACGCTGGCATTATTCATATGCATCCTGACATTGGGTCTGCATTATAATGAGAGTGAGTGACAACAACAAAAAACGACTGCTATACTCAAATCTTAACCCATATCTTATCTTCTAAACAAAATGTTCATGTTTTATTTGCACATATTTCAACCAGAAGTCTGTTTACACCCAAAAGTGAAAAGGAAGGAAGCTGCATTTAAAGATCCAGTTCCACTGAAAGATATTCAGCCTACCTCTACCTTTTTATAATTTAATCTTCTTATGGAAAAAACATTACTGCTAAATTATTATTATTAGTAGTAGTAGTAGTAGTAGTAGTATTTAAACATCTCTATTGGTTTTCTACATTTAACACATTGCATACATGCAGCTGAACTGTTCTCCAAATTAAACAAATGGCCATGAATGAAATGAAAATAAAAGTACTGAAAAAGAAAAACATATGTAAATAAATAAATAAATACAAATTTACATATGCAAATTTCTCAAGAGCCAGGCTTGATATTAAGTTTTTCCAACCAGTGTTCTTCCAATACAGGACAATCAAGCGTCTAGCTTGTAGTGGACATGAGTCAACCATTTTCCTTTCTCTGTTCGAGAGGGAACAGTTATCTGGGTAAATGCTTAGTATACAAAGTTTAGGATTTCATCGTATTGGGGAAGAAGTAGTTTGAGATCATTAATGCTAAATTTAAAATAATTTAAAATGGGTAGCGAGTTATCATTGTTTACCAGCATCATCCACATCAGTCTCATCACCTGAGGTAAAAGTCAATCGCAACATTTAAACATTTGACTAATCACTGCAACATCGGTTGGCCAATAATCACTAATTATTGCTGTCTGTTCTGTTGACTAAATTTTTTGTTTTAAATGTTTAATTAGGTCATTTAAACATTTTAAAACCTTTTCCACTGTCATCTGTACAGCGTGTGTAAGTGCTCTTCTCTGTTTTGATGAATATGTAACAGTGCAAGAGCATTGCGAATATTTTCACTGCTGGTATTTGATTACAAACTGAATTAATTAAGCTTCTGTACTGTATGTCTCAATGGTACGTCGATATCCAGCAACTCGATTAAAGTAGAGACGGCGTGATGGTACGTTTTCATTTCTGATACTCATACCGATACTGAAACCTTGAGTGTCAACTGATACCAATACCCATCCCATTTTGTTTTCTTCAAAAACTATTAAGCTTTAATATGTTTGTTTGGTTTTTTTTTTTTTTTTTTTTTAAACAGAATCACTTTATAGTTAAACTGTTTTACACACAAATCACTTACATTGTAAAATAATGGCACCATAAAAGTATATTAGTAAATCAATCCTAATCAGTCAAGTCTCTTTTCCAGAGCCAATGTGCTTTCTCCGATATTCAATCCACCATTTTTTTGCCACTATCAGTCCCATACTGGGTTTTTAATCAGTGCCATCTCTGTATTAAAGCTTAATAACCAGTGAGGAAATCACGGTCCTCTGCATTTGTTAAACTGGCTCCTTATCCAGTGTGATATTTGCAGGTAGACAGCCAAAGCCAAAGTTGGGAAGTAACCTAAATAAAAACACTTCAGCACAATGTTTTGGTCAGTTGTATTTATGTTTTCTTAAAGTGCAGATGTCAAAGCATATTTTGATCAAAGCCAGATTGTTTTTGTCTATTTTCCAGAATTCAGCTGTAGCAACTTCTAATGGTTTTTCCGGGATTCCACAAATGCATTCTTGGAAGTCTGCATGTTTCAGAATGAAAGCAGGAACCTCATACCAGCCATTTATCTTTCAGTCATGTTTTTTGTTCAAAAATGAAGTTTGTGTTAGAGAACAGAATACCAGCGATTGCTATTTCCTCCTATTCAACCACCCAAACTCACTGCCGCCAGACAAATCACTGCATTATAAAATGACTACTGACTGAAAAATGTGCCCAGACCAGAATGTTTACCCCTCCTTTTCCCTACTCTAAATGCTTTTCTGTTTTTCAGGCCTACGTTTACTGCGTTTGGGTCTGCTTTCTTGCTCACACATGTTTTTATCTTTCTAGATTTGGCTGAGGATGTGTCTCTGAGGCCCACTGTTTTTCTTACGAGGTTCCACAGTAAAAATGTGGCATTCAAACGAAAACAAGACCTTTTCATGCTATTCATGTTATTTTCAATGTCAAACATAACATTAACATAACCTCCTAAAATAAACCAGTGCCTACACTACACGGTGCCTAAAATTTGTAATTGAGACAAAAGTATGCTAAACTGAGAAGAATGTTTTCTTATGAGTCTCTCCATATCTGAAATGATCTAAAGTGCAGCAAAATATACAATATAGGTGTTACCTTAATTAGTATTGTTCAGAGATTCAAGTATAGACGCATACATAAAAACACAATAGAACAAAGGAGTAACCAAATACCAATTTTTCCTGCATGTGTGGGTGGGTTTTAGGGGAGGTGTGGGGGTTTGCATATATCCTATCTAGACTACCTAAAGCTGTGTAAATATAGACTATAAGACATTGTTTTTATTTAAGTGTGGTCACTTAGTTAACTAGGAGCACTTGTGAATAGATGGTCTCTGTTTGTGTGGATATTCGTGTATGTTTGAGAGAAAGAAGTTGCCAAGTTTGCATCTTCCATGCAAATTTGTCTGTTTATCTCATAACAGAATTCCTAAAAAGTCTTGATTGCTTCCCAGACCTGACTGAATGCAGATGTTTGCTTGATGATATTCAGACCTACTGATGTAAGAAAATTCTCTGTGGTTCACCGTAGCTTATTTTAACTTTTTTGTTTTTATTTTTTTTGTTTTAACATTGTCTTTTTAAGTAATACATTTAAGTAAGACAGTTAAATATGTATTAGTTTGAGTGTGTTTTATTGAATCCGTACAAAAATTCTTGATTGTCCTGCGGCTTTTTTTTTTTTTTTTAAATTACTTGAGTTGAAACTACTTGAATTGGCGAAATTGCAATTGCACAAAATTGTTTTGCTTGGTCTTTCACAGTGATGTTTGTTGGTAATTGAGACTTTTTAGCTGTACTCACGTTCAACGCATATGAATCAAAGAGGGCTTTGGCTGAATGAGTGTTGTGGTGATGTCACATGAAAAATAGCAAGCTTCGAATATTCCTTCGAGTTTGCTTGATTTTGAGTTCATTTCTGCGATCACGAAATCCTGGAGGCACTGTTTAGTATGTTAAGAAACGCATTTACATGTGTACATCCTTACAGCATACTGAAGTATAATTTTCTTGTTTGGTTTCTTTACTGTCAGCTTGCGGGTGAACATTTATGAAGCCTGAATATAATTTGATATTAGTCTGAACTAAGCAAAGACTGGACTAAATAGCCATTATTGCTTGGACAACTAACAAAAATATCAGAGTAACACACTGGATTTAAATATTAATAGGTTAATATATAAATGTTTTTTTTTTTTTTTTTTTTTTACTGTTTGTTCCTCAGCACACCCAGGGCTGTGTCTGACTGAACCATGTGTGAGTGTAGCGGCAGCTGTAATGGGAGCTCTGGACCGCTCAGTGGACCCTTGTAATGACTTTTACAGCTATGCGTGTGGTGGCTGGATGAAGAAAAATCCACTACCAGAAGGCAAATCACGATGGGATACCTTCAACAATCTCTGGGAACACAACATGGCTGTCATGAAGAATTTACTAGGTCAGTCCACTACCAAGAACTGTTTTTCAGTTATATGAAACAAATAGAACTGTATTGAATTACATTAAAAAAAATTTTTTTTTAAAGATTATATAAGCATCAGTGGTAATCTTTGAGATATGACAACAACTAACAGCAATTAACTCTGAATTAGATGCTTATGTGTGAATAAAATACAGTACAGAAGTTTCATAAGTTGCATTTTCAGTTGAATTTGGGGAAACCACTTGAAGCATTCGTCGTGTTGAACTATTTCAATTGCTTCTGTTTGATTTGTTCATTGCAAACAGCTGAAAGTCTGTACATTTTGACAATAAACCTGATTTGCAATGGGGTTGAATAATTTTGATTGCAACTGTGTGTGTGTGTGTAATATATATAATAAAATACACATACAGTTGCGGACAGAAGTTCACATACACTCATCATGTACTCACATTGTCATGGCAATATTGGGCTTTAAATAATTTCTTTGAACTTTTCTTTTTCTGGGGCAGAGTGATTGTACAACATACATCTTTTAATAAAAAATTTTTAAAAAATAAATAAATAAATAAATAAATAAAACAAGAATTTGGTTCACAAGTTTTAATTCATTTTGGGGTTTCTGTACCAACACAGGACCAAAATTATACATACAGGGTCAAAAATATACATACAAACACAGTGTTTATATGTATATTTTTGTATTGTTATTGGGAAGTGTAGGCACTTTGCCAAGGTCTGGAAGAAGACCCAAACTGTCATCCTCAGCTGTTCGGATGGTCAGGAAAAACCCAGGAACCACCAAGGCACAGGCCTGCCATGAACTGGAAGCAGCTGGAACATCAGTGTCACTGTCTACAGTCAAGCAAATTTTACATCGCCATGGACTGAAAGGCTGCTGTCCAAGAAAGAAGCCCCTTCTCCAAAATCGACACCTTCAAGCCCATCTAAAGTTTGAGGCTGTTTGCGGCTGAGTTGTTTGGTCATAATGACCAGAGGGATGTTTGGAGGATTAAAGAACACTGTACCAGCTGTTAAGCATGGTGCTGGTAGCATTATGCTCTGGGGCTGTTTTGCTGCCAGTGGAACTGGTGCATTCCACAAAGTGAATGGAATAATGAAGAAGGAGGACTACCTTAGAATTATTCAGCATAATCTCAAACCATCAGCCATGCGGTTGAAACTTGGACACAACTGGCTGTTCCAACAGGACAATGACCCCAGACACACATCACAGCTGGTTGTGGAATGGATAATGCAGGCCAACATGAAGCTTTTGGAATGGCCTTCCCAAAGTCCTGATCTCAACACTATCGAAAATTTG
>JANDJT010000114.1:19156766-19189360 GCA_024331685.1 Stegophilus panzeri
TGTTGTCACATGAAAAGATATAATCAAATATTTACAAAAATGTGAGGGGTGTACTCACTTTTGTGAGATACTGTATAAAGTGGCAGTTTATTGTTCTTTTCTTCCAGGCGGATACAATATACAATATGATAGGCTACCCAAAGTTCATCATGGATCCCAAGGAGCTAGACAAAGTGTTCAATGAAGTAAGTACAGAATAACATCGTTATTGTAATGCAGTATTTCAAAAGATACAACATATAATCTTCCTTTGGTTAAATATATTTTCTTAAACCAGACCATTTAGCTGATTCGGGCCTTGTCAATGTCAAATGTAGCACGAAAACATGAAACACAGTGACTTTAACCGTTGCATGGTTGTTGGTGCCAGACGGGCTAGTTTGAGTTTTTCAGAAACTGATGATCTCCTGGGATTTTCATACACAACAGTCTCTAGTAAAACAAAAAACATTGAGTGAGTGATAGTTCCGTGGATGGAAATGCCTTGTTGATAAGAGAGGTCAGAGGAAAATGGCCAGATTGGTTTGAGCTGCCAGGAAGGATATAGTAACTCGAATAATCACTCTTTACAACTGTGGTGAGCAGAAATGCATCTCAGCATGCACAAAACATTGAACCTTGAGATGGATAGGCTACACAACAGAGGACCACATCAGGTTCCATTCCAGTTTCAGTGTGTCTGTGCACATGGTCGCCTCAGAATCTTCTTCTTGGGTGACAGGAGTGGAACCTGATGTGGTATTCTGCTGTTGTAGCCCATCCACCACAAGGTTTGATGTGTTGTGCTTTCTGAGTGCTTAATTGAGTTACTATAGACTTCCTGTCAGCTCAGATCAGTATAGTCATTCTCCTCTGATCTTTCTCATCTACAAGGTGTTTCAGCCTATAGAACCTATACATACACACACAATGTTTTTCCCCCCACACCATTCTGTGTAAACTCTAGAGACTGTTGTGAGATAAGCAGTATCTGAAATACTCAAACCATGTGGTACCAACAACCATGCCACGGTTAAAGTCAGTACAGTATAAAATGTACAGTGGTGCTTGAAAGTTAAAATTTTCTATAAAATATAATGAATATGACCCAAAGCATCATCAGATTTTCATCCTAAAAGTAGACCAAGAGATCCAAATTAAACAAATGAGAAAAAATATTATACTTTGTCATTTATTTATTGAGGAAAATGATCCAATATTACATTTCTGTGAGTGGCAAAAGTATGAGAACATCTAGGATTAGCAGTTTAATTTGAAGGTGAAATTAGAGTAAGGTGATTTCAATCAATGGGATGATGAACCTGAATTGAAACCTCATTTGTTTAATTGTTTGAGTGAGCACCCTATTTTATTTAAAGAACAGGGCTCTATCAAAGTCTGATCTTCACAACACTTGTTTGTGGAAGTGTATCATGGCATGAACAAAGGAGATTTCTGAGGAATTGTTGTTTCTCATCAGGAAAAGGTTACAAAGCCATCTCTAAAGAGTTTGGACTCTACCAGTCCACAGTCAGACAGATTGTACAAATGGAGGAAATTAAAGACCATTGTAACCCTCCCCAGGAGTGGAGACCAACAAAGATCACTCCAAGAGCAGGACGTGTAATAGTCTGCAAGGTCATAAAGGTGCCAGGGTAACAGCTAAGCAACTAAAGGCCTCTCTCACATTGGCCTCTCTCTAAAGGCCTCTCTCACATGTTAATGTTCATGAGTCCACCATCAGAAGAACACTGAACAACAGTGGTGTGCATGGCAGGGTTGCGAGGAGAAAACCACTGCTCTCCAAAAAGAACATTGCTGCCCATCTGCAGTTTGCTAAAGATCATGTGGACCGTCCAGAAGGCTAATGGAAAAATGTTTTGTGAAAGATGAGACCAAAATAGATTTTTTGGTTTAAATGAGAAGGGTTATGTTTGGAGAAAGGTAAACACTTCATTACAGCATAAGAACCTGCAAGACAATGATCCTAAACACACAAGTTGTTCTACCAAAGAACAGTTAAAGAAGAATCAAGTTAATGTTTTGGAATGGCCAAGTCAAAGTCCTGATCTTAATCAAAAAGAAATGCTGTGGAAGAACCTGAAGCAAGCATTTCATGTGAGGAAACCCACCAACATCCCAGAGTTGAAGCTGTTCTGTACTGAGAAATGAGCTAAAATTCCTCGAAGCCGATATGCAGGACTGATCAACAGTTACCAGAAACGTTTAGTTGCAGTTATTGCTGTACAAGGGGGTCACACCAGATACTGAAAGCAAAGGTTCACATATTTTTGCCATTTACAGATATGTAATAGTCGATCATTTTCTGCAATAAATAAATGAACAAGTATAATTATTTTGGTCTCATTTGTTGAATTGGGTTCTCTTTATCTACTTTTAGGACTTGTGTGAAAATCTTATTATGTTTTAGGCTATATTTATGCAGAAATATAGAAATTATGCAGGGTTCACAAACTTTCAAGCACCACTGTATATTTAATGATGTTGTTCTGTGTTAGTTTGAAGTCGTTCCAGACTTATACTTCCAGAATGTCATGCAGTACTACAACTTCTCTGGCCGGGTCACAGCTGACCAGCTGAGGAAACCCCCAAACAAAGATCAGTAAGATGCTGCCCTACTCACACACTCAGTACACCCTCTGCATACCCACTCTCTTAGACTCTGCTTACTAGAATTCTGCTGAAACTTGCTTCTTCCTCCTCTAATACAGATGGAGTATGACCCCACCTACAGTGAATGCCTATTACAACCCCACCAAGAATGAGATGGTACTTCCTGCTGGTATCCTTCAAGCCCCCTTCTACAGTCATGCCTGGCCAAAGTAAAAGGCTCACCCACCTCCCCCTAAGTCATTACTTTACTACTGGTGCCAATGTATAAAATGATAAACTGTGCTATGAATGAGAAAATCTTTACTATGTGCTTTTCTAGAGCCCTGAATTTTGGTGGCATTGGTGTCGTTATGGGTCATGAGCTGACTCATGCATTTGATGATCAGGGTAAACAGTTTGCAGTACTTTTAAGACACGCTGTAGTTTTTGTTCTTATGGAATTATACTGTAGATTACAGCCAGATCTTAGCTGGCTAAGAAAGGCTTGCTAGTAATGTAACATCATATAAGAAGTCCATGCGAAAATGATTCCCCTTGGCATTTCAAGTTGTGAATGAACAGTAGCTTTAGTCATGTATAAACAACAGGATCATTTACAGTATATTCTAGCTTGAACTTGATTCAGCATGCTTTTTTGAGAATGAGCTGTTCATGAATTTAAGGGGTTGCAAATTTGATTCAATTTGAAACATATTTTCTTAGCTTTTTAGACTGCTAAGAATTGTTCCCCAGTATTTTCCATCAGTTTACAGTTTCATTTATTGACAGCTGAATCTGGTCATTATCCATTATGATGTCCAGTTCCCTAAGGTTCACTGTTGCTAGATTAAAGTACTCCAGTCTTGCATTGCATACAATTCACTTTGTTTTCCCTTTACACAAAACTGTGTCTATCTGCCTTTCCATTCTAGCCAAAATAAACAGACAGCTGTTACAGGTCATTATGTTTGGTTTCCCCCTAGCGGTTGCCCACCATTAAAAGTCCAATGAAATAGCATTATTTCAGTAAATAATACCAATTTTATGCACAAGATATTAAAACAACCAATCACTTATCAATATTTCAGTGTTTAATATGGATCTATGTCTATGCAATGGTGTGTTCTGCTCCTAGGAAGAGAATATGATAAGGATGGTAACTTGCGCTCCTGGTGGAAGGACACATCAGTGAAGACATTTAAGCAGCAAACCCAGTGTTTGGTGGAGCAATACAGCAACTACAGCATCAACAACGAACCACTCAATGGCAAACACACTCTTGGCGAGAACATCGCTGATAATGGCGGCCTCAATGCAGCTTACAAGGTTTGTGTAGATCCGCTGCCATAGTTTTTAAAGTATTTCTCGGTAGAAGTATTGGTGTTGGAACATCCCTGTGTCCATAAAACTATGCTTATAAGATCTAATCACCTGTCTACGTACAAAAAGATCAGGGCCAGGGGGTGGAACTGGGTTTTACAGTCATTCAAAACCCAAATTAAAATTATTCCAATTCATGTTGTGAGTTTCATTCATGCTTTTATAGTTTAAAAAAAGAACAAGCAGGTCAGCGTTTACTCGCCATAACAACCCAGAGTGTGGCATGAAAGCTATTACCTTCCACATATCCTTCCCATTCAGCACCCACAAGCTGGAAAATCTGGAGTAGAAAATGGAGCGTCTCTCTCGCAAAGCCTTGAAAACACAACAGATGGCTTGGAATGGGTCACCCTTCACCACATCTCATTCTTTCCACCAGGCAAAAAGTCAGAGGTTACAGAGCAGGCCTGGTATTGACAAAACATCTCCTAGCAGCTTCTGCCTGTTGAAGTTCTGCCAAGTCACAAAAGCTGCTTCTAGATTAGCACAGGTTCTCTGAGATGGTTTGGGATTTCTATTCCAGAAAGAAATAATAGCAGTGTGTCAAACTAAACAAGAGTGAGAAAGCAATAAAACAAGTTTATTATTTATTGTTTTGTTTTTTTTTAAACTAAAGTATGGTATTGAATGCTGTCTTGTGTTACAGGCCTATGTGAACTGGATACAGAAGAATGGGGAGGAGGCTACGCTGCCCGCTCTGGGAATGACTAATCATCAGCTGTTCTTTGTTAGTTTTGCCCAGGTTGGTTTTTTTTATTATTTATTATTTTGTTGTTGTTGGTGGTGGTGGTGGTTGTTAATTCATAATTAGTTTGTGATCTGGCATGGTCCAGCCTAGCACTCAGTGAAAAATAAAACATCTTTTATTTGTGTTATTATTGGGGTAAGCATTTTTATTCTCCTCTTGGTGAAGGTGTGGTGCTCAGTGCGGACCCCTGAAAGCTCTCACGAGGGTGTAATCACCGACCCCCACAGCCCTTCGCGCTTCAGAGTCATTGGCACCATCTCCAACTCCCATGAGTTCTCCAAACACTTCGGCTGTAAGGAGGATTCACCAATGAACCCTAAGCGCAAGTGTGAACTCTGGTGATCCCATTACCACAGTTTGATGCATCCCAGGAACCTGTGCTTTGCTCTTTCGCAAAGCCCAGAGGACTTGTATTTAAATATGTTTTAAAATAGGGCTCTACTATATTCTCATTGGGACTCAAGAAAATCTCTTACACTGGAAAGACTACTGTATGTTTAACATGGGAGAAAGAACTGGGGTTGTAAATATGTGCCTTTATTTTTTTTATTTGCTATTATATTTTAAGAGGAAATTATTTCTGTTCTTCTTGTGTTACACTATTGTATATTTTACAGTTTGGTCACTGAATCATGCCATGTGTCATACAGTGTTATTGAATGTAGTTTATTACCATGAACAGGAGTGGGTTCAGTTTGCAGTTCATTACCAAGAAAGCAAATTCAAATTATTCCCAATTTTTTAGAACCATAGTGTATTGCATAAGTATTCACCCCCCCACCAAAATCTTCCACAATTTGTAATGCTACAACCTGCAAATGAAAAGGACCGAATTGGGATTATATGTCAAGTTTTTAGCTTGCTTTAAATAATAAATTAAAAATTAAAGAATTAAAAAGGCATATTATTAGCCCAGTTTGTCAGTAGATTCATTTATTGCTCTATTTTGCCCCCTAGTGGAAAAACGGCAATTAGCTTTTTCAAAAGTTTCAGTTCAATTATGGTCCACAAGACCATTTAAATTTAAAACGGGTATTCTAAATTAATTTGTTGTGCCAGATTAGGACCTTTACTGGGATTAACCTAGCCCAGGGGCCATATGTTTGACACCCCTGGGTTAGCATTTTCCCTGATCAAACTTGCACACACTTGATAATTCCCTGACTCAAGTTTTGAAAATATGCAATGTCATTTATTTTAATAAATAAATCAATCAATAATTTTTTATTTTTTTTTTTACACATTTGAGGGAAACAACACAAACTGTAGTGAATTGATATGAATGAACAACAATAATAACAATAAATGTAGTAGGGGAAAGATGAATGAAGTCTCCCACCTTAAATAAAATGAGCATTTTCAGTGAAGTTAAAACATTTAGAGATGATGATGATGACATCTAATTCAACATAAAGTACTAAGGGGAAATAAACAGGAACCATATACTCAAGTGCTTCAACCAATTTATATTCATTTAAATTATGGTCTTATGATGCCACTTGGTAATTTGTAAGAATGTGCATGACTTAAATAAAAGGTTACTCAGGAAATAGCAGGATTAGTAGTTGTAGCTTTTCTTTGACTTGATTCTTATGAAATCTAATTATATTGCCCTTGCTCTTTAAATTTTTATAGGACCTTGGGTTGGAATGGTTCGCTTTCATGGCCTTAAAATATTTGACCATCTCAAAAAACCAAATTAATTACCTTCTGGACAAATCCCTCATCATAACAAACAAAAACATTTAATGTACAAGTAATAATTCAATCAGTCACTATTGTCCATGGATTTAAAAAAAAAAAAAAAAAAAAGAGAGAGATAATTGGCTCAAAAACATAGTAGGCAAATAAATCTAAGGAATGCCTTCATCCAGATAAAACATAAGCATTAGACAAAAGCATGGCCTCTCAATAAATGTGTTGTGATTAGGTTAAAGATGCCATCATTTCAGTGCAGTGTTGCATCTTACCCCAGAGCGCCTCTTCCCTAATTATTTCCTAGCGTCAGGATCCAGTAATCTTGTAGCAGTAACTAGATTTTTTTAAAGCATGTCTACTTGTGCAAAATGTTATAGTAAATCTCCACTCAGTGACTTGATCAGTGCGATCCACATATATTTACAATTTGACAATGACTACAGAGTACAAACCATGGTATTTTTCCATTGCTCTGATTATTGATCTCCATTTTTTTTCTCCTTTTTTTTTTTCTTTTTTTTTTTTTTTTTTTTTTTTTTTTTCCATTCTGATTCTCCATTTTGCTTTTATATGCCATGATATTGTTGTTTTTTGGAACATGATGTATGTATTGTGCAATAATTAAAACCTGTTTTTTTTTTTTTTGTGGATTATGTATGGCCTGCTATAGGAAGTGTTGTTTACCTGGGCTTGGTGAATGAATGAATGTAGAGCTTTGTTTGACATGATGGGAAATATTTGCTGCTCTTCAAATGTGACTTCTGACACTGCAGACCTTATCGGTCCATTAATATGACCAGTGTTCATATGATACAGATGTAAAATGTGAATACAGATTATAATGGATTTTCTTGCCTTAATGCAATGTGATACAATAAAGTTGTATCCAAATGGTTTAGATGTGTTGCAATACAGAGGTCTGAGCATTTCCCTTACAAAAAAATGAGGCTTCAGTCTCATTCTGATTCCTTTATAACTGTATGCAGCATGTCCTTGCTTGAAATGCAACAGCAGCTCTTTCAGATGAGTCTTTTCTCCCAGGATCTTTAACTGCTGAAAGAGCTGAAAAAGATGCATTATACGATATCTGTTGGTAAACAATATTACTCTTTTGGTTTTCCAATTTTCTTTCCCCCACCCACCGCCCAGAACGAATACTCGAGGGGGGGAAATAAATAAATAATTTCTGAAAATGCAGATCATATTGACTTAGGAAATAATTAGTGCTATTGTTAACCCATTGTATCTGATTGTGATATCCATGCCCATAAACATAGGTCTTCTGATTCTACTTTGAGAATTTGAGATTGGTGGAGAGTTATGCACTTTTCAAAGTATAAAATCATTGGGTTACCATACTGAAAAATAAATGTTTAGTGGATCTTCTACATGAATATTTCATTTTCTTCAATTTCAAAAAAAACATCACATCGCTGAGCCAGAGTGAAACTGACGGTGGTTTGATTGATTTCCATTCATGTAATATTCTTCTCTGGTCCAAGAGACCAGCAAAAGCATAAGCCCCACAGTTAAGCAACAGTCTTCCAATTAGTGTTCAGGATACAGACACTGTCTCAGCGTTAACATCTAGGCTATACTAAAACCTATTTATTTAGTGGGGTTTTTTTAGGTAAAGGTAGAAATCTGAAGGTTCATGGGCATAGAAAACCCATCACAAACCCATCCACCTCACTCATTCTCTCAGTTCTGTTGACGGTGGAGTGGCTGCCTGATTTAAGTCTCAAGTGCCCTTATGTCTGTGTTACTATCTGGCTCTCCTTTTAAGTTATGCTGTCATAGCTAGTCTTGCTGGAGTCCCTGCTTGCATTTAAACCATTACAGGACAAGAGCACACCTAACAATCTTTGTTCACCATACAGTCATAGAAGACAAATGATTTATAATCACATTATCTTGTGTCACCCAAATGAGGATGAGTTTGCTTTTGAGTCTGGTTCCTCTCGAGTCCTCTCTCGCTCTTGTGGTCTCAGGGAGATTTTCCCTTTCCACCACCACCTCTGTCTTGCTCATTAGGGATCCATTTAAACTGAATACTGATCCATGAATACTGACATATGTATGACATATATTTCCTGAATCCATCCCACTGAACATTTTTGTGCTCGTGTAGTAGTACACACTAAGGTCAAATTTGACACAATGTTATTTTAGACACCACACTATGGCACGTTCGCCTCACACCTCCAGGGTCGGGGGTTCGATTCCCACCGTGGCCCTGTGTGTGCGGAGTTTGCATGTTCTCCCCGTGCTGCGGGGGTTTCCTCCCTAAGTCAAAGACATGCATGGTAGGCATGGTAGACATGCATGGCGTGTCCAAAGTGTCCGTAGTGTATGAATAGGTGTGTGAATGTGTGTGTGATTGTGTGCCTTGATGGATTGGCACCCTATCCAGGGTGTACCCCGCCTTGTGCCCGATGCTTCCTGGGATAGATGGCTTGCTTGTTGTAGTGTCCGAGCATCACCGCTAGATGCCGCTGCATGCACATAATTTGTGAATAACATTACAAAAGATTTGCAAAGCATAATATTTTTGATCATTGCTGGACATTTATTGTATTTAAACACGTCAACATTTATCTTGATTGGTTGATTGATTGGGCAGATAGAATGAACAAAATTACTGCTATAAAGTCTATACCGTATTTTCTGTGTTGTCCGTGACGGTTCACGCCCCTTTCTTCTCCTCTGCTTGTTTTGGAAATAAAAGAGACTTCATTGCCTGTGCGGTTGCTTTGTGTAAAGCCATTCAGTCGCTTGCAGCCCGGAATGTAACAGATGTAGGACCAAAGGACCCGGCTGGACATTTTGTTGTGGCATGTGAGGAATCTCGGCAAGCGAGGCGCCTGAGGTAAAGCACGAACGTTTCCGAAATCTGCCGACGCTTCCCGAATCGTTTGTACTACCGGACTGCTCGAGGCGACCGCTTAACGCCATGTTGAGATAACTCTCCGACGTGAATGAGGTATTACTTTCAAAATGAGGCGAAGAACTGAATAAAAGCAGCTGGGAGAGATTTGAAATACAGGATTTTATTAGCGGGTTCAGTGAAGATCCAGGGCGGAGGAGAGTTGGGTGCTGAACCCCCCCCTTATCGTTCCCTGTCCCCATGAACAGCAGCACGTACAACAACCCCAAGAAAAAAGCGACTGCACCGAAAATGGCTTTTTTTCGCACCAGTAGTGAAATACTCATAGTCCATGGCGTGAAGTTTCCTACGGCCTACTAAGGAGAAGATACGCGCCTATGTGCGGTAGATAGCTGCACTGTGTCAGTATTTTAGCCGCGTATTTTTTTTTTCCTTTTCTTTTCTTCAGTTTAGCACCGCCATGAGTTCAGCACCGAGCGCAGCCGCCGTAACGGGACCGAGCCAGCTGCGGGTTCCCCCTGTGTCTGTACCACCGGGAGTTACGGCCGCTCCTCAACCTCCCACCATGCCGGTACCGCCACCTCAGTATCCTTCACTAACCGGCATTTCACTCCGCCACAAACCGATGGAGAGACCGGAGAGCGCTTGGTCTGGATGTTTGTTATGATTAACGGCCGCTGTGGCTAGCTAACTCGCAGGGATTCCTATCTGAGAGCGATTAGCTGGGGAGATTAGCGCGTGAGGATGCTAATCACAGTTGCTAGTTTAACGGTTGGTATTCTGCTTGTGTGAATGTGTGTTTCTCAATTACGTGTGTGTATGGTGGTTTATTTATTTATTTATTTATTTATTTATTTATTTATTCTCGCGGGCCGGTTTGCTTACAAGTCCGCCTGGCGCTTTTGTTCGTGGTATTTGACAACTCGGGCTTTGTGTGTGAATGAGGGGGAGAGAGAGAGAGAGAGAGAGAGAGACCGGGTAGCTCAGGGAGAGAAAACAGAAACGCCTCAATGTACACACACTCCTACCCGAAAAGCCGCTACGTCCGGCTTTCCTAGGTTAATTGAGTAAAATGTAATATCTGATGGCGGAGAAAGGCGGGGAGGTTGTCAGGGTTAAATGGATATAAAGGTTTGCGGGATTCCCCCGCGTTTGGCGCAGGTGTCGCCTGCTCAGAGCGCCATTTGAGCCCGGTTATCACGTGACCCTGAAGGGACGCTGTCTATTACGTGTGTATTATAAAGTCAGTGGATTACAGTCCAATTAAAACCTTAAGAACACCTGGATGTGTTGTGTGTAAATAAACAGTGTGTGGGCCCTGTGTACTGACCCGTCCCGTCCCAGTGAACCACAGAGCGGAAATGGAAAGCTTGTAGTTGATTTGTGGCCAAAGCAACATAGCTGTCTGTGGTATTTATTCATTCATTCATTCATTAATCTTAAGTAATCGCTTTATCCTGGTCAGCATCGCATGTGGATCCCATCCTGGGAACATTGGGTTTGACGTGGGAATACAGTCTGGACAGGATGTCGGTCCGTTTCAGGGGACCATGCACACACTCATTCACACCTAGGGGCTTAAGTTAGAGAAGCCAGTCCGCCTACCTGCATGTTTTTTGAGAGCTGGAAGGAAACTGGAGAATTGGGAGGAAAGGAGATGAGAACATGCAAAGAAATTTTACCAGGACCCCAAGTACGGGATCGAACCCTGGAGCTGTGACCCTGGAACGCTCCTCTCTGCACTGCTACCATCACTGTGGTCTGTATACATTTTTAGGATGGACCTGATCCCACTTTTCAGTCCCTGCAGAATTTTGTGATTTCACGATCGCAGAAATTAACGCAAAATCAAGCAAACTCCGCAAGGAGGAGGTTGCAATTTTTCAAGATTACCGTAGATTTTCCTGCGATTTGGTTAAAGACGTGTCATGTGACGTCATCACGGCGCACGTTCAGCCAAAGTGCTCTTCAATTCACGTACGTCGAACATGAATTGGGGGGTAGCACAAAAAAAAACTCTGTAAATGGTTTTTTTTTATATATATATATATAAAGTTTTTAAAAATCCAGAGCAAAATCAATCATTTTTGGCCACAAAAAAAAACTCTGCAAAATCCTGTACAGACTGACTTTTTCTGTTTACGGTGTAATATAGATCCAGTCAATACCTAACGTGCAAGGTCTTTGCTGTGTCCATTAATATCACACACGCACACATTTACAACACATAATCTGTGGAGTTGACCAGAAAATATGTCTAATCAAATCTGATACTGATCCAGATTTTCAAGGCAGTATTGACCTGATGGTAATACTTCACCTGCAACACAGTGTTGGGTTCATCTGCGAACTCATTTAAAATGTCTTTTGGGTGCTAATTTTTCAAATCAGCAGATGGTGTATAGTTTTAAGAATTTATTTCATAGTAGTCTCAGTTTTCATCGCTCTCAGTTTGTGTACCTTCAGGTTAACATTTGACCCAATTTAGGATGAATTTGAATGTTTCCTATTCTTATTATAATCTTCCGCATGAAGCAGGATGAGTGGATTTGCTGGCTTTGGTTATTAGAGGGGAAATGTATTTAAGGAAGTCAAAACACAGGACTGGGACTCTCTGTCTTTCACCATGAGGGCTGGCACACTGGCCCCTAGACAAGAGTAGTTTTTGTTTTGTTTTTAGAGCCGCACCCTAAACAACGTCATTTGGCAGTTCAGGTTGAGTAAAGTTGTGTGTAGTTACTTTTTCTTAGTAATAGTGAGTGACCATGAAATGCACATCCTTTGGGCGTATTATATTGTAAATTGTAAATGAAATATAATGGAGCAATGAAACACATTTTTCTGTGTAAGGACCACCAGATCCCCTGCTTAAGTGCCAGTTCTCCCCCCCACCTTTTTTTTTTTTTTTTTTTTTTTTTTTTTTTTTTTTTTTTTTTTTGGGATCTCAAGTTTCTGGTGATGTCACGTGGTTGAGTACTAGCCAGCATGTTCATAGACAGCTTTCATTCTTTCAAGCAGATCCACACATCAGGGATGTTCATGTTCGTCGTTTCTACCATACAGTGAACGGAATTGTTGCTTTCCCTAGAGGTTTAATATAAATTATTATTAATGGCACATGCTTATGTTCATTTGTAGCCAACTTGCTTGGTCAGGTTTATTGAGCAATAATTTAGTTTCACTATGATCCATCCCAGAAGCAGACTTTCTTTCTCTGCTTATTTTGCAGGCGGTGACAGGAGTTTAAAGAGGTAGTGGTTTTTTGAAACTGTGAACATTGTGAGTTGTCTTTTTTTATTTTGTATGGTTATATTTGTACTGCGTTCAACATTTGCATTACCATGAAGTGGCATCAGTTTGTACCACTGTTGTAATACCAGCTCCCTCTTTCACAGACTCAACTGTCATAGCACCGTACAGTCGGAGACATTAACTCTAACATCAAATGTTTAACATTTAATGGCTAAAGGCTTCCTCGTCTTCATGTGGGCGTTAACAAAAAAACATTTAGAAAACTAGTGACTAGAAAGTACTGTCAGAAAGACAAGGCTTTTAACCTGTAACTGCTAAGCTATATAACTGTCATTATATCTGGGCTTTGACGTACACTACATTACCAAATTCTGTGGACACCAGACAGTCGCCTGTATGTGGGCCTTCCCCAAACTGTTTCCACAAGATGGAAGCACACAATTGTATAGGATGGCTTTGTTTGCTGTAGAATTAAGATTTCCCTCCACTGGTACTTTGGAGCCCAAGCATATTCCAGCATGTCTATATACCTCTGTGTACAAAGTGAGCTCTATGATGACATGGTTTGCCAGCCAGGGTTGGAGTGGAAGAACTTGTGTGGCCTGCACAGAGCCCTTACCTCAAGCCCACTGAACACATTTGGGATGAACTGGAACGGTGACTGCATCCCAGGCCTCTTCACCAACATCAGTGCTCTTGTGGCTGAATGAACACGCATCCCCACAGCCATGCTCTAAAATTAGGAGGCTGTTATCAAAGCAAAGGAGGAACAAACTCCGTGTAGATGAACATCCCATTCGAAAATCAATGGGCAACACGTACTTAGTGATGTAATGGTCTGGTGTCCTCATACTTTTGGTCATAGTATGTTTTGCATCTTCGAATGTGAGCTTCACTGCATTTAATCCCAAACTTGAGTCTACTTTTCAGCATTATCAGTCTGATGTTTTGATTTTTTTTATCAGTACATTGCCCTAATAGGAGATAAAGTAACACTAGCTCTGAATACGTTTTACGTATGACAGGCATTTAAATATTCGATTATCTTGCATTTAGAGCTTTGTAAGTCCAGTTTTTCTGTTCATTTCCACTGGGGCAGCACACACTGATGGGAAAAACCCTCATACCTTCTAATTCTAAATACATATGCTGAATTAATTACTGAAAAAAAATCTGCTCATTGTTAAAACTCTTGATTGCTCATGGATATACGCAAGGCTGGTGTTCTTCATTCTC
Source organism: Stegophilus panzeri (assembly GCA_024331685.1). Classification (NCBI taxonomy): domain Eukaryota; kingdom Metazoa; phylum Chordata; class Actinopteri; order Siluriformes; family Trichomycteridae; genus Stegophilus; species Stegophilus panzeri. Next base: position 19,170,560 of record JANDJT010000114.1, read on the forward strand.
CTGGGAAGGACCGTCATTGCGTCTTTCCTTCTTTTCCTGCCTTTTCTGTTCTCTGAGGAGTGAGACCATGTGTTACTTTGATGATGATGCTAAGCAGAGTGCTTTTGTGTGTGTGTGTGTGTGTGTGTGAGTGAGAGCGAGCGAGCGAGAGCGCGCAAGGTAGGGTATTTCTGCTGGTTACCAGAGCGACAGCTAGTCCATGCGGCTGCTGCTGCTCTCCTTACACAATAGCAGTGCTGCTTAGCATTCAGAATGTGTGGCCAAGGCAGTGCTTCCCACCGCCTCCCAACAAAGGCCCAGGTCAGCCAGCGTCTCACAGAACAAGCTTTTTCTCTCTCTAGCCTACAGTCCTGCTTACAGACCTTCTCCCATACTTTTCTTTCAGCCTTCCCTAATTCTTCTACCCAGCCTCTCAGTTCTCCAGACCTTCTCCCAGCCCTCACACTACTCCTTCTTCAGTATATTGGTATATTGCACTATACCATGATGTTAGCTGGATGCTGCAACATGTATGTGGCATGGGGTTGGAGTAGAGTCATACCATGCACTGTTTTCGGTTTAGTCTAATAAGTTAGTTGGATTTCTGCTCATATGCAGCTCTGGGCCTGGAGTTGATATTCCCTCCACATAACAGATGCCTCAGTCTTTTAAGATACAACAAGTGCTTAATAGAATCATGCTGCAAGACCCACACTCATGCAGCCAGCTTCTGAATCTCCTGGAAAACCGACAACTGGCACCAGCTATGTGCTCAGTTACCTCAGACAGCCCCTGCACCGACTGTGCAGTGATGACGATACTGACGCAGTACGTTTGGATTGGGGGTTTAGACCCTGGTGTGGAGATGGACCTCCTAAGCAGCACGGCCTCAACAGCTTGCTAGATGCAGACGTGTACAAGATGATTGATACAGCATTCTGAAGATGCAAGACTATTCTAAAGAAAGGGATCCGCTTGGGAATGATGCCCCATCGGAAAGAGTGCTCGTCATTCGGAGCGAGCACTGACCTGGTGAGAACTGTACTTGGGAAAGATAGTCACATGATAGTGGGATTTATTGCATTGTTAGAAAGCAGGCATGAGCTGATATTCTAAAGCAGTGGACACCAACCCTCATGCTTGTTTCCCCTCAAACTCGCACTTCTTCTATGGCGTCCCGAGCCTTTAGTCATGCAGCTCCTTATTTATGGAACTTGTTTCCACAGGATGTGTGAAACAGTGAAAGTCTTCTTGTTTTGAAATCTCGTCTTAAGCCCCATCGTTTTAGGCAAGCTTTTATGTGATCGCTTTTATGCTTGTATCCAGTCTGTCCAGGCTGTAATATGATTATTGTTGTTAATGTTGATTGTTTTATTGTATTTCTAAGGTGTCCTTGAGTGTCAAGTAAGGCCCCTATAAATAAAATGTATAATAGTAATAATAATAACCCTGTTCCTGAAGATCTACCTTTCTGAAGACTTTAGCTCCAAACATAATCATGCCCACCTGACCATCTAATCCTTGCCTTAAGTTCTTGATCAACTAAAACAGGTGCTAGATTTTGGTTGAAGATCGAACCTACAGGAAGGTAGATCTAAAGGATATAAGAAATATCCCTATACAGGCTTCACAAGACGTTATTGATGCAAATAAGAATATTGCATTTTAATACATTTAGTTTGTATTGACGATAAACTGAACCACTGCGATATCAATACATTGTATTGTAAGAAAAGTAGATCAGGATTTATAATATAAGGCCCAATTATTAATGTTATTTTAATCTTTTTCAGTGTCACAAATGTATTTTATGGAGGGGTGCACGGTGGCTTAGTGGTTAGCGTGTTTGCCAAACGCCTCCAGGGTTGGGGGTTTGATTCCCGCCGTGGCCCTGTGTGTGGGGAGTTTGAATGTTCTCCCTGTGCTTCAGGGGTTTCCTCCAGGTACTCAGGTTTCCTCCCCCAGTCCAAAGACATGCAGTGTAGGCTGATTTGTCCAAAAAGTGTCCGTAGCATATGAATGGGTGTGCGAAAGTGGATGGCTGGCTGGCTGGATGGATGGATGGATGGAAATGTATTTTATGTCAACATTATTAATACAGAAAGATGGTTTGGCTGTAGACTGTCTTTTTTTATTTATTTATTTATTTTATTTATTTTTTTAAAAAAATGTTTAAATAACTGATTTGTGCGAACACCATTTCTACTGCTGTCTGACCTCCACCTGAAATGCATGAGCATATCACATTTTAATTTAATTGTACAGACAAGAAAAACCTTTTCGGACCATGGTCAAGCCAACCTTGCTAGAATCTGGAGTGCACATATTTACGGCAATTTATAACTACCTTCGGATGGCTATTCTACGTCCCTTCCTTGAATCCTATATGGTGTGAAAAAGTCGAGCAGTAATGTATTTCGGGTCATTTATGTATTATTTTCTCCAGTTTCTGCAGACCAAATGAAACCAGGCTGTGACCTTGTGTTTGACACGCGTACCATAACACTTTCTTATTAGCTTAACTTTGCGGACTATTAAGTAAGCATGCTTCGAAGGAGTTATTAGGTTCCCACTCACATGCTATGTATGCTACTACATCTGGTGCTGACTCCTAATGTGTAAGAGGTTTCGACATTAAACAGAAATGTCGCAGAACACCTCAGAGAAACAATCGTCTCACCAGTATTTTTGGATGTGTATAAGGAATGGGGCACGGGTCTACTGGCTACAGCACCGAAGTGCAAATGTTATTAGAGCCATAAAGCAAATGTATTGGAAATTAAATTAGCCATTGAATCATTTTGGTGGAGACCAAGTTATTATTAATATCCATGTTGCGGATGCATACAATTGTGCAAATAAACCCTCGTGCATTAAAATCTTTTGTTTGCTTGAAGCATCCCGACCAATCTTTCAAATGAATATTAATGTGTTTGTTCCGATTAATCGCAGCATTTGCGTGAAATCATGCATACATTTCGGTCAGGGTAAAGCGATTGTTTACTTGACTCAAATTTTTACTATTTTAATTATTTTTATTTATTTTTTACATTTTTACCAAATGTAGTTGACCAGCCAAGACAAGTTGACTATTTGACTTTTGCTTCTTTAGTTTTGCACTGAAGCTATAAAATTAATGCATGGAAGCCTATCTCGCCAAAAATCTGTTCCCTAAATACATGCTAAAATTGCTATATAGTGTATCAAACGGTCTATATTAACGTTGGCAGTGGGGCTCGTCACAGGTCTGTATGGTTCTGGTTGTGTTAGGCAAACATGCCAGACTGGTATTAGGTGTAAGAGGAGGAAACCTTATGGAACCAGTGGCACTGTATGTATTAACCGTGCCAGTGGGGCTTGCTCCAGCATTAGACACTGGGGAGGCCTGTATGGCTTCGGTTGCGTTAGGCATGTCGGCAAGTCTCAAGGATGAGTCAGGTAATCCTATGAGCACCAGAGGAGGTCAACCAGGTCAACCTGGATTACTTCTGATTTTCTGGTACATTTCCTCCTTCAAACGTGGGAGGTGGGGGCCAAGGGTGGTAGAATAATACCCTGGAGGTGTGGAGAATCTGACAACACAAAGGGAAAACTTTGGCACAAACCCATCCTATAACTCCCCAGTTTGCACTATGTGGTCGATGGGGAAATTAAGATGCTAGCCAGGCTCGAGTTACACCTTTAGGTGCAATGTGAGGACAGAATAATCTCATAGCTGAAACAACAACTGTTTTTAATTATTATCGAGCGGGCAAGAACGATGTGCAACATTTAGAACACTTCTTAGATGAGGAAGTTCCTTTAGTCATTTTAGTCTGTATTCATTTTAATACTTTAATGAATTAATTATGATATAATTAGTAACGAAGTATAGCAAACTAGCTTGCTATAATATAAGGCTAGCTACCACGCTCCAACCTGGTCATGGTCACAGTGGGTCCTTGAGCTGGGAGGTGGGAACACACCCCAGCGGGACACCAGCCCATCACGGGACATTCTGCTGCTCTTTGCACTGCGCTGTATACTGTAGTACATAATGAATGAGTGATTGAGGAGCAATCTGAGTGAGTGGGTAAATGTCTTTTGACTAAATGTGGCTGTAGATTTACAGTCAGCTGTGGAGTTGGTGAAGGAACCAGCATAAAACCTTCTGTGAAATCCATTGATTTCCGTTTAATACGAATCCAGAGATGCATTCAGAAGACTGCTGAAGACATTTTAACATGGAAAGAAGTGTTAGGCATAAGGGAGCGCACACTCGGTCCCTGCGGAACAGTTCATTTCACTATTCGTAATAAAATACGTCCTCCACTCCAGATACAGACAACCCTTTGACTCTTAGGCTCCACTGTTTCCTCTGCTTCATGGCAGATGTGACGCAGGTCTACTGTACCTGTGGGGTCATGTAGGGATAGTGTGTGTGTGTGTGTGTTTTCCCACAGGGCAATTCTCCAGAATTCCTTCTGTTTACACTCGGCCCATCAGGCACTGGCTGCAGAAATAAGCTGTGGCTTATTTAAACAGGGCTTGACCTCACTCAAGCTGCAGATTGCATCGCTAAAAATTGTGATTGTGCCATGTATTTAAAAAAATATATATTTTGCACACAGCATGTGCTTGTGACCTCCAGGGTGCTTTGTTTATGAAAACGCTGTGTCATGATGAAGCTGCTTGCTCTGCTTGGTGTAGGATTCATTTTCACATTAGGCAGTGTATTGCACATGTGATTGCAAATGGGAGTTTAAGATGGTTAACAAAACATGCTGTATTTCATGTGATTTACAGGTCAGATCTGGAGCGGAGGTGATTTAATGAGGTTTTCAGTTTTTAAAAAGCCGTCTGGTTCCTTTTGGGAGAGTAACTCTTTCTGAAAGGCAGCTGTTATTGGCATTAACTTGCAACAAATGATCCAGTTTCAGTTTTAGTGTTGAAGCTGTTTGTAGATTGAACCAGTTACGCACCAAAGGGAAACTTTTCGGTCTCTGCCAACATTTCTCTCATTTATAAAACGCACATTTGGCAAGTTTACTGCTCTTAATAATATTGATGAAAAGTCCAAGAAAACGGTCAAAAGTAAAGGAACAATGTTCAGTTCTTTTAGAAGGCGTTTTCCCAGATATTAAAACAGCTTGCTTTAAATTTTTTGAATGTTGTAGTGTTTTAAAGGTGTCAAGTGTTTTTGTCTAGTTGTGTATGGTGGGTGACTGGTGTGTGTTTGACTACGGCTGTGTAATATAAAGTTAAATGACTTTGCTTCCGCAAGCTACATTTTAGTTCTGCACCATCTGCTGCATCTGCGTTCACTTGACTGAGGAACACTCCAGTAGAGCAGTGTCTCTCTCTCTCTCTCTCTCTCTCTCTCGCTCCCCCTCTCGCGCCCTCTCTCCCCCCCCCCCCTCTGTCTCTGAATGTTTCTCTCGCATAATTTTCGTCTTCCTGTATCATAACAAAATACATTCCCATTCTGTAATCAAGAGGGGAAAAATGATGTGGTCGATCAAAACAGTTCTGTTCGTCCAGGATTTTGTGATCGCAGAGATTAACGCAAAATCAAGCAAACTCCACAATATTCTGAGGAGCTTGCAGTTTTTTAGAATTACCGTTGATTTGATTTTCCGGTGAGATTTTGACCAAGACGCGTGATGCGACGTTCAGCCAAAGACCTCATCGATTCACGTGCGTCGAACATGAGGTACAGCTAAAAGGTTTCATTTACCAACAATCACTGTGAAAAACAACTTTGCCAATTCGAGTAGTTTTCTGCAAAAAAAAAATTTGATTTTGATTTTCAAAAAAGCTAGGTGTAGCCGACGGCACTACGTTCACAGTAGCAGCAACGAAGTTACAGATGACTCTTCATTTCTATGTGAAGCGAGATTTCGGTATCAGCACAACAATCAAGGTTTTCTCGATGCTATGCAGATTAGGTATGATGCTGTAAAGCGACAAACAATTGGGTTGAATGATTCCTTTCGCTATTGTTACTTCAACATTTCTTTAATTCCCGGCTCCGAACTTCAGTTCCTACCTGCAGCTAGTTCCCGTTTACTATCTGGTGCACGTAAATATAAGAACCTATAACTGTGGTTATATCTTATCTGGTTATGTGAGCCCAGTCGTGAAATATGCATGGAGACATTATGAACACGAGCTTGGAATGATGTAGCCGAGATCGTCGGTGGTTCTGATGAGTGTACGTAGCTACTACACTAACTGATCTTGCTTTGCTAATCTGACAAGGAAGCTTTCTCATCAAAACTGAAAAAAAAAGAATGTTGGACAGCGCAACAACAGTAGCGGTTGCTACACGGCCACGGGAGAGAAGTACAAGTGACTTCTCGCTTCCTAATGCGTTACGTTTAATCTTGTTCGTTGTTTTAGTAGAATAGTAGTTCATGACCACACAGTGATTCACACAGTGCCACTTTCGGAAGACATCTGGGTGAAAACATGTTACCACTGGAGATTACTCCGCTCTATGCGCATTCTCTCAATCCTATGCTTTCTGTGGCCCCCTAAATCTCTCTCTCTCTCTTTCTCTCTCTCTCTTAGTCCTAGCCCCTCTACCCAGCTGCCACGTAGGCGATCCTGCTTCACAGAATCCGTGTACGGCTAGGGAGTGTGCGCAGGCAGGCTTATACTGAGTACTGAATGACCTCACACACTGCAGCCTGCTGCTCTTCCCTGCACCATCGACAGCTGCAACAAAGCTACACTGTGTTTGAGGTGGAAACACAGCACTGTTGATGGAACTTTAAACGCGTGTCCTTCAAGAACACACACGACCCGCATCTTTTTGTTAGGTCCAGTAAGGTCTAGTAACAAAACTCTTGCTCTATATATGCACTCATTTTGGCTGAATTTGCACCAGTAAGTGGCAGAAGCCGAAGAATTTCCCCTGCAAGTTCAGAGACGAGTTCAGCAGCAGGGTGGAGAGACATTTGAATTGAGATTTCCTTAATTTTATACAAATTAGTTATGACGCAGTAAATGCAAATGATTGGCCGTGGTAAAATTTTGAATTCTAGTAAAAATCCCATGGCACAGGTTACTTGACGTCTCCCAGAGGCAATTCTCTATTTACACAAGTTTCCTCCATCAACAGTATTTGGCATGTGGAAACATATAGCTGTGGTTTTTACTATAGTATTAAAATTCACTGTAAACCAAAGTGTGAAATTCATACAGTAAACTGTGTACTATTTGGCTACTACTTTTTTATTTTTAGGGTATACAAGGAAAAGTTTGTACACCCAAAAGTGACAACAGTAGCAGTCACTTCACATCCACAAGAGACAGGTGTGCCCCCCCCCCCCCCCCCCCCGTAGAGTGAATGTAGGGTCACTCACTCACTCTCTCTCTCTCTCTCTCTCACACTCACACATACACACTCTGTCTTGCCTCTATTTGCAGTAATAATACCACAGAGAAATGGCTCTATCAGCCTGGGGGGAAAAACTGGACATCTATAGCAGATCGCTTTTGCTTCATGAGAGAGTCTAGCTCTTGAAGGGAGCCCTCATTTAAGAAATAGTGGATTCAAAACTTGACGATGCCATGGCCAGGAGTCCAAGAGAGCAAAACTGGCCGTGTTCAATGAGTGGGTGATTTTATTCCTCTCTCCTGTCAATCAGAGAGACAGTCATGGGCGTCTATGAGCTGCTGTATGTGGAAGAGAGCAGAAAGTGCTTTCAGTGTGTTACATTGCCCTGTGATGCAGCAGTGTGAAACAATGTGGTGTCTTGGAGAGAGGAAGTGCTAGCTTTCACCCTTCCTAGTCGGTAGTAGGTTTGTGAGATCGTGTGTAATATCCTGTTATCATATCATGTCCCCTAATGATCGTTGATTGATTGATTGTATTGCCGTTAGCTCTGAGGGGGGCGTGGTCAGAGACGCGTCATGCGTTTCCTGTTCTGTCATTGCAGTGGGGGAAAAATACCAGAAGCTGGTTATGAGTCGGCCATTGCTGCATCTCTTACCATTCGTGTTTAGTCCATTTATTTCTTTTATTTTTTTAAATCTTGGCTTAATTACCCGTTAACAAGTTCAGGAATGCTGCAAACCTGAAGTCAGGACTGTAATGAGGTATTAGCGGAATTATTAGCTTAGCTAACTAAGTTCATTATAAAAACTAAAATGAGAAAAATCAGTGGTTTAGGGATTAGCACGTTTGCCTCGCACCTCCAGGGTTGGGGGCTCGAATCCTGCCTCTGCCCTGTGTGTGCGAAGTTTGCATGTTCTCCCCGTGCCTCGGGGGTTTCCTCCGGGTACTCCGGTTTCCTCCCCCAGTCCAAAGACATGCAGTATAGGCTGATTTGGCATGTCCAAATTGTCCGTGGTGTGGTTTGTGCCCTGCGTTGGGTTGCCACCCCATGCAGAGTGTCTCCTGTTTTGTGCTCCGAGCTCCCTGGGATAGGCTCCAGGCTCCCCTGCGACCTTGTGTAGGTAAGCGGTGCAGAAAATGGACGGATGTGTGCACGTGCTTGCGGTGAACAGCAGCAGAGTTCTTGTATAGTGAAATCGCCCTGATGAACAAAAAGCTGTTTCATTCTCTTCAGTTATATCTCCGTTCATGTTTCGAGTGTGAAGACTTTCCCATCTTTCTGTTCAGCAGCACGGATGAGGGAAGCTAAGGTACTTCAGAGCTTCAAGCTGTTTTGTTGCTCTGCTCTGATGTCGGACAGTGTAGGATAGGATACGGAATAGGTGAAAAGTATATTATGAAATACAGCACACACGACGTTTTCCCCACAGACATTTAAACCGTCGACTCGATGGACATCAAAATACTTGGAATCTATCAGCCATTCCCAAAACTGTCGGCAGTTGTCCCAAGCCTGGTTGTAGCTGTCGTGCGATTGGGGAGAGCTGGCTGGTGGATGGGAATCGACAAATGCAGACTGTGTTCTGTATACAGTACATAGAAAATGGCTGTCCTTATGCTGCCTCACAAATGCAACAGACTTTATTTTGAGAGCAAAAAATGCTGCCCTGAAATGGTGCCGAAGTTGGCAGCTTCCTTTCGGATGGAATGTAAAAGGCATGACCATCGCGATCGAGTGTCTGAGATCATGTTGTGCGTGATATACCCGCAGGATAGCTGTCTGCATGTAGGCAGGAATTAGCTTTCTAAGTCCGTTGAGGTGCACTAGTCACGTTCGGCTCAGGGTGGAGCTCCCGGAAGAATTATGTACAGGTTCGTACATTCCTGAACTTGTGACCCCGGAGCCGGGGAAATGACCCTGCTGGACCAGGCAGACTTTTCTCACATAGGAATGTGGTAGGGAAGTAATAGACCGCGGATTGCTGTTCCTTAATATACACAAACGCGCACTCATGCACAGCCACATGCTGAATGCAGTCTGGCAGAAGCGCGCACACACACACATACACGGTCTGTTTTGGTTTCATTTGGCTTTCTTGAATGAGGCGTCATTCCTTTTGCCACAGCACTCTCTCTCTTTATTTTCCTTTTATGTTTAATGGTTTTACTTTCTCCCTCTTTCTCTGTCGTTCTCTTTTATCTCTCTTTCCCTCACTTCCTCTGTCTGGCCCTTGTACCTGCTTGTCTTACATTTTCAACCCCCTCCCCTCTTTCTTATTATCAAGGGTGCTGTTGGCAGGCTGCCAACAAAGAGTATGCCAACATGGGGGGGGTGTGTGTGTGTGTGTGTGTGTGTGTGTGTGTGTGTGTGAGAGAGGAAGGGAGAGGGTAAGAGAGCGAGCAAGATGGAGGAGAAGCGGGAGTTTAACTGGAGACCCAGAGGGTGTTGAGAGGAGGCGGTAGGAAAGGTTTCCTTGAAATCACATGACCCTCCAGTTTCTCCCGAACACAAAAACGGGGAACTTCTGGTCTCTCTCTCTCTCTCACACACACGCTGTCACTTGTCAATACAGGGATTGCTTGAGGCACAGAGGCTGTTAGGAAAAGTTTTCTGAAAGCACCTGCTGCAGACCACCAGGGGTCTGTTTAACATCAGTGGCTTGGTATCACCCGTCATCACAGACTTGCTGAGGTCACTTGGTTTCAGAGCACAGTAACCAAAAGACCCTGAAAGATTAGATAATAGATGAGAGACTCATTTTCTATACATTTTGTGTCCATCACTATATTGTATAATGACCCAGTGAACAACACGGGTTTGGTGCAGTTTACCAAGACAATGTTTTGATGTTAACACTGAGCTCCAAGTCACATTGGTATTTCATGTCCGTAGCTCTGACCACTTGCTCGCTGACGAGGTATGTGGTGTGTTTAGATATGTGGTGTAGTAGGGACTAAATAAAAGAATTTTTAGAATTCTGACTTTCTTCACCACATGATACATGGCGAGTTATGTTTACTTATGATATTGGTCAGTACACAACTCTGACCATAGGTTCAACCGAACCGTGGACACTGTTGCACACTAATTTACAACGTATTAAATATTTGCTGACATATATTAATGTTTTAATACTGGCCTTTTTGGCATTGCTAGACCATGATGATCTTTTTCTTAAGCCTGTTCTAGCATGTTCCTTAACTCCGCGTTCTCCAGAATTCCCAGAGCAGCACTGTCGCTGGACGAGCGGATATTTCCAGCCCAACCCGGAGTGGCGGCGGTGTATAGCGTGAGTGGCCGCATCAGTACATTTACATCCCATCACTATTCTGCATATTCTGCACTAGTCTATACTACGTGTAGACTTTCTTAGCCAAATACGCTGAAGTCTCAAATTGTGGAAAAAGTCACCAAATCCATGATCTTTCTCTCACCTTTCCTCCCTTCTCTTTTACCTCCTTTCCTCATATCTCCTCATGTGATCTTCCAACCCACCCCCCATTCAGCATGCTCAACTGGCATGATGAATAAAGCCATCTGTTAAACAATAAAACATCAAGCCAGCCAGTTTGAGCTGTGCGTAAATTATGGCTTCTCTTGTAAGAATGAAATGGCGCTGTCTGTCTGCAGCCGGAGATTCGAATGTAACTCTGTGGCCGCAGCTACCTGTCGAATAGCCTTGTGCTTCGGTTAAGACTCGCTCTTTGTTTCTCGTTTGGCCGGAGTTATAGGCTGTCGGTGTACAAAAGTGACCAGTCTGAATGAACTGCCTCAAACAGGAGGTCAACATGTGGAACACGATCAACTCAACAAACAAAAAAATATTTTAGAAATGGAACATTTTTGTAAAAATGATCGCTTGGGGGGAAAAAGCCAGCATTCTGCCGGAAACCATTTTATTCACATGAGGTGAAAACCTGAAAAAATGTATAAAATTGTAGAGCTTTATAGATAAAATCTGTATAAAAAATCCAGTTATCATAAGCATAAAGCATTTTCAGAGGACTAGACCATAATCAGTGCACTTCTTGTGATGCAAAGGCAGCATCACATAACCATTAGCTAGACTGGTGACAAGCCTGATGATCACAAAATCATTAGTTCACAGGATTTACAGTATAAATAGATCATTTGTCTAATTAACCAATGACCACTATCTTTTATTGTGAAGCACAACAAAGCATTTCATCTAAGAATACAGGCTGAGTGCACTGTTATTTATTTATTTATTTATTTTTATATATATATATATATATATATATATAAATATGAAAATATGAAAATTAAAAGAAAATACTGATTAAATGTTTTAAGAATACAAGTTTGTAATTACTGCAAATAGTTATTATAGTTGAGTACAAAATGTACAGAATTATTCTATCTTATTCTCTGTGTGTGTATGTATGTATGTGTGTATATATATATATATATATATTAGTGCGTGTGTATATTTATTTGACAATTATATCTGAAATAAAAATGGTGTGTTTATGACTCTCTTGCATTTATATCCTCCTGTAGGTCACTCACTGTCTACTTTAATGGGAACATTTGTACACCTTTGCATTCATGCAAATATCTAATCATCCAATCATGTGGCAGTAGCATGATGCATAAAATCATGCAGATACAGGTCAAGAGCTTCAGTTAATGTTCACATCAAACATCAGAATGTGGGAAAAGTGTGATCTCTGACTTCTTTATCCATGGTGTGATTGTCGGTGCCGGATGAGCTAGTCGGAGTATTTCAGAAACTGCTTATCTCAGAGCAGTCTCTAGAGTTTACACAGAATGATGCGCAAAAAAAAAAAAAAAAAACATTGAGTGAGTGACAGTTCTATGGGTGGAAACACTTTGTGGATGTGAGAGATCAGAGGAGAATGACCAGACTGGTTTGAGTTGCCAGGAAATCTAAAGTAACGCCACAGTGGTGAGCAGAAAAGAGTACACATACACAGAAATAGCATGCACAAAACATCGAACTTTGAGGTGGATGGGCTACAACAGCAGAAGACCCAGGTTCCACTCCTGTCAGCCAAGAACAACAATCTGGGGCTATCATGAGCACAGACTCACTGAAACTGGACAGAGGAAGATCAGAAAAAAAGTTTTTTCTGGTGAAAATCTGATAGCCTCAGGTTGTTGTTGTTGTTCTGGGCTGACCGGAGTGGAACATGATGTGGTCTTCTGCTGTTGTAGCCCATCCACTTCAAATTTGGATGGTTTGTGCATGCTTTTTCTGTGTGCATGTATGTATGCTTTTCTGCTCACCACTGTTGCAGAGTGTGATTATGAGTTACTTTAGATTTCCTGGCAGCTCGAGCCAGTCTGGTCATTCTCCTCTGATCTCTCTCATCCACAGGCTGTTTCAGCCTGCAGACCCTCTGCTCACAGGATGTTTTTCACATCATTCTGTGTAAACTCTAGAGACTTGTGTGTGGGAAATTCCCAGGAGATCTGGCACCAACGACCATGCCATGTATAATGTCACGGAGTTCACACACTGACTTTTTAACTGAACGTTAACGGAAGCTCTTGACCTGTATTTGCATGAATTTATGCATTGTGCCGCTCCCAAATGATTGACTGATTAGATAACCGCACGAATGTGTGCAGGTGTTCCTATTAAAGTGGTTGGTGAGTGTATAATGTATTCCACCAGTGTGACACATGCATACATATCTATACTTGTTGTGTGCCTTTAAACATAACACAGATGTTGGAGAGAGTTCCACTCTAGCATTGCCTGGCAGCCATTAAAACACCTGCACCAACAAGCAAAGGACGGGACTCTCGGTCTCTTAGCAGCTGAGAGAAACACATCACCGCATACAGGGGGTGGGGTATGATAAACTGATTTTCAGTTCTGTATGACAAAAAAGCTAGGAGGCTAGGCTAGCACCTGTAGCCATTACAAAGTTTACTGTCTCTGTTTCTCTCTGTTTTGGTTCATTTCATTTGGTCAGTTGTTGTCTTTCTCTCTCTCTCTCTCTCTCTCTCTCTCTCTCTCTCTCTCTCTCTCTCTCTCTCTTTGTATTCCCTAAATCCCAGCTCTGTCAAAACTCGACCACAGCCTGCTCGAAAGACCCCTGGATGTCCCATCCAGTGTTGTCTACATTGTTCCTCTTTCTAGAATAGCAACAACTAAATACATTATCTCTGACATCTGTTTCCTGGTGCTCCCTCTTTCAGCGGTTTATTCTTGTTTAATACTCACAACGTGGGCATGCATTCAGAAGCCAGGGTTCTGTGTGCTCATTCAGACAAGAGCAGAATGACACCATTGTTTTAGCAGTGGTCTGAATAACTGCTGAAACGTCTGCACCTTTCAGATATTTGTAGGAATCTTTTGGACAGCTGTGGGGGTTGACATGGGGCACAGGGTACCAATCTTTGTCCTGGAGTACCCCCTGTCCTGCACTTTTTAATGTGTTCACCACTCTAACGCACCTGAAAGCACTGATTAATGAATCAGCTAATTAAACAGTTCCTCTTGGGTTAAAGAGCGTGTTAGAGCAGGGAAAACAGAACCAGGGCTGGGAACCTGTGTGACGTGGGATACACGTCATTAGACAATATTGTGTGTTTGTGTATCACCTACTGCTCTCTTTTTCTCTCTCTCTCTCTCTCTCTCTCTCTCTCTTTTCCTCTTGTACTTCTCATTCTGTTGTAGGCCACTTACTCTTCTCCTTCCCATCATGTAACACACTACAAACATTAAAAATGGGGGGGAAAATAAGTCCGCTTCTCTGTGTGTGTGTGTGTGTGTGTGTGTGTGTTGCAGGTCCCAAGGCACCCTGGTCCTCCCTACCAAGGACACGATCTGAGCAAAGGCCATGCCCACTCACCTGCTCTGTCTCAGGTATCAGCCCCTCCCGCACCTACCTACCGTTACCTTAAGGGCTGGGAACCAGGCGGAACGGTGAGTGTGTGTCTTTCCATCTTTAAGGTTTTCGTGCGTCTTAGTCGTTCATAACATCGCTAATGTGACCTCACCGGTTACTTAAAAAAATGTTCATAATGTTCCGATGCACTGTCACGTTGTGAACAAATAGGACTGAATAAATGGCTCGGGCCTCCACAGTTAAAGGTAACTAGAAGTGTAATTTTAGTATTTAACTATATGCATGTAAAAAAATCATACTTTCACTTTACTCTGGTAATGGCATTATAATTTATATTTATAATACATTATAATTTGCCAACGTGTACATTTTCTACAGAAAATAATGATTTTTTTTTTTTCAGTCTGAAGTTGAACACCCTCAGAGTTTCAGCCCCGGTAGTCCGAGTTGTCATCTCGTAATTACTGTGATTCTATGCTGATATGAATGCGCTCGTAATTGCTGAGAAATTTCCCACCGTTCTGTTGAACCGAGGCAGCGTCTCGCATGAGTGGAAAACCGTCTTTGATGTCATAACAGATCTCTTGACTTTTTTTATTTATTTATTTATTTATTTGTCTACACTCGTGTGTCAGCACACTGTTTTGCATCGTGAGTGGGAAACACGATGTGCTAATGTCTTATTGTTTTCCTGTAGGGATGGACAAATCACTAGCCCAGGTGCCCAGGACATGTTTTGAATTAATTTATTTTATTCCTAGTTGTTCGGTGGACAAGTAAGCTCGGTATGCTGGTAGGCTTGAGATGATCGACGACCGTATCAAGAAACGCTGAAAGATTCCCAGTGTTACGATGGCTTTCAAGTTAGATGATTTTAAATGTCTGTTAGAAAATGTGGTGTATATTTGTTTGTGTTTGTGTTAATGCAGTTAATTAGCTAACTAGATCATCATACATGATTCCACTGTGTTAGGGCCCCCACCCTAGTCAATTAGGTTTTCAGGTAACCAAGAAATGGCACTGGGCAGTTCATTAGAGGTTTCACTTACCCTGTGGGGTAGCTAGTAATTGAATGGTTTGCTCATCATGGCTGTACTTGCCTATAAATGAAACCTATAGCAACTACTTTTGAATTGATGATGAGATTAAATACGGGTCTGCGTCTGTACAGGTATTTTACAGATATGCGTGTTGAATAGTGTTTTTGTAAACACACAGTTGCATGTAAGAATGTGTGATAATGGGATTGTAGACCTTTCATTGGTCCCTGGCTATGTGCATTAGCCTCAACGGGCACTGCCAGTTAATAACTCAAGTGATGACCGACTTCTGGTCATGATTCACATAGGCTTATTAGCAGTTATTCCTCTCGCCACATACACATGGATAACGATAGCGACATGTCCCATTTCATCCATGGGGAATGTTTCCACATATCTCATACTTAGTTATCTTTTTAAAATCATATACTTGCTCAGTATAGCTTGCTCAGTTGGGATAAATTCGCACCTATAATATCTATATATACCGTGTTGATATTTCTGTAAAGCTGCTTTGAGACAATGTGTATTGTAAAAAGCGCTATACAAATAAAATTGAATTGAATTGAATATACTTGTTTTTCCCTGATAAAAAATGTTTTTCTGTCTAAAATCACACCCCGTGTGTGTGTGTGTGTGTGTGTGTGTGTCTCCAGCCCTCCTACAGCCCCACACAGAACGCTGGCTCTGCCTCCCTCATATATTCTCCGCAGACACAGCCAGTGAATGTACAGCCTCCCAGTCGGCCCGTAAGTTCAGCTTACTTTTTTCCCTCAAGAACTAGCACTATGGATGGATGTATGCATGGATGGATGGTTTAAAACTATTTAGATAGGTTTATGCAAGATGCAGGTTTCTGAGGTAATGCTATGTTTACCCCCCTGATTGTCTCATAGGTGTTGAGTATTGGGATTAAATTCGGATAGGGATTATCCATGGGAAGATGCAGGTGTAAAAACACACACAAAACGAAGTCCGATCGCTCAAACCACTTCAGACACATAAGCAGATTTGTGCAATCAGTCTTTGTAAGATGCAACCAGATTTTCTACCAAAACATTGCATCATAACGCATGTGGTCTAGTTTCACACCTAAATCAATCTGTTGACCTCAGTGTTTGCTGTGGCTGCAGGCAGGCTCACTGTTGTGTTAAACAGTGTAAGCAACACTTTGTGATGTGGGGACCCTTCTTTTTGCATCAAACAGCTGATGTGTGGTGTACACTATACAGCCGAAAGTATGTGGACACCTGAGCATCACACCCATTAGTGGGCCTTTTTCAAAACTGTTGCCACAAAGTTGGAAGAACACAACTTGTATGTAGTAGCATTAAAATTTCCCTTCACTGGAACTAAGAGGCCCAAACCTGTTCCAGCATGACAATGCTGGAACACATGCCAAGACTGGTGTGGTAGAACTTGAGTGGCCCACTGTTATCACTTTTCCGCTGGAGCTGGAGCCCAATCTCGAACCGGGCTGTGCTTTTCCACACAAAAAAAAACGCTGGGCTGATGCCCACTTCCTGGAGCTGAACCGGCCCTGAAACCTTGCTGGACTCAAACAAGGGCACCTGTGACGTTAGTAGGCGGAGCTTTCACTACAGACCGCAGTTTGAAAGGCGCCATTTTTAAAAAGCTTTTTTTCAGCGTTGCGGTAAACAAGAGATTAAACACGCCAGTTCATCAGTGAGTCGGCAGAAGAGACCAACGCTGTCCTTGCCATCTGGTCAACGCAAGACATTCAAGACAAATTGGAAAGTAGCATAAGAAAAAAGCACGTATAAGAGGAGATTGTTGTTGACATGGTGGGTTCGGCTTGCCTGTGAGTGGAAACGCGAGCCAGTTCAGAGCGAGTGCCACCCTCTGGCCGAGCACCGGCTCCAGCTCCTCCACCAGCCCCGGTGGAAAAGTGGTAACGGAGCCCTAACCTCAACCCTAATGACCCCCTTTGGGATGAACTGGAACACTGACTCTTCCCCAGATCTCCTCACCTAAACTCGGTGCCTGACCTCACTAATGCTCTTGTGGCTGAATGAGCACAAATCCCCACAGCCACGTTCCAACATCTAGTGGAACACCTTCTCAGAAGAGTGGAGGTTATAATGACAACAAGATGGGACTAGTTCTGGAAAGGGATGTTCAAAAAGCACATATGGGTGTGATGGTCAGGTGTCCACAAGGGCATGTAGTATAGAAACTGGATTTTAATTCATCTTTGGTGTAAGCAGGCTCCAAGTGCGTAAATTGACCTCACATAGTCTGCCAAAGGTCACTGAGTCATGATCTTATTATTTTAGTTTTATTTTATTTTTTTAATGATGTTCTAGACTTTATAAAGAACAGGAAGCATCTTTCAACATTTTTTTTTTTTTTTTTTTTTTTTTTTCTTTCTTCTTTCTGCTCCATGCTAGTTCACATGTTCTGCTAGTTATGTGATGCACTTATTCCTTGTAAGTGTAAGTAGCTGGACTTGAACATACACGTCCATTTGTCATGAGCAAGCCCAAATACACACCACCTGCTTCACAGGGCGCAGTGACGGGTACAACTGAAAGGAATAATGGCAGCTGATACAGCCTGTTCACTCTGTACTAAACTGTACCATGTCTTGTTTCTGGGGTGTTACACACAAGTGTACAGCTTTTGTACCTTTTGATCTGCATCTTTTAGAAATTTAATTCATCTGACTGAGAAAGGTGCATGCTGTGTACATTAGGCTTGTGCGATGTAATGATATTATGATCCGAGAAGGTGTTTTCCGACTTTCTGGAAGGCCCACCCCTTTCAACTTTGTCTTGGTAAATGGAGAATGTTTTAACATCAGTTTACTATATTTATTAGGGAGCCTAGCGAAAAATTCATTAGGGCCCTCTCAGTGTTTTTTCAGCTGAAGGGGGCGGGGGGGGGGGTCGTGATTTTAACCCCAAAGGTTGAAATATGCAATAGATTAAATAATGAAGTGTCAGATCTACCACTTGGAATAATTGTAACAAATATATTAATGGTTTTTTATTTATTTATTTATTTATTTATTTATTTATTTATTTATTTATTTAGACTGTCATTCTCTGGCTTAAGACTAAGCGGCATCAACAGAGAAAATGTCAGCCGTGTGACCCGATTTCTAAAAGAATGACATTTTATACTGTTTACTGCTTATTACTCCAAAATCACTTAACAACCCACCATCGAGTGTGGTTTTCATGATTGCACAGCTGATCGTTACGCCCTCTCCTACTCTCCTTAAAACTGAAATGATGGAAATGCTCATTTTCCTGTCTTTCGTTAGGCTAATGTTCCTGGATGATTTAATAATTTATTGCAGTTATTTTAAAATGGATCTGGGGGAAAACGAGTACCACACAAGCCTAGTGTACATTTTAAAGTTTTACTCTGTACAGGTAATCACAGTCCATTTATTTATTTATTTATTTATTTATTTATTTATTTATTTATTTATTATTAATACCTTTTATTGTTATTATTTTTTAAAGGTACACTATATCCACAAATTAAAGGCTACCACCTCAGGATCAAGGGAAAGTACAGTTTAGTACCCCCTCTTTTTTTTTTTTTTTTTTTTTTTTTTTTTTTTTTTTTTTTTTTTTTTTT
>JANDJT010000114.1:19191378-19201720 GCA_024331685.1 Stegophilus panzeri
AAAAGAAAACAAATAAAAATGTTTGAAATATTAAAACATTCGTGTATCATCAGTTCTTTTAATTTTTTCATTAATAGGACATCTATTTTTTGAAGAAAACCATTCAATCCAGTACGGGTCATTTTTACCCCCTTTAAGCATTCGTGAAGGGTTTTTTGGTTCATGCACTGTAGGGTTAAATATCAAAAATCTAAAAGGTGTGCGTCATACCTGACACCTAGTCGAACACTACAGTTGGTTGTGTGACTGTATGTCATTCCCTTAAACCATTCATACTAGTAACACATTAGCAGCAGACAACAACAACAAAAACAACAACGGCAGCATTAATGTTTTATTTCTTCTCTATACAAGCATTTCGATGCTCTAGCTTGTCCAGTGGACGTGTTTTTATTTACATCACCGTTCGGCTCCTCAGACGCCGGATACCGCTCCAGCGTCTGTTCTCTGCTTTAAGGTCTGCGCGCTCACGGTGACGTGCACGAGTGTCACGCGCGTTCCCGTGTGAACATTTGTTGAACAGCGACCCCTGGCCACAGTTTTCGATAGGTCACCGATTTCGGCACAACACCGTGTAAGTTTTAAACTTTACCATGAAATAATTGTTGGCATTAAACCCGCACTACTACATAAACGTATAAACAAGTAGGAGCTTCACAAGCCGGTGCACTTAAAGACGCAAAAGCTTCACATTATATTGTAATTATAAGCGGTGGTTAGATCCCAAATTGCTTCCTGTTGAAAGCCTAGTGCACTACATTTGAATTCTAGTCCGTTATTTCACACCCTATGTAGTGCACATGTGTAGGCATTCGTGCAGTCATTTGGGTTAAAGCAAACTTACCTTAGCGGGTAATTTCCCATAGTTCTGTGCGTGGCTCTCGCGCTTTTAAGAGGTGTGTGTGTGTGTGTTGCTAATTCTGGTAAGGCATTCATTCATTTTGGAGAGAGAAAGAAAAAAAAAGTTTACTTGCGCTGCCAGAATGTCACTGGATTTGCTAAATAACACTGAATTATGTTTATTTGGTTTGTTACGAAAGTGAGTGATGCTGAAGTTTCTCTAGCTACCAAGCTAAGTGTGAACAGCTAACTGTTAGCTCGCGTTACCTAGGACAACATACAGTACGCTAGCCTGCTAGCTAACTAACGTTAGTTAATGTTGCACAGATACCTCACGGAAATCTACAGTCTGTGTGTAGGATTAGATTTTAATGTAGAATCCGCTGCAGTATCCGTGAGAACCTGCAAACTAGTACTTCATACAAGACATAAATATGACAATAAGGCGTTTTAATAACTTGAATAAAACAGCGTTGGTGTTTCTAATAAAGTGGTCTGTTATATGTTTCTATAATATTATTCTCTATCATGTTCAAATCAGAAACCCGCTACTTGGGTAGGCAGCATTTTCACACTCCTAAAGATAATGACTTTTACATTTGAAAGCTCTCTGCCCTTAGAAGTGCCTTATTTTGATTAAATTTGAAGGTTGTATGACATGTAGTGAAGTTCGGATCATTTTACTGACTCGGATCTTTGAGTCTCGTTCAGCAAAATGAACGATTCTTTTTTCGAGTCATTAATTTCAGCAGAATAAAATTAAAATCTCTCTCTCTGTTTCTCTCTCTTTATCAATCTCTCTGTCTGTCTGTCTCTCTCTCTCTCTCTGTCTGTCTGTCTCTCTCGCTCTCTCTGTCTGTCTGTCTGTCTCTCTCTCTCTCTCTCTCTCTCTGTCTGTCTGTCTGTTTGTGTGTCCGGAAACGAATCACTCTCTTAAGACAACTCGTTCCTGAGTCATAGTAAAGATTTGTTCAAAATGGACGAATCATTCATGAACGACACCTCATTAATTACATGTACCCTTTTGGTATGTCATTGAAACTGTTCATGTTCTGTCTTGTTACTTTTGCTCAGAAACGTCTCATATCACAAAGATGTATCGTCCTAAACCGACTCTGAAAGACAGACAGCACTTGTATAACCTGATCATCAGCCAGCTGCTTTATGACGGTTACACCAACATCGCCAACAGTCTCATAAGCGAAGTGAAGCCACCGAGTGTGGTGTCTCCATCTGAGCAGCTTATGCAGCTCGCCAAGATCGGTAAGATACCTCCAGTGAAGACACATTGTTTACTGATCTTCTGCTGGGGGGGAAACAAACAACACCACCACCACAATTAATTCTATTATGCTGCAATATTTCATTGGCAACTAGTTAATTTTATAATAGATTTTTAGAGATGCACTAAAATAAAATATTTACAAGTGAAATGAAATTCAGGACACAATAAGTAATAAATAACTGCAAGGTAATAAGAAAGCACATTATAATTGAGAAGTCAGTCCTTCAATAAAACAATGAATATAATATCAAAATCTTTAGCACCATGGATGGGTTCTTGTGCAAAACCATTAACACTTTCTTCTTTCTCAATTGTAAGTCACTTTGGATTAAAGCGTCAGCCAGATGAGCAAATGTACACCTTATGCCTAAGAGTTTGTTGACACCTGGCCATCACACCCATATGTGGGCCTTCCCGAAATTGTCTTTGAATGCTGTAGTGTTATAATTTTCCCAACATGGATCCAAACATGTTCCAGCATGGCAGTGCCCCTGTGCACAAAGTGAGGTCGATGAAAACATGGTTTGCCATGGTGCGAGGAGCGGAAGAACTCGAGTGTCCCGCACAGAACTCTGAACACCAACTGCACCCTATTCCTCCTCGCCAAACATCAGCGCCCGACCTCACTAATTCTCTTTTGGCTGAATGGGCACAAACCACGCTCCAAAATCTAGTAGAAGTATGGAGATTAATATAACAGCAAAGTGGGGAACTAAATCTAGAAATGGATGTACAAGCACACATGGGTGTGATGGTCAGGTGTCCACAAACCTTTGACCATATATTATAGTATAAATGTAAACAGTTAGCTTGTCGACTATGATTTGTGTGATTGCAGGAATGGAGAATGATGACAGCGCAGTGCAGTATGCTATCGGACGCTCAGACACGGTGGCTCCCGGTGTGGGCATCGACCTGGAGTTCGATGCTGATGTGCAGACCATGTCTCCGGAGGCCTCGGAGTACGAGACGTGTTATGTGACCTCACACAAAGGGCCGTGTCGCGTGGCCACGTACAGTCGAGACGGACAGCTCATTGCCACCGGCTCTGCAGACGCCTCCATTAAAATCCTGGACACAGAACGTATGCTGGCCAAGAGCGCAATGCCCCTGGAGGTGAGCACAAACGATGTTAAACACAAATGATTAACCAAGCTGGGAAATGCCATTTTTTTTAGTCTACAGAAAGTGCTGAGAAGATTGTTTGGAATTATTGTGATGAATTATTGTTATCGGAGAAAAATTGTTTTGAATTATTATGATGTCCACTGGCAGTACTGTACATGTGTTACCATAGAAATTGCCATAGCAAACCTGAAGATGTGATAATCAGTGCGGCTGTGATTTGTAATATTTATACATGTATACGTTTGTTTGAACGGCAGCAACAATGTACATCTAAATGAAGTGTTTATTAGCTCTTTTTCAGGCTTCCCCCTCTGTGTCAAAATGCTAAAGAGGGCTAGTACAGAGTAGTGGAGTCAGTTCAGGCTTGTAACTCTGACCTTTTCAGGTGATGATGAACGAAACAGCACAGCAGAACATGGAGAATCACCCGGTTATCCGAACCCTGTATGACCATGTTGATGAGGTCACATGCCTGGCCTTCCACCCCACCGAGCAGATCCTGGCCTCGGGATCCCGCGATTACACACTCAAACTGTTTGACTACTCCAAGCCCTCAGCAAAAAGAGCTTTCAAACACATCCAGGTACTGCTTTCTAGGAGTTACAATATGTATGTATGTATCAGGGGTGGACAATATCAACAACACTAACCCCATCTTTTTTTTTTTTTAGTCAATTTAGGTTTCCGGGCAGATTAGGAGAGTACATTAGAGCTTTTACTTGATGTTTTTTTCACCACAGGTGTATTTTGGCCTTTTTTTTGCCAAGATCTAATCAAAAATCTTTTAGCATGAATACCTTTGGGTAGAATGTACTCTGCCTCTTGCTTTCGCGCTCTCTCTCTCTCTCTCTCTCTCTCTCTCTCACACTCTCTCTCACACACACACACACACACTCACTCAGAACAGTACGGGTCATTAAAATGAGGTCAAGATCAACTTGACCACATTTGTACTGAGCAAACTGTACATGATCGTAAACCACTAAAAGTAATGTATAAATAAACGGGAAAATAAACCTCTAAGTGGTCTTGTTGGGTGGAGGTTTGTAACTTCTTTTTCCTCAACAGGAAGCAGAAATGCTGCGCTCCATTTCCTTCCACCCATCAGGAGATTACTTGCTGGTGGGCACACAGCATCCAACACTGCGCCTTTACGACGTAAATACATTCCAGTGTTTTGTGTCTTGCAACCCTCTGGATCAGCACACCGATGCCATCTGCAGCGTGAGCTACAACCCAGGAGCCAACACCTATGTCACGTGCAGCAAGGATGGCAGCATCAAGCTGTGGGACGGCGTCTCCAACCGATGCGTGTCCACATTCGATAAGGCACATGATGGGGCTGAGGTCTGCTCGGCAGTGTTCTCCAAAAACTCAAAGTACATTCTTTCCAGTGGCAAGGACTCTGTGGCCAAGCTGTGGGAGATCTCCACTGGTCGCACACTGGTCAAGTACACCGGTAAGATTTTGATCGATCATAGCATATGTCAGCGCCGTACTTTTGTCATATTTTTTTAAGGAATAGTGATCAAGAAGTTGGACTTTATAAAAAATAAAAAAAAAAAAAAAAAAAAGCTGCTGAACAGAAGCTCCTCTGAAAGTATTGGAACAGCAGGCTGATTCTATTGTTTTCGCTATACACTGAAGACATTTTGGTTTGAGATCAAAAAATGAATAAGAGACAACAGATAAGAATTTCAGCTTTCATTTCCTCATATTTACATCTAGATGTGTTAAAGAACTTAAAACATGGCACCTTTTGTTTGAATCCACCCATTTTGTCAACTGATCAAAACATATTGGAATGCGATTGGTGCTTCTTGCTACCCAGGTGAGCCCTGTTAAATTGATTCTTTAAAGAATTAATTGCACTGAATGATTTGACTCTTGGTTTGAGCCATAGGTTTCACCTGTGAAGACTGCATTTGTTCTTATAAAGGATAAACCAACATGAAGACGAGAGAGCTGTGTATGGAAAAAACGCAAGACGTGAAGTTTAGAGAAGATGGAAAATTTGTCAGAGCCATTGCACAAGCATTGGGCATAGCCAATACAACAAACAATTTGGAATGCCCTAAAAAAAAAAAAGAGAGAGAGAAAAGAAACCACTGGCGTACTAACACCCAGACATGGAACAGGTCGGCCAATGAAAACAACAGCAGCTGATGACGTTTACATGCACATCAATATTGTGATAATCAGAATTTGGCAATATTCTAATTAGGAGTGATTTATGTAAATGCTTAAAACCAATTGCCCAATTCAGATTAAGATCATTTTCTGATCCCCCAAATTCTGATTCCCACACCTGGAATATGCCTGTTTTAATCGGAAATTTGTACACCTGTGAAATCCATTGAAAGGAGATATATGCACATGCTCAGTCCATAAGGAATTGGGGGTGCTAACATATACTTAGCTGTAGGCTAGGTATTTAGGAATGGCAACTCGGGCATACTTACAACAACCATGTACACAGGAAAATTCAGATGCCTGTATGCATATAAACATCGTATTTGGAATATGGCTGCAACCTTAAACGGAATTTGATGTGCGTGTAAATGTAGTCATTTTAAGAGCTGTGAAGAAAAACCCCAAAACAGCAGTTAGTGACATCACCAACAACTTCACAGGGCAGGTTTAAAGGTATCACAATCCACCATTCATATAAGACTACAAGTGCAGAAATATAGAGACCATACCACAAGATGCAAACCACTCATCAGCAGTGAAAATCAGAAAGCCAGATTGGAATTCACAAAGATGTTCCACAAAAGTTCTGGAACCAGGATTAACCTCCAACAAAGTGAACAAAAGCCTGAAGTTTGGAGAAAGAAAGGATCTGCTCATGATCCAAAACATAGAAGGTTATAAGTCAAGCATGGTGGAGGTAATGTCATGGTTTGGGTTTGCACGGAACGGGCTCACTAATCTTTATTGATTATTGATTTATTGATTCATCATGCACCTCATGATGGTAGCAGCAGAATGAATCCAGAAGTTTACAGGAACATTTTGTCTGCCAATTTAGAGAGAAATGCATCCAAATTAATTGGGAGGAACTTTATCATGCAGCAAGACAATGACCCAAAACACACTGCCAACTCAACAACCGACTTCATTGTTTGGGGGGAGGGTCGTGGTAAATGGCAGGTTTTAGACTGGCCAAATCAATCATCAGACCTTAACCAAGTTGAGCATGTGAAGGGGGAAACCACACTGAAACACACAACAACTGAAAGAAGCTGCAGTAATCGCCTGGAAAAGCAACACAAAAGAAAAACATAATGGTTTGGTGATGTCAGTGGGTCACCAGCTCATGATGCAGTTATTGCACGCAATGGATATGCAACCAAATATTAAGTGTTGTATAATTTACTTTAATTTACCTTAAGACTATCTGTTCCTATACTTTTGCTCACCTAAAAATTGGGTGGTCTGATTCAAAAGGTTCTATGTTTTATGTTGTTTAACACATTTAGATGTAGATATCAAGAAATGAAGGTTGATAGGTCGTCTCCTCTTTTGATCTCAACCCCAGATGACTTCATTGTACCGCGGAAACAATAGAATTGGCCTTGCTGTTCGAGTACTTCCAGATGGGACTGTAGATGATGTAGAAATCAGATATGTATTCAACACAGACATTTAAAGTGTATATTCACTTCTTGTTCCTTTATGGTTTCAAAACCTGTCAGTTAATGTGAATCTCTAGCAGTAGTAAATGTACAGGACTAGACTTGTTATAATTTTGGTCTTCAAAGGACTGAGTTGTGAAGCGTCTTGACGTTTATGCTGCCGTATAGTCCAGAGATCATGAGTTTGAATCCCGATAATGCTGCACCGACCTGTAGCTGGGAGTCCCAAGATAGCAAAACTGTCCATGCTCTCTGGGTGGGAAGAATTTCATACACTCTCTCTCTCCTGTCAATCACAGTGACACTAGCCAAGTGTGGGTGTCGGTGAGCTCATGAGTGTGTCGAGAGCAGTCTGACCAAATTAGGGAGAAAATGGTCATGCTGGGGATATGTCAAAAAATTAAATATCACACATCATAATATTGAAAATCTTCACCATATGCAATATATGCTACTACAATATTTAGGTTTGCTAACGTAATGCCCGCAAAACAGTGGTGCACCAAAAAAATGTTTGTTTTTTTGTTTCTGTGAGTATCAATAGTCAATCTGTATTATAAAAATACTGTCAATTCCTGTGATATCTGAGAAAGGTGTATCGTGACATAATTATCACAATATTAACAACGTCCTCATATCACCAGGTCCTACTACAAACCCAGAGACCTTGCTTTCCTACCAAGACATTTATTCTAGTAGTAGTATACTCATGTTTCTTGTGGTGTGTGTGTGTGTTACAGGAGCAGGACTGAGTGGCCGTCAGACGCACCGCACTCAGGGTGTCTTTAACCACACTGAGGACTATGTGCTGTTGCCAGATGAGCGAACGGTCAGTCTGTGCTGTTGGGACTCACGCACAGCCGAGCGGAAGAACCTGCTCTCACTCGGCCATAATAATATTGTGCGTTGCATCGTGCACTCTCCCACTAACCCGGGCTTCATGACGTGCAGCGATGACTTCCGCGCACGCTTCTGGTACCGCCGGACCACTACCGACTGAGCAGCTGTTGGGCTGCACATGAGTTTCAGGTCTATGTGTAGAAAATGCTTAGATGTACTGTAAGTGGTTGAGCAGATAATGTGGTCTCAGAGGTATCAGGACTGTAGTTGTTGTGTCTGAACTGCACCTCTAGAGAGCACTATTGTACTCCGAGGAACTTGCAGCGGAACTCTTGCATTTTTAAGCTGTCCGTGTCTGATAGCTGAGCTTTAATGAAGTTGTTACCTTTGTGACATGAGTTCTTTGTGAGGGACGAGTGAATTTGTCACTTTTTCAGTTCATGTTTGATACATTTGATTTTTTTTTTGATTTTTTTTTTTTAATAAAAGCAAAATTGTGTCCATTGTAAATCAAACATCTAGTGAAGCAAATCAATCAAAAGGGGATTAAAGAATTTTGCTAACATAAGACTATATAATATCAGTAATTCATTCATCCAAACCAATATACTGTAATTTTAGTGAAAATGCAGTGGTGCTTGAAATTTTGTTTATTATAGAATTTTCCAAATTTCTTCATAAATATGTGAAAATCTGATGAGGTTTTAGGTCGTAAGTCCTAAAAGTGTACAAAGAGAACTAAATTAAGCAAATGAGATAAATATTATACTTGGTTATTTATGTATTTATTGAGGAAAATGATCCAATATTGCATATCTGTGAGTGGCAAAAGTATGTGAACCTTTTGCTTTCAGTATCTGGTGTGACCTCCTTGTGCAGCAATAACTGCAATTAAACGTTTGGGGTAACTGTTGATCAGTCCTGCACATCAGCTTGGAGGAATTTTAACCCGTTCCTCAGTACAGAACAGCTTCAACTCTGGGATGTTGGTGTGTTTCCTCACATGAACTGCTTGCCTCAGGTCCTTCCACATTTCGACCGGATTACGGTTAGGACTTTGAGTTGGTCATTTATTTGCTCCAAAACATTAACTTTTTATTCTTCTTCAACCATTCTCTGGTAGAATGACTCGTGTGCTTAGGGTTATTGTCTTGCTGCATGACCCACTTTCTCATGAGATTCAGTTCATGGACAGATGTCCTGACATTTTCCTTTAGAAATCGCTGGTCTAATTCAGAATTCATTGTTCCATCAATGATGGAACGGCGACTTGGCCCAAATACAGCAAAACATGATACTACCACCACCATGTTTCACGGATGGGATAAAGTTTTAATGCTGGAATGCAGTGTTTTCCTTTCTCCAATCATAACCCTTCTCATTTAAACCAAAGTTTCAATTTTGGCTCATCTTCCACAAATCATTTTTCCAACAGCCTTCTGGCTTGTCCACATGATCTTTAGCAAACTGCAGACATGCAGCAATGTTCTTTTTGGAGCGCCGTGGATTTCTCCTTGTAACCCTGCCCTGCACACTATTGTTCAGTGTTCTCTTTATGGTAGACTCGTGAATTTTTTGAATTTCCTCCATTTGTACACAATCTGTCTGAATGTGGATTGGTGGAGTCCAAACTCTTTAGAGATGGTTTTGTAACCTTGTCCAGCCCGATCAACAACAACTCTTTTTCTGTAAAAAGAGTTGTTACTATTGTTCCTCAGTAATCTCATTTGTTTGTGCCATGATACACTCCCTCTAACACATGTTGTGAAGATCAGACTTTGATAGATCTCTGTTCTTTAAAGAAAACAGGATAGTCACTCATACTTTTTTGCCACTCACAAATATGTAATATTGGATTACATTCATTGGGAATATTTATTTTCCTTGATCAATAAATGACCAAGTATAATATTTTTGTCTCATTTGTTTAATCGGATTCCCTTTGTCTACCTTTAGGACTTCTTACTTCTGTGAAAATACGATGATGCTTTTAGGTCATATTTATGCAGATATATTGGAAATTTTAAAGGGTTTATAAACGTTCAAGCACCACTGCCTACGAATGTGAAAATATTTTCATAGGCAGATTATGAACATCATTTCAAATTGAGAGAATGGCCATCATCATGAATCTGCATAGCTCCATTGTTGTGGTGTTTTAATATTTACCGTGAACGTGTTTTAGTTAGAATCAACCTTGAAATTCCCATCTGCAGCTGTGGAAGCTGTAATAACTTGATATCATGCCAACTTCAATCGACTCAAAGATCAAATTAAAACCATCCCTTTGTTGTAATTACATGAAAAGCATGTGCTATTTGTTTTGTGTGTATTTTTGCTGATACTATTCTTCTCTCACCAAGCACGCAAGGCTTCGTGCGCATCTAACAACATGGTTTGTGGCTTGTTGCTCTGTGCAGTCTATTGCTTGGAACAGTTTTGGTCATTCTGATTCATACTGATGAGCTACAACCATGGCACGAACATTATGTGGTTGGCCTCTTTACAAGGTATATGAAATTTCAACAGCAGCCACTCAAATTAGACAGATTTTTTTTGTTCCTTGCGTGCTTATAATGCGGTGTATGGTAAAAGTAGGTCTGTCATATAT
>JANDJT010000114.1:19216284-19228574 GCA_024331685.1 Stegophilus panzeri
TGTGGAGTCATGTGGGCCGGGAATCGAACCGCCAACCCTACGATTAGTGGACAACCCGCTCTACCACCTGAGCCACAACCGCAAAATATAGAGTAGTAGATACTGCTGGCTTTCTCAACATTATTTTTTGTTTCAGGTTCATGTTGTCTGAATGAATCGAGGCAGTGGATCATATTTGGCTCATTGCTGACTTTTAGCTTGCAAATGGCAAATGCTATTTCTCAGCGTAACTTTATTGGTGAACAAATACAATTGTCTCAGTTGATCCTAAATGTTTATTTCACATTGAAATAGAATGTTTAACAAAGAAAAATTGAGATTTGTCATTCTCAGGGTAAATTATTAGCTGCACAGTTATTAGGCAACTACATTTCAAATATTTTTGTCACTTACTTGTTTAACAAATAACTAAAATTCAATAGCATATAACAATTAACAAAAACAATTTTGACCCTTCAAAACTATTCAGTGATGAATATAGCCACCATGAGACCTCTACTCATTGAATCAATCTGTCAGTTTTTTTCATGATAAATTTGATCTAAGATAGTCACCACAGCCTCCCAAATGCTGTTCAAAGAGGTGAATTGTTTTCCCTCATTGTAAATCTTATGCTTGAGAATGGCCCAGAAGGTCTCAGTAGGATTTAAGTCAGGTGAGGAAGGAGACCAGGTCATCATTGATGCCTTGGCTGACTAGCCAAGCCGTGGTGTACCTCAGTGTATGAAGCATTGTCCTGCATAAAGGTCATGGCCTTCTTGAATGTTGCTGACTTCTTCCTGTACCACTGCTTAAAGAAAGTGTCTTCTAGAAACTTGCAGTAGGTTTGGGAGTTGATTTTCAGTCCAATTTTTTTTTTTTTGGACCCAAAAAGGTCCAACTAGCTCATCATTAATAATAACCAGCCCACAGCAGTACCCCTCCAGTCAAACTGGTACTCTGTGTCCATTAGTGATCCACACATGGGCCCACCCATCTGGGCCATCTAGAATCACTGTTCTTTCATCTGTCCATAAAACCTTTGAGAAATTGCTCTTCAGGTATTTCTTGGCCCTGTCATGACACTTAAGGTTGTGAGACTTATTCAGTGGTGGTCATGTTTCAGCCTTCTTTACCTTAGCCATGTGTCTGAGCACTTGATACCTTGTACATCTGGACACTCCTGGAAGGTTGCAGTTCTGATATATGGTGGTACTGGAGACTAATGCGTTTGCAGTCAACTTGCGCCTTTTCTACTCCATACATTTTTTGCGACCATGCATATTCATATCAAAGCGTTTGATTGTCTGGTGGTCACGCCTCAAACGTTTTGCAATCTGCAGTGTGCTGCATTCCTCTTCCAGGCATTTTACAACTTTTTACTTTTTTTAGTCTTAGTTAAAACTTTAAAAAAATATATATTTTTAAAATTTTGGCCCATTTTCCTGAGTTCGAGAAGCTGTGTAATGATTATCCACACCTTATATAGGGTGTTAATCACTTTAAGCCACACTCTCCCTCATTACACAATTAAACTTCATCTGAAAATAATTATACCCAGTTAGCATTCAGGTTTATATGGTTAAGAGTTGGATAATATGGATGGAAATAATTATCAGATCATAATTCTGACTTGCCTAATAATTGTGCTTGAGGTGTATATTGTGTCATTGTAAACATCAGTCCTTGTTTCAAATGGTGTAGCTGTTGACAGCCTGTCAGTGACTAAGTGATCGTGAGCAGTGGCCTGGCCTGCAACTGGCCTTTGCAGTATACTGTATATACATGTCATGTGAAAAAATAAGTACACCCCATATAAATTGTTGGCTTTTTTGACATATTTGGACAAGCCAACATTTGATCCTCTTTGAAACAGTGCCTATTAATGAAGTTGATACACTTTATCAAATGACACATAGAATTGACATTTTGTAGTAATTTTCACAATTTATATTAACAAAAAACAGATCAGTTACATGGGAAGTACACCCCTACATTTATCACACCTTCAAATCCATAAAATTAGAATCAGGTGTTCAAGATTTGGTGCCAGTGATTAGAACTTGCTTAGGGAGTGCAGGTGGAACCAGTATTATTTAAACCTCTCACATATCTAGTGTCCGGTGTTCCCTTTGCTATTGAGGCATGTGTTGTTGTCATGCCAAGCTCTAAAGAGTTCTGTAAGGCCCCATGGATGCCTACAAGTCTGGCAAGGGATTTAAAAAGATCTCCAAACTATTTGAAATACATCACTCCACTGTAAGGAAAATTATCTGCAAATGGTGCAGATTTCAAACGACTGCCAACTTGTCCAGATCTGGCCGTCCCACTAAATTCAGACCACGAGCAGATCATTTGATGCAAAAAGAAGTCTCCAAGAACCCTAAAGTGTAATCACAGGATCTGCTAGTAAGTCTTGCAACTCTTGGTGTCAAAGTGCATGCTTCTACAATCAGAAAGAGATTGCACAAATTTGACCTGCATGGGAGACGTGCCAGGAAAAAGCCACTGCAAGACTACAGTTTGCCAATGAGCATATAAGCAAAGACCAGGCCTTTTGGAATAAAGTGCTCTGAACAGAAGAATCAAAGATAGAGTTGTTTGGCCACAGTAACAGCAGACATGTTTGGTGCAGACCAAAGACAGTTTTTCAGGAGAAGCACCTCATACCAACTGTGAAGCACGGTGGTGGAAATGTTATGGTTTGGGGTTGCTTTGCTGCCTCAGGGACTGGACAGCTTGCATTCATTGATTCAACTATGAATTCTGCATCATATCAAAGAGTACTTGAAGATAATGTGAGACCATCACTCCGAAAGTTGAAGTTGAACCAAAAGTGAACCGAATGCACACTAGCAAGTCCACCAAGGAATGGCGTAAAAAGAAGAAATGGAGGGTTATGGAATGGCCTAGTCAATGCCCGTTGAAAAGCATATTGTGGGGGGATTTGAAATGGAGAGTACATGCAAGAAAACCGTCAAATATTTTGCAACTGAAGGTATATATGTAAGAGTGGTCAAAAACTCCAGCAAGCCTGGTGGACAATTATGCAAAATGCCTACAAGACGTTATTTCTGCTAAACGGGGCAATACTAGCCTCCGAGGCCAAGGGTGTACTTACTTTTTCCACAGAAGAATATCACATCTATTGGTATTTCTGTTGAATAAATGAATGAAAAAGTTATTATTCCTTGTGGTTTTGTTCAAGTATATCAACTTCATTACTAGGTACTTTTTCAAAGATGATCAAATGTTTGCTTATCCAAATATGTAAAATAAAATAAAAAAAGCCAACAATTTCCATGGGGTGCACTTATTTTTTCACATGACTGTATCTCATAGAAACTCAGAGCCTTTATACTACAGAGAAATTGAAGGCATACTTGAAGGCATGTTTGGGGTACTTTCAAGACATAATGTTTTACAATTACAACATCGAAGACAGAGGAACAGAGGAACAGAAAGCCAATATGCTGCCCTGACCGATGCTTTAAACTACAGAGCCCCTGAAGGGACCTTTGGGGGGAAAAAACAACAATAAAAATATAAATAAACATACAAAAAGGGAAATCTCATGAAAATCGAAAATTAATAAATCACAAGATTTTTCGCTTTTGAAAGAAATAGGATATGATGCAATGTTATATTACTTTCTAGTTTTCTTTAAGAAAAAAAATCATGAAAATGGAAAATTCTGCATTTTTTTTTATATGTATGTTTTTTCGTTATCGTTATCAAAAGTCCCTTCAGGGGCTGTATAATAGACTCATGTGTTAGCTAGACAAGCTAGCTAAATGTGTCCATTATAGGCAACTCCTCAGTAAGAATGTAATATGGTTATCTAGTGTTAGTTGGCTAGTTTCTAGAGTTTAGGTGAGCTACGTAGGTTTGTTACAATGATAAACAGTAAATTAGGCATATTATCTCTCTAGCAAGCTGTTTCACACTCAGAGATGTATAAGTGAATTTTTTTTTTGTTAAAATGTATTTTATCAATGAAAAAAATACAACTACACAGGGGTATATAAGTGGATTCATTTTTTTAAAAAGTGTCTTTTAGCAATGAAAAATATGTAAACACTGCTGTGGTGAAGCTTTCTGTAAGGAGACTTTTATTTAACATTCATGAACGAACACTTCACAGCTTTGAGTTACTATCACAGCTTTGAGTAAAAGTTGCTTCTTTAAGTTTACTGGCACAGTGAGAGTCTTCAAGACTTTAGTTTCTCAGTTATGTGACAGGCTGCTGTTTTTATCTTAATAAAAACTTTTAAAAAAAAAAAAAAGAAAAGAAAAAAAGAGAAAGACTGATTTGTAACAAGAATTTCTTTCATGGATGTTCCACAACATTAGATTAGCAACCTGACATCCTTTAATAAATAACAAATGTTATATAATTGCTGTGGGTACAAGAAAAATAATAACACTTTGAGATATGCTGTTATTGGAAAACAACTAACAGAACCACCATTATTAGTTCACTTTAATATTCTACATTCAATTAAAATCACAGATGGACTGCAGAGAGATTTTGTATGTGATTTTTCTTCATTTGAAGCATCGCTGAGGATTTGCTCACTGAGTTTTCTGGCAGATTTTTGTCAGTAACTACAAGTACTCTGTTCCAAACACTGTTATTCATGCCTACTTAGTGTTCTTGCCAGAACGTCTGGTGCACAGAGCTTTCTTTCCTCTTCTGCACTCGGTACTCAGCATTTAAGATTCTCTACTAAATCTTGAAAGGTTATGAGTTTCAATCCCATGAAAGCCATTAGGCCTTCACCTTCACACTGCTCAGCTCTGTGCTTGGATTAGTTTCTGTCACACAACTAAATTGGTAGAATTTGGTCAGTAAATACTGAGTGTGTGCCTCACACTCTTGTTGTCAGTAAATACAAGGTCAGTGTGTAAAATCTCCTCCAATGTCTTTCTCTATGCCTCCCAACCCCCAGCAGGTCATTCTTAAGGCTTTGCTTCATTGTGTGTGTCCTGACAGCAAAGCTGAGATGCCTGGGAATGTCAGCCTTTTAAATAAAGCATTCAGAATAAATCACCCAGACACCGAGCTGCAAAGAGACAAAAGCAGAAGATAAGTTCCCACAGAATGCAAAATTTTAACACAGAGTACCGTGCAAATAGTTCGTTGAAAATGTTACTTAAACTTATCAGAAATCACCCAGCCAATTTCTTCTTTTCACAAAGGAAAAACGACCACAAGTAGGTTCTTCCCCAATTCACAACCCAGGCTTGAGGTTTTTGCTGGAAAGTAGAGGGAGTGACATAGCACATGGGGCTGGGAAAACTGTAGAGGAATGTGTGATTGGCGGAGCTGTTTGTTAGGCAGAGTATATGATGTTGCTGCATGCTTCTCTGCCCCGCCCCTTATTGTAAAGTCTGAGTCTCAGACAGTGTGTGTGTGTGTGTGAGAGCGAGAGAGGGAGTAAGACAGAGAGAGAGAGAGAGAGACAGATGCACAGCTACAGGGTGATTTTTTTAGTCAGAGAAGCAGACTTTAATTCATCTGTCAGACATGTTTAAGCTCTGAATTGACCTCTGGGTGGAATTGTACTTTTCTCTTCATCAAAAATGGAGGTAAGAACTGTTTATATAAACTAAATTATTTGTCTCTCTCGGATAAGACATGAACTGCATTGTAATATGTATATTTTTCATTTAGTCATTTTTCATATAAAGCTTAAAGGTTCATGAACCCGTTAATATGATTTAGCTGTAAATAAAGGCAAACGTTTATGACCAAGCCAATGATTTATTTCTATATACAGTCAGGGTACAGTATACTGCAGATATAATTACCTGTCTAACTTGTTCTATTATAAATTGTAGTTGTGGACAGTATGCTTCATAAATACTCTTAAGGAATAGATGAAAGAAGGAACGTCTCTTTCTGAAAAATATTCTAACTGTTAATAATTCAAATTATTAGTGACATTTTTTATTTCAATAATAATAATACTGGTTTGCTTGTTAATATATCATGGAGAGCAGCAGCCCAGTCACTGTTTAGCTGTAATATGCTAGTGACTGGAAGGTTATGTGTTCAGATCCCTGAACCACCAGTGAGCAACTGCAGGACCTTTTCCCCTCAAGTACTCACCTATATTCTTGCATTGTATCCAAAACCCTTTGCCAAACAAATCACTATAGAAGTATGTTAATCCGCTTGGTAAATGGCGCACTTATATAGCGCTTTTATCCAAAGCGCTTTACACTGTGTCTCATTCACCCATTCACCCATTCACTCACACACCAATGGTAGCAGAGCTGCCATGCAAGGCACTAACTTGCTATCGGAGCAACTTGGGGTTCAGTGTCTTGCCCAAGGACCCTTCGGCATGTGGAGTCACGTGGGCCGGGAATCGAACCGCCAACCCTACGATTAGTGGACAACCCGCTCTACCATCTGAGCCACAGCCACCCCGTAGCTTGGCAAATTAACTTGATTATCATTGTAAAGGACTGGAGAAATGTTGCTACTTTTTTACCTCATGACTTTATAAGCGTCATATTTTGTCCCTGAACCTCCAGCTGTCAGTATATTGTTCTTCTGGATGTGCTGTGAGCCCATGCACCCCACTGACCTCCTTTCAAACCCCCCCCAACCTTGTTTAGGTCCTGTACTAGTGCAGTGTAATAAGATCCTCTGGCTGAGACAGAGAGAGTGCTGAGACTGGGATTTTACGGGTGTTGTTAACTAGATGCTTTCCGTTAGACTATGTGAAATCAACGTGCAGACGAATGGAAATCAGCATTCTGGGCCAAATGTTATGCTGAGGCTGCTGTAACAGTCTGATACAGATTTGATATACAGTACTGTGTAAAAGTCTCAGACACTATCAGACACATTTTTATATAACTTTTGTCTTCACTGCAAAAATTGACATCTTAACAAGTGGAAATACCTAGAACATAGTCAAATGTATATTATAAGATTACAATAAATCAAAGATTATTTCAAGGCACGTGTACTCATTTCTAGCTTGAAATAGTCTTGCTCTATTGGCAGATAATTTAGCTAATTTTATGCATTTATTTCTAAAAAGAAGTAAAAAAAAATGATCTGCCAATAGAGTAAAAAAAAAAACTACAAGCTTGAAATGTCCAGAAATAAGTTTAATGATCTTATATTTGATTTATTGTAATCATATAGATACATTTGACTATATTCAAATATTTTCACTTGCCAAGATTATTTTTTTATGTTTGTTTTATGTCTTTAGCAGAAAAGAGCTCTTTTTAGGTTTCTAAGCATTCAGCATTTCCACACTTTTTAGATAAAAACATAATAAAGGCTTGTATTGTCTTGTATAGGAGCAGGAAAAAGAAGCAAGTGTAACAGCTTAAGTGTTTTGGAGAATTGTGAAAGCTTCTAAAACTTACCAGCCAATTATTAAAAAAAAAAAAAAAAAAAAAAAAAAAACTGCACAAGGTAGTTTTAATTGCAGAGTGAGGTCACACCAAATATCAAGGCAACTTTACTCTGCAGAATTTCTTTACACATGCCTTTACAAGACTTTTGCACAGCACTGAACAAAACAATTTCTATTTTGAGAAAGAGAAGTGTTCATTCTGACTATGAATTTTGTCACGGTTGCAAAATCATCATGGATATATTAAGAGATATTAAATTTGCCATGAGGCAAAACTCATTGGACCCTTTGAATTTTAAAGGTTAATGTTGCTATAAAATGTCAAGAAAGATCATGAATCATTCTATTCTGTCCTTGTGAGCTAAATTACTAAATTACTGAGCACTTTTGCAACTACTTTCATTTCCCATGTTGTTCCCACTATGCTAGATTTTCAATGATTCATCCTCCAGTTGCAACTATATTACAAGAAAAGCACAACAAGAACGCAATGCGTACTTTGGATTCAACCAGTGACGTGATTTGTGTCTAAACCGATTCCTATATGGACGTCTGGGTCTCCAGATGTTTGTCTCAGTCTCTGACTGTGTGAGCATCATGTTGGTGTGTTAGCTATAGCTGGAGCAGGAAGCTGTTTGGAATCCTAGTGAAGCTGTATGGAATCCAAGTGTCCTAGTGAACAGTTGGTATTGATGTCAGAGTCAGGAGTCAGGGTGAACTGCTCAATCAGATCAGGTTTTCTTCTTCACCTGGTTCATGGTCATGAGTTAAGACATACAGTACAGTATTAGCAGCTTTATGGTTGTTTGTTAATTGGTTGTGCTGTATTGGTGTTGAAATATGGTTCAAATTGACCCTGAAAAGTTAGGTGTGTTTACTGTTCAAATTTTGAGACCTAAATAATCAGATTATTTATGATATTTGATCTAAATATGGGTTGCTATGGGACAATGGTTCTCCATATTTAAATTGTGTGACAAGTTTCATACCGTCATAGGATGGTAAATCTACACTCCTATTAGAATATGTGGTGGCATGAAGCAAGCAAACATCCCTTGATGTTTTGAGTTACTATTTATGTATTGCTTGATTGCATTTATTGCATCTGTGAATCATCATTTTTAACTTTTGATCTACTGAATATGCTCATAACATCAATTGCCTGGGATTTCTTGCAGTCCATCTAGTCCATCCATCCATCCATTTTCTTTACCGCTTATCCTATAGTACCAGTACGTTTCTTTCTAGTCCACCCAACACTAAACATCACATAGCAACTTGAATGCCATAGTATTTTTTTTTCATTCTTCTCATCAGTTCTCATACTGTGAAACTTTATCTTTAGCCTGCATGTAACTGATTGCAAACCATGTGTGGCTTCTCAGTTTCATTAATCCTGCTCATATTAACCTCTTTTTTTTATGTGCAAATATTTCAGATTTCTCACTTTTAATTTGGACAATCTGGTCAAAAACAGCTTGAGAATGTGGTCTGTAATGAACATTGCTCTTCTGTTATATAGTATTATTAATGACCTATGACAGATATACACTACTGACTGCTAGTTAACTAGATAACGTTGATTATATGAAAACATGGATAACTTGCTTGGTAGAAAAGTATGCATTGTTTAATCTATAATAATAATCAATTGTCTAAATTGTTCTGAACAAACTTTTTATTTTATTTTACTTTTCGCTAATAAAACTGGGTCAAAGAAAAAGGCAATATTTGTGGCTCAGACTGTAGTTCACACTGTGTCACTTCACTGTGGAGAGCATGGTTGCAGGAAGAGGTTAAAACTGTGGTGAGGGTAAAGGCAGAGCAAAAACAGAAGGCATGAGGGTCCAGGAAGTCAGCTTTAAGCGAAACCACAAGAACTGATAAGCATATGTGGCAGCAGAAGGCCCACTCACTCAAGGCATCGCTTCTTCTAGAATAACTTGCATGCATTCATGCATTTAAAAGAGAGACTCTATCCCACCAGCAAAATAATGCATCTGTCATAGACCACTTCATACCAACTTTGTACCCTTTTTGCTTGGTACGACCAATCGAAGTGTTGGTCTGCACTGGAAATCTAATATCTTCTGCATATCTCTATTCTGTTCTCTATGTAGCATGTGGTCAAGAAAATGGCAAATGTGTCATAAACCTTGTGTTTGTTATGGCTCAGCAGGTGTTCTTCACCACAGTCCAGTCTGTAAATGAAGCCTGCAGCTGAGCGATGTTCAGCATTCACTATCCAAATCTAAACAGCATTCGATCATTCACAGGAATAGCATCCTCCTGCTGAATAAATTAAAACATTGGGAGACGGAGCCCGGAAAGCAGACTCTGAGAAACATGGCGTTTGTGTATGATTTTTGTCATAGTTCAGAGACAGGAAATACCAGCGCAGCTAATAAGGCAAGTAACACAGACAAGCTGGGGCCTGAAGGGGCCATAAGTCCCAGCAACCTCCCTCCATATCCCCATTTACGTTCCTAAGATGGCTGACCTGGATGACGTGGGTGCACAGTATGACCGTTGGTCACATAACTCTTGAAACTATTCTCATAAAAGTGAGGATCCTCTTTATGTCTTTGTCATTCTTTGCATTGCATCCTTATTGCCTTACACCTAGATTCCTTTGCTGGGGTTGCCATAACTATGTGTTTATTTTGTGGAGAGGTGCGGAGCTTGCACAAGACATTTCTCACTCCCAAGGTCATAGGTTAAAGTGAATTGGGGGGGGCGCATAATTCCCACAGGAATTACCCCTTTGGAGCCAGTTAATGGACTTTGATTGTAGTCATAATGTAGCACACAGGATGTGCTAGTACAAATTCACACAGCACACAAACTGACACATGTACAATACACAGTGTGTCAGTGTGCAGTCAGTTTTTATGCTAAATTGGGCTTGTTATGGAACAAGGTTGTGGGTGGAAAAAGCAAGTCAATAAGTGGTGGGTTTTTGGGGGCTGAAACACCAAAAAAAACCAAACAAAAAAAACACCTACAGACAGCCTCTACAATGTCCAGAACCATTTCTATTATAAGACATATTGCAAAGATTAGGAGAGGGAAAATGGGATTATGGAGTGAATAATGGCTGTTCCAGCCCTGCAGTGGATTGGCATCTCATCCAGGCTGAACTTCCGCCTCACCCAGTATTTCCAGGATAGACCCTGCATCCACCTCGAACCTGAAAATGAGCAAACGGTTATGGAAAGTGAGTGAGAGTAATAGGCGATGATAAAAATGGCAGATATTGCAAACAAATACACACACACACACACACACACACACACACACACACACACACCACTGCTTCCCATACAAAACTGAGAAAAAGAAGAAAATTGCATCTCTCTTTTTTCATGCTCAAAGGTTTTGGGCTAGTTTCAGGTAATTTTTTTTGCAGTTTTGATATGCATTTGGGCTGGAAATTTTGCTGAGACCTGCCAACCCTGCACACACATACACACACACACACACACGCACACACGCACGCACGCACGCACGCACGCACAAACACACACAGTGTTTTCATAGTAATTCCTAACTGAGGAAAAAAAGAACAGCTTACTGCTAAATGGAGTATTTTGGAAATGTAGCTTTCTACAGGAAGCCTCTGAAACAGACCTGCAAGCAAGCCATAATTAGACTAGAAGAAGGATGGGCAAAGACACTAGTATAGTGTCAAAGCATGATATCATAGCTTTTCATGTTAACCTCAGTGTAACATACTTATTTGTCCATATGACTCAGAGCGAGAGAGATAGAGACAGAGAGAGAGACAGCTGCTGAAAGAAGGTTCCGGCCAGCTGTCTCATCCTCGTCCCCACAAACACACGTGGAGAAATCCCAACACCTCACAGCTGACTGTGACCACGTCGCACACGGCACACACACACGGCACACACACACGGCACACACACAAACTTGGAAATGTTCTCAGTCAGCAACAGTATAGTGTGCATACACACACACACACACACACACACACACACTCGAAGGCAACTCCACATACCATCTAAGCATTGCCTCATAAAAAGAGTACACTGAAATCTAAATCAACAGCAGAAACAGAGATCATACATTTTTTTCTTTTTTTTTTTAACAATTAAAGTACATCGCACATTCTGACACTTTGTGTGCAGTAGTGGTTTTTCGGCAGGATATGTGTTGCCCACCACCTGGGACTTGTCGCATGAGTCACAGTGTAGCGGTATGGCTGTTGTGATTGGTACGCTAAAAGCAGTGCAGTACAACAGGTGCTTCTCATGTCAGCCTGCTGAACTCAATAGAGCCTTTGTTGTCAAAGATTCATCTACAAAAAGAGGCCAGCTCCATTTAAGGTTGCTGGTAGGACTTATCAGCGGGAGGCTGACGACTGAGGAAGGAAGGCAGCCGCGTGTGGGGAGTGAGGATAGGGTGAGCCGTGGGATCTGAACAACTTGCAGATCAGTACTGTCCACCCTCGGAGTAATTGGTCACTTCAAATTCGAACGTCAGAGGCACATGCTTATATTGGATACATGAAAATAGCATTTTAACGGACGCTGGGGGGAATTCACAGCACACTGAGAAGTTCATGACATAAGACAGAGTGGGTAGAGAACTCCATCACTGAGAACTCTGCTGAATTCCTCTTAACATTTCATCACTTCCTATTAATTTAAACTATGATTCACAGGAAAGTTCAAATGGTTTCCATAACTGCTTCATTTGTCTGTCACTGAACACATATAAGACGCTTTTCTGTGATGTTTTAATCATTCCCTGTTGGTACTGTTAATTATATACAGTATCTCACAAAAGTGAGTACACCCCTCACATTTTTGTAAATATTTGATTGATCTTTTCATGTGACAACACTGAAGAAATGACACTTTGCTACAATGTAAAGTAGCGAGTGTACAGCTTGTATAACAG
>JANDJT010000114.1:19264961-19275300 GCA_024331685.1 Stegophilus panzeri
CCAGAAATGTATTCTTGGCGTTTTCTCGACCGATTTCTTGAGGAATTTCCCTGAGATGCTTTTTAAACAGTACTAAGAGTCCCCACCTATGCTGGACACCTATCGGCTGCTTTTCTGAATATTTCATTCCCAAGTCATCCATTTAAAAAAAATATATATATATATATATCATTTGTAAATAAAATGTTAGTTTTCTAATGAAAGAAATGAATATGTTGGCACAATTATATTTTTGTCTACGACACAGATTTCAAACATTTAATCACACACCTTCAGGTCAAAAGGTGTTTAAGATCATGAGAAACATTTCAGTCGAGTATCTCCACACTGTTGACCGGTAGTGTGTGTATATATGTGTGTGTATGTATATACATGCGTGTGTATGTTTATATGTTAGACCTGTTATGATAATTACATTATCAACTTATCGAAACGCTAAACGGACATGGCCTCGATTATTTTTGCTGACCTTGATATTGCCCATTGTGTATGTTTACATAAGAATGAATGTCACCAACATTTTAGCCATTCGTGCTGCTTCTGTCCTCTCATCTGCTAGGATTTAAATTCAAACTTTGATTATTCATAGAATTTAAGGGGAAAAACGCACGTTCGAATGCAAAAACAGTGTAGTCAAATTTAAGATGTGGAGCAAGCACTAGCACCGATTTTAATTAAAACAAACATTCCAATTCTAATGTCTGAATATTCTTAATTAAATTAAACATTTGTTGCTATTTGAAAGGGTGTACTTGTATTATTATGCAAGTACACCCTTTCAAATAGCCACGAATGTTTAATTTAATTTATCATTATATCATTGACATTAAATGGTCATTTCATTTATTGCAGTTATTTCTGGGGCAAAATATCATCCAATAAAAGTAGTTATCATGACAGGCCTTGTGTGTGTGCGTGTGCGTGCGCGCGCCTGTGTTGAATTTGTGTCTCCGTATTTGCTCTGTGCTGCTTGGCTGGCTGTGTAGGCTGCTTGTGCTGGCTCTGTGCCTTCCCCCTCGTGCTTGGTTCTTGCCTCTCACTTCGTGCTTCGCTGCTGCTTGATTTGGATGCTGGCTATTTTTATCTTCTTTTTTTTTTTTTTTTTTTTTTTTGTCATTTTCTCCTCCGATCTAATAATCCATTTCTTGTCTCCAGATTGAGAATTTGGATGCACGAGGTGTACAGCTGGCAGCGCTCTTCATGTGTGGCGTAGACATGGCTCTGCTGGCGAATGACGCGTGCGGTCAGCCAATTCCCTGGGAGCACTGCTGCCCGTGGATGTACTTTGATGGCAAGCTGCTGCAGAGCAAGCTGATCGGGGCCATGCGAGAAAAGGTCCCACTCCTCGACCTCTGTGACGGTCAGGTAATAATAATAATCACAATCACTTACCTAAAATTCCTGGTAGTGTTATGAAAAATATTTTAGAAAGGAGGTTGTAGAACCTGGTGTGTAAGGATGCGGAGGAAGGCAGGCAGAATTTTATCCAAGCTCCAGGTTCATGCTTATTCAGACCGTGCTTTTCAGTGCACTTTCAGGAACTCAAAACATAACAGAAAAAGGGTCCGGCGCAGACTTGCGGCTTTCGATTTCAAGTTCATGTCTCGAAGCACTGCCAGTTCTACCTCTCTCTCTCTCTCTCTCTATCTCTCTCTCTCTCTCTCTCTCTCTTTCTCTTCTTTGCTGAAACGGGACTCACTGAAAGCACAAAGAGACACAAATAATTAGGCTAGTGGTCTACATTCAGGGTCTTTCTAGAATTCATTATCATGTGATTGTGTACTGTCCTGAAGTAAAGGGGTGTGCGGAGCTTTTTTTGGTGGGGGGGTCACATACACAAATTCTGCCCAATCTGCCCGCGCCGCTTATTTTCTCATCTTATGTGTAGGCTGAGCTGGTTGCCAAACTGGAGAAGATGCGGCAGAGTATTACGGAGGGTCTGAACTTCTCTCGGCCTCCTCACCCCCTCCCATTCCCACCTCCACCGCCACACGCCATGCCCTTCTACCCCCCCAACAGCACCTTCTATCCGCCTCCTCCTCTGCCCCCTCCACCAGGGCGAAGTAGGGCCATGCCAGGTAAGAGCATGTTAACCCTGTTCACTATTTAATGATGGCTGTCCTGTTGACTCAAGTCCACTTTGTTTGTGTGTGTGTGTGTGTTTTTAATGCAATTGTAAAATTTATTCAGAAAACTATGTCTACAAATTAGTTACTAGCAATATTTATGGAATTAGACATGATTGTGAGTGCTCCTGGTGCCAAGTGTGTGTGCACAGGCAGCATTGCAAAGATGTTGCGAGAATGCTTTTATTTCACCTAAATTTATTTCATAGAGTTGTTGGCTTTCTCTTCAAACCAGTGGCA
Source organism: Stegophilus panzeri (assembly GCA_024331685.1). Taxonomy (NCBI): domain Eukaryota; kingdom Metazoa; phylum Chordata; class Actinopteri; order Siluriformes; family Trichomycteridae; genus Stegophilus; species Stegophilus panzeri. The sequence continues at coordinate 19,267,328 of JANDJT010000114.1, forward strand.
TTACATAGATATAAAAATTGGATTGGAGCAGTTAGACAAAGTATGTTGAGTTTAAATGTTCTAAAATACAATTCACAGGCTAAATGAACCAGTGTAAATGGAGAGTATTTGAGAGATGTCTGAACTTGCATGTTTGTTGTTGCTTCTGTTTGTTGAATGAGTGTATAATAAGCAGTGCTAGTAATCACTGAATCGTGTATTTGTGTTCAGGACTCCAGGCCATCTCGTCACAAGGGGGCAAACTTGAGATCGCTGGCACGGTGGTGGGGCAGTGGGCGGGCTCTCGGCGTGGCAGGGGCCGGGGCTCCTTCCCTTTTCAGGTGGTGTCAGTTGGAGGACCAGGCAGAGGGTGAGTCCCAGTGAAGTTTGACTTAAATGGGTTCATTTTAAACAAATATATAAATGTCCATTGCTCATATCCAAATTTGTTGATTTCCATGATTCAGCTCACACATGAATTATTTGATTTAATCTGTGTTTGGGATATGGATAAATGTCTACAATTCCTTCATATCAATGTACATATGCAGATATTGCACACACATGTTTTCCTAGCAATAATATAAACAATATTTCGGCAAATTGTACACAAAACTTGGGACTGAGTTATCTTATTTTTTTCAAAAGCGCTGGACTACAAATGTGTATCTGCTTTTCACTTGCATTCTCACTCCTTGCTGTTTCAGTCTAATAAACAATATCTGTGCTTTTGGCTGTTCAAGTGTGTTTTTGCCTCTGCAGTCCTACATTAATCATGTCTCCTGTGTGCACAAGATTGCAAGATTGTTTGCGGGTAAAGCAGTTTCAGTGGCGCTATTTTTCCCAGCCGTTATCCCATTTATGGTCTTAGTATATGTGTTACAAGAGGGAAATCCTGAACTCTGTCCCTGCAGGACCGGGGTCATGCCGTCCTGCTTTACAGCAACACTTGAATATCTCTAAAATGTTTCCGTGAACTCGAACCTTGTTTCTGTCTTTTGTGTAGACGACCGAGAGGTGTGATTTCAACCCCCCTTATAAGGACCTTTGGTCGGGGAGCCAGATACCATGGCAGAGGTTTCAAAAGTCAGGGATCATACCAGGTTAGTGACACTAATCATTATTTTTCTCCTGTTCCTTGCTTTTCATACCAAATGTGTGCTGGCCTTGGAAAACCTGTCTGACATTGCTGTAGCTGAATTCAGGCAAATCGTCCAAAATTGCTTTTGCAGTGAAAATATCATACTATGATTGAGTAGTTACATGCCATAGCGAAATGGACATGCACCTAATCTATTCAGTTTGTTCATATTGGCTTTTCAGTTGTTCATGGTGCATTTGTGCCTTAGCATAATCATCAAACAAAGAAGCACATGCACACTTTACAGATAGCAGTGGACAAAGTTTTGACATGTTCAAATGACGTAATTAAGATATGGGAAATTTAGCTAACAGAGTACTACTTACAATATATTTAATATTTGCAGTAGTTTATAATGAAAATATAATGTTAACCTGTTCATGTTCCTAACATGTTTTTATATAAAAAATAGTGACGTACCGAAATTAAACATTTTGTCTGGAAATTACATAGATATCAACAACAAAAGAGCCTTATTTTAAAATAACTGCCATTTAGTATAATTGTATAAATATTGTGCTTTTTGATCATTTTCTTGTGTTTGAATGAAAATCAGTTGAAAAAGTGCAAGGCAATGAAATTAACAGCACTTTTATTAAAAGTCATAAATAGCAATAAAATAACATTAAAACAATTTAAATATATACATTTCTTTGCCTTTTCAAGTCCTCTGGTGACGGATGGTGTCGGCGTGCTAGTTTGGATACTGTTAACCTTCGTTGCCTTGCTGTGTACTCCTCGTATTGAATTGGATGTCGTGCTTTCAGGTGGTGTATCAGACCTGTTGTAGAAAAGTGCTTGGGCGATGTACCGCTTCGTGAAACATCAGCTGAGCAAATACTGAAAATTGCTATTTTGACGTCCTTATCGGAAACTTTTAAATAGTTCCACACTGCTCACACGATCACTCTTTGCTTGGTAGCGTGGTGATGACATTATCTCGCACGATGATTTAAGTGATTTGAGCTGCATCACGCGGCGCAGTACAGTGTAAAAACATTTTATTTTCGGCTCATGTTTTCAGCCGAGATTTTTCAGCAGCCGAAATTTCGGTGCATCACTAATAAAATATAATCTGTTAAGCATGAAAAGGGTACATGGGTGCAACGTCTCAATATCATGTCATATTTATCATTTGTAGATCTTATTTATTACAGTTTATCTTTAATTAAACTTAATAAATAGCAGTTGCTTTCAGACAGTCCGTGTGTTGGGGTCTTTCACAGGTATTGGAATGGAGGCTTTAATTTCATTTTGGAGCTAACCAGACTTTAAAATGCAAGAACTTTGATTGTGCTTGAGATACATGCGAAAGGGAAACCTGTACCTCTCAAAACAATATATAGTAGAAAATCTCAAGATTTCACTGTGTGAAGCATTTTCCCTGACCACCACACATTTAGTCTAAGGACTGGAATATTATGAGAATCATATTACATTATAACGCACCACCAGTTCTAATTATCTGCGAACATGACATTAAATAGCATTTTGACATCATTATTTATACCAGCATACTTAAACAAATCTGAAATAGTCTTATTAACATTATCACGGTATAATAATCATACTTGCATATTGTCACACCATAAACTGAATAACAATTCATTTCTTCTTCACTTCTCCCATCAGTCGAGTCTATATAGTTAATTAACATGGCATATTGTGAATTATTTGATGTGTTCATAGTCAATGACATTCTTAATTATTGAAATGAAGTGATAAAGGGGTCCTTTTTTTTTTCCCCAGAGTAAACCTGCATATGCTAACTCCACCAATGACATAGGGAAAGAACGGAAGAAGCCCAAGGCAGTGTGTAAAACATCGTCTGAAGGCTCCGACGTGGCCGAAAACGGGGTGGAGGGCAAAGAGGCGGAGCTTAATGGGAACAAAGTAGCTCCCAACCAACCAGAAAGTGCCTTTAGCAACGACTCCAAAATGTGCAATATGAATCCTCATTTAAATGCACTAAATACAGACAGCGAGTGCCACAGAGACGAAGCTCTGAGCGCTGCTGTCTTAAAAACAGAAGAGTAAACCTATTTTTATAGAGAGGGTGAAGGATGGATGGTTTAGGGTTAAGGAAAATCTGGAAAGATGGAAAGCCTACAGTTGGTGTACATTTTTTTTCCTCTCCGAAAAGCGATTAATGAGGACTTACTGTATGATTTTATTTTTTATTTTTTGGAATCCCTCTGTGATGTCAGCAAGCAAGTACAGGTTAATGGCAATGTTTCTCAATAAAAGCATAGACATATAAAGTATACCAGTTTTTAGAGAATACTACCAGTATATAAGGAGTTAGGTCTACTCCCTCCTCACTAATTACGTACCTGTCTCAAACTGCTTATGCAGATTTTATTTTACATTCTCTTGAATTACTGAAGCCAAAAATCATTTTGGCAGTCTTTTTATACTCATAGGTTGAGACGTTTTACCAATAGTAGGCACCATATATATTTGCCATTGTAACAGATTTTGTGTTGTGTCACAGTAAATGCTTTTTTTTTTTTTTTTTTTTTTTTTCTTTTAAGAAGTGAAACAACAGGAAAAAAGAGAGAAGCAAGAACACATTTCTCACCTGGGTCATCGCTGTGGGTTTACTTGAGCTAAAATGAGAAATTTTTTGGAAATTAAGTAACTAGTAAAAAAATACTGCAGCTTAGTTCTGATGATCTCAGTGTCATGCTACTAGCATCGTAAGAAGTGTCAAGAAACAGAAAAGATGCAAAAGATCCAATGACATGCCACTGTTTTCTTTGTCAGGAATTTCCATGCATCAATGATTGATATTAGTGTGGTTTCTTGAATCAATTGTAGAACATTAGTATGATGGTTTCAGCAACTTTTTGCATGGTTCACAACTTTAAAAATGGTGTGTAGTTATTATGCATGTTGTCCTTTTTCTTCCATCTCTACAAGTACTGTGCCCATTTGCAAAATCTTAAAAAGGCTAATAAACCGTAATAGTCCTAAAAATGTGTTAATTGTTAGTCAGTAACTGATTTGCTCTAACCTTAAATTTTTGTGATTATTGCCCTCTGTTGCATTTACTCCAAAATATCAGATGTTATCTAGCCACTTTAAATATTGTTAACCCTGGTATTCACATCCATCTCTGTATCCGTTATTGTACTTTGTTGCTGTTTTCTGCATTCAATTTAGCCAACCATATGTCTGGGGAGGGAGGGGGAGAGAAAAATCTCTGGGGGGAAAAAAGCTTCAGTCTTCAAATGACCAGCCCTTCCCTTTCCCTCCCTTTTTCTTAGCTGGAAAACAAAGCAGTGAAATTATATGACCTTCCCATTTTGAGAGTTTAGCCTAAGCAGTTAATCTTTGAATCATTTTGGTGTTTTGTTTAGTGTTTTCAGAGATTATTGTACTTCGGAATAAGAATCATTACTTCAAGTTTTCCACCTAATCCTCCTGATGCTTTCCATTGCACATTAGTGATCAGAAATATGGTGTATTTCCCTGCCCGCAAGACTAAATAGGCTACCTTAATGTAAGTTGATCGGCGTTTGTTCCTTACTCATGGGGTGTCAAAGAATGATCTACTGTTGGGTTTGAGTGATTGTTGATGGCTTGTGGTGTGATGTATTTGAAGGAAATTGAATGCAACTTACAATGCTTAATAAAAGTCTATTCTTTTAGGATAATTCTTGTGTGTGGATATTTTTTCACCCATGCCTTTTAGGTTAAAGTTTCGTACATTTACCCATTTGTGTTAAATCCTACTTTTCGGTCAAAATGTTATATCATATTACATTGTTGCCTCATACTCGGTATTCCCAGGATATGCTCTGGATGTCGGAGCATTTCCTGGGAATAAACCATGTCAGAATCTTTTTCACCTTTATTGTGAAGTTGTAACATATAAAAATCGTCACAAACAACCAGAAATGTTGGGGGGGGTTTCCATTACACAGCTTGCATAATTGTGCACTCCTTTTTATAATTGGGAATGTGTTAGTGTTCAGAATCAACCAATCACATTCAAACTCCTGTTAAATACTAATTAGTGTATGCATGCCATCAGTTAAAGTGACTGCATTAACAAATAACACACCTGTTCCTATAGGATTTTCCTGTTGATGTTCCTGTTAGGATCATCTTGGTAACATCTAACTGGAAAAACCATGGGCCGCAAAGAGCTTATAAAGCAGGTATTGGATCTTGTTGCAAAATATCAATGAGGAGAGGGTTAAAAAACATTCCAGGGCATTGGATTATATGGAAAAAAAAGTGGCACAACCGTGATATTACTAAGAACAGGACATCCCTCTTGGTCACGGAAGCTGCCAAGAGGCCTACAGTAACATTAAAAGAATTGCAGCAATTTCTGGCAAGTACTGGTTGCTCCCTACATGTGACAACAATCTCCTGAATTTTTCATGTCTGAGTACTGGGTTGGGTGGCAAGACGGAACCCTTTTTAACAGCAACAACAAAAATCCAAGCCTGACTAAAGTTTGCAAAAAATAAAAATACATCCAATCTCCCAAAGCCATGTGGAATAATGTGTTATTGTCTGATGAGATCAAAATTTAAACTTAAATAATACCAAAAGATATGTTTGGCGTTAAAAATAAAAACACAGCACATCACCCAAAGAAGCATACAGGTGGCAGCATCATGCACTGAGGCTGCTTTTCTTCAACTGGAACGAGGGTTTTAATCGGGGTGGAGGGAATAATGAATAGCTCCATATACCAGTCAGTTTTGTTGCAAAACCTTAAGGCTTCTGTTAAAACACTTAAGATGGGAATTTTACCTTCCAATTTCACCTTTGAACATGACAATGACCCAAAGCAAACCAACAAATCAACAAAGGAATGACGCCAAAAAAAGATTAAGGTTTTTGAATGGCCCAGATTTGAATCCAGTCAAAAATGTGTTTGGTGACCAGAAACACAGGAGATGCCCAGCCAACCTGACAAAGGAAGAATGCTTTTGCAAGGAAGAATGGCAAAGTATTGTTCAGTCAAGATGTGCCAAGCTGATTGAATGTGATGATAAACACTAAAGGTTCTTCAACTATTAGTTTAGAGGTGTGTAAAACTTAAACTTATGCAAGCAGGTTATTATACATTTCTTTTTATTTTTTCTCCTCCATAATTTTCTCTTTTTTTACAACACAAAAACTTGCCTGCCTTTTTAACAGGGGTGTGTATATAAAAGTAATGTGAAAAAATAAGTACACCCCATGGAAATTGTTGTTTTTGTCTTTTTTTTTTACATATTTGGAAAGCAAACATTTGATCTGCTTTAAAACAGTGCCTAATAATAAAGTTGATATACTCTATGAAATGACACACAGAAGTGACATTTTATAGTGATTTTCACTATTTAAATGAACAAAAAACATCAGTCACATGGAAAATAAATAAGTACAACCCTACATTCATCACACCTTCAAAAATTCTGCCCAAAAGCAGACTGTCTTTTGCAAAAAAAGTAGTATCCGAGAACCCCAAAATTTAATAACGTGATCTGCTAGTAAGTCTTGCAACTGTTTGTGTCAAAGTGCACACTTCTACAATCAGAAAGAGATTGCACAAATTTGACCTGCATGGGAGACGTGCCAGGAAAAAGCATTTGCAAGACTACAGTTTGCCAATGAGCATATAGGCAAAGACCAGGCCTTTTGGAATAAAGTGCTCTGAACAGAAGAATCAAAGTTGTTTGGCTAGAGTTAGAGTTAGAGTTGTTTGTTAGAGTTATAAGTTAGAGTTGTTAGAGTTAAGTAGAGTTGTTAGAGTTATAAGTTAGAGTTGTAAGTTAGAGTTGTTTGGCCACAGTAACAGCAGACATGTTTTGCACAGACCAGATAGCTTTTCAGGAGAAGCACCTCATACCAACTGTGAAGCACGGTGGTGGAAATGTTATGGTTTGGGTTTGCTTCACTGCCTCAGGGACTGGCCAAATTGCATTCATTGATTCAACTATTAGTTCTGCATCATATCAAAGAGTGCTTAAAGATAATGTGAGGCCATCTGTCCGAAAGTTGAAGTTGAACTGAAAGTGGACTTTTCAACAGGATAATGATCCTAAGCACACAAGCACATCCACCAAGGAATGGCACAAAAAGAAGAAATGGAAGGTTATGGAATGGCCGAGTCAAAGCCCGGATTTGAATCCCATTGGAATGCTGTGGGAGGATTTGAAACGGCCAGTAAATGGATGAAAACCCTCAAACATCTTGCAACTGAAACAATATTAAGTGGTCAAAATTTCCAGCAACCCTGTTGGACAATTATGCAAAATGTCTACAAGAAGTTATTTCTGCTACAGGAGGCAATACTAGCTTCGGAGGCCAAGGGTGTACTTACTTTTTCCATAGACAAATATCACATCTATTGATATTTCTGTTGAATAAACGATTGCAAATTTTCCTTGTGGTTTTGTTCAAGTATATCAACTTCATTAATAGGCACTTTTTCAAAGATGATCAAATGTTTGCTTGTCCAAATATTTAAAAAAAAAAAAAAAAAAGAAAGAAAGAAAAAGCCAACAATTTCCATGGGGTGTACTTAGTTTTTCACATGACTGTATACACAGTGTTGTGAATAAAGTATTTTTTTCCTGATTTCTTCTGTTTTTGTGTATATCTAATACTAAATAGTTTTAGACCTTCAAACAAAATATAACATAAAACAAAGGCAACCCGAGTAAACACACAATACAGTTTTTATTTATTTTCAATGAAGCAAAAAATCTTATCCAACACCTATCACCAATGTGAAAAATTAATTGCCCCCTTAAACTTAAATCTGATTGTGCCACCTTTAGCAGCAATAACTGCAACCAAATGCTTCCAATAACTGGAGATCAGTCTTTCACTTACTTCTAGG
>JANDJT010000114.1:19285224-19296980 GCA_024331685.1 Stegophilus panzeri
TAAATACTTACTTCCCCCACTGTGTGTGTGTGTGTATATATATATATATATATATATATATATATATATATATATATATATGCACACACGCTGATTACATCACTTGCCTACTGCAGCACCACTCGCAATGTAGTTTTGCTTTTTTATTGAACTAAAATAATTTAGTTCAGTTAGAGAATGGACGCTACAAGTAAAAACTGAACACGTCTGCTCATTTCAGTATGAGCCAATTGAGTCAGAGTCGCAGTACAGATCAGCAGTCAGATTTCATTTATCACGTGACGAGAGTGAGGTGAGCTGACTGATGACGATGACGGAAGATTTGGTTTAAAAAGTTTTATGTTTAATATAAGTGAGTTTGTCATTGTACTGTTTCGTTGTTGTTGTGTTTTTCATTAAGAATAAAAACGAACCCACCATTCAAGCTGTTGCTGCCCCCGAATTGCCACAAATTCGAAAGTGAAAGTAAAATACACATGGCCACAAGGGCATTCACACGTCGATTAAACGGTGAGAAAATTTTCTCACCGTCACATCCCTATTTCACAGCTTTCTTTGCTCATATTTATCAAGGGTGCCAATCTTAGTGGAGGACACTGTACATTGTATGGAATAAGATTAAATAGAGAATAGGGACCAAATACTAGCATTTAGTGTGTAGCTAGTTTAGTTTGTATCATTTGTAATACACTCTACTTTTTACAATACATCAAACTTGAGCCATTATATTCCAACGGTGTAGTCTTGGTAGCAATAGGTTCAGTGTAATCACATAATGCAAAGCGAACCTACGTTAGCTTTATTACTGACAAAATGGCTGCCAGCCAAAATCCATGATTCTAAAGATTTTGTAATAAATTGTAAAATAAGCTGTTATATGTGATATAGGCGGCACAGTGGTGCAGTGTGTAGTGTTACTGGCTCACAGCTCCAGCGTCCCTGCTTTGACCCTGAGCTCAGGTTACTGTCTGTTCTCCCCTTGTCCATGTGGGTTTCATCAGCATTTTCCAGTTTCCTCCCACATTCTGGTAGGTGAATTGCCTCACTAAATTGCCCTTTGTGCATGGTGCCCTACAATGAACTGGCATCCTATCCAGGGTGTATTCCCACTTTGCACACTTGTTCTCAATATAGACTCCAGATCCACCATGACACTGACCAGGATGAAGCTGTTACTGAAGATAAATTATGAATTGGTAGAATATGGGTTACATAGCTAATAAATAAGTTAATAATAATGTTTTCTCAATGACTGTAAGACTTCTTAGTAGGAATTAATAAAAAAAAAGAGTTTGAAATGTATGAAAGTATGAAAACAAAATAATTTAGATAAAATTATTATTGTGCCACATTCCGTTTCGCAGTGTTCTCGTTTTGTCTTTTTAAAAACCGCGTGCCATTTTTCTTTACAGCGATGCGCTTTCACCCCTCCCTAAAAGGCCAAACTCACTCCCCGCCAGGCTGTGGCATTTTTAGTTCAGCTTGAGCCAAGATGACAGAAACAGAGCCTTTGGTCGACAAGAAAGGTTAAACCATTTCAGCCATTTGGAAATAATTTGGTTTCAAGGAGTCCAATGTGGAACACAAAGAAATAACGTTTGGTATCACTGGGCTCATTCGGGCTAATTTCCTCTAGTGTCATGACAGCTGGTCTAAATATGGTCATTTCCCTTCTAGAGCTCACTAATAGTGAGAAACTACAGGCTGGTCTAAACTAGGAGACAGAATTTCATTGGCTAAGGAAGTTTAAAGTTAATTTCTGCTGATGCGATTCACAGAAATGAATCACGTGACGTGCTATGCTAGCTTACAAGAGAGACATCAATACAGTAAAAAGAGATGCAGAGAATGCAGAAATTTAATGCAAAAGCATAAAAAAAATATGAACGAATGTAAGCAGCAATCCATAGCTTGAATAAGTAAGGGAAGTACATGTAGAGGCATAGTGATCTAATTTATTTTTACATTATTCAAGTATATATATATATATATATGTATGTGTGTGTGTATATATATATATATATATATATATATATTCTAGGAAATCCACTGTTAATAATGCAGTAATTTTTTTTTTGAAAGTTCAGTAAAGGCATGATGTTTCCAATGTCAATGAGTAATTGTGTTTAATAATCGTGATCTCAATATTGACCAGAATAATCGTGATTATGATTTTTGCCATAATTGAGCAGCCCTAGTAAATATGGTATATACAGTAAGAATCAGGACCCTGAGACTCAGATATTATCTGAAGAAAGGCATACGTTATGGAAAGCTGCTGTTAAATTGTAAGCATATCACAACCAAGGAGGAGAAGTTGGATTGAACAATCGTCTGTGCAAACATTTTGCTCTTTCAATATTTGTTTTTTACTCTCATGACAAATTACAATTTTGCCAATGCGAATTTATGTGGTGAATTCCAAACTACTGCATACTGATTAAATTACCTTGTTACGGTAAAATGAAATGTTGTGCACTGTTTCATCCTCAGAACTCCACAGATATGGTGGATTAATCAAACTTTGATATGAGATGTACAACTTAATTATACAATTTTAATCTAAAAAAATCTCAACAGTATTGGCAAACAGCAAAGATCTTCCAGGAGAGATCTCCACACCCATCTTGCTCCTAAAGTACATTTAGGTAAATTGTCACTTGGGGTGAGAGAGTTGTATGTAGGACATTTGCACAAGTATTTCATGTTGTTTTTTTTAACTAATTGGAGAGTTAAAAAAAGAAATTAATCTGAAATATTTTGAATTTCAGCCAAGAATGCCTATCTGCATGACATGACTAATGCACTGGGTATTTAGCTAGGGATTCAAAATGGCTGCAAAGTTCAAATATGTTGCATTGTGGGTAAGTGCGTAGGTCAGTCACTTGTGAAAACAATCCATAGGGTGAACACTTTCCTGTTGCACCACCTGGGAGCCCTGTTAATTCTAATATCAGAGAGTGAGTAGGCTACACCCTTAATTCCTTAAAGTCTCAGGATATTTGGGTGGGTCCACACCTAAATTTTTGCCTCTTGTAACGACCTGGTTAAAAACATTAACCATTAGTTACCCAATATTTACTGAATAATATGGTGTAAGATGAATAACTGGATAATATACTGGGAGTTTAATGGTTAAAGCAATTGCTTGGCCACAATTTTCTCCTTTATTCAATCAGACTAAACCAAGATAAGACAAGACACGTAATGTGTAAATAGTAAATAGAAAAGGACAACAACAGAGCTCCTGGAGACTGAGAGCAAACCAAAAACAATGTATGTTTTTCGGAGAAAATACTATTGAAAATGATTTTTTTTTGTTAGAAAAAATACACAGAAACACAGAAAATAGTTTCTCCTGTTGTTTGAGGTTATTGTGTTTATTTTATACAGTCATTTTTGCTAATTTATATGAAGCATGCAAATAAATATGGAGGACACTACATTATTGCAATTGTACTTTTGACCGTGTTTGAAGTTCATTTTGTGGTACAGTGTCAGAAATCAGATACGCACGTCTGTTTGAGATACTGAATAACTTGACAAGTTTGAAGTGAGTTTGTGATGATTGAGGAATGTAGATTGCAAGCTAACTTGGAACTGACAAAATAAATCATAATTTTGGATATTTCAATTATATACACGCCATATTAAATATACAGTGTAAATAAAAAATGACTTTTTTTGCTTTGCTAGGGGTAAGATTTGTCTTTCTAACCATAGAATTTAAAATAACATGTTATAGATTTTGAGACAACAAAAAAACTATGAATCCTAAATTTAAATCTCAAAAATCCAAATCACAAAAATACAAAACTTAGGTCAGAGGTGAAGCATTCGGATTCCCAGAGAAACACTTTCAGAGTGGTCAAACAAATTAAAAACTTTTTTTATGTTCTACTGCAATAGCAAGTTTAATGAAGATGTTAAACACTCAATGCTAGTTATGCCCAGCGTATCTATTTAGGTAATGCTCTAGCTAGTTATGCTATGTTCATTTTAATTTACTGGCAATTTTTAACAGCTAACAGCCAAGGTTAGCTGCTTAATACGAATTTAGCTATTTCAGTAGAACATAAAAACTTAGTAGAACATAGATGCACATTACGGTTCATACCTTCCATTTCGTCTCTGCTTAACTCTACTCCACATTTCTTCACTTCACTTCATGGATCGTGACAGACAGCTAAATTTGCTAAATGATTTCAGGCCCACTGAAAGTGTCTACTCTTCCCTGGCAGTCCTGGACGCTTCACCTTTGGCCTAATTTACATAAAAGCTGCACTTCTGAGATTTGAATTTTTGAGAATTTTTGTATGTGGGCTTTTATTTATTTTTTTTATTGCAAATCTATAACCCATAATTTTAGTATATGTGGTTTTAAAGGCAGATTTTACCCTTAGCAAATACAAAATAAAGAACATACATGGGTACAAATGTAAAGTTATTAAATACACCAGAAAACAAAATCATATATATAGTGCCCTTCACTAATATAAAAAAAAAAAATCACAAAAATACTCTCATTGATATCAAACACTTACAAACACAACACAGGTTTATCAACAAAAAAACCCACAACTATGTTAAATATAGGTGTGCAACAGTTATTGACACCCCTATGAATTCATACGAGAAAAATATATTTGAAGTGTATTCCCATTGATATTTTACATTCTTTAGTACACCTGGGAACAGGAAATTGTTCAACCATGACAAGATATGTGAAGTTTGGCATGGGTTAATTACATCACTTGCATTACTAACCCTTGGTTGTGCCTATCTATGATAATCATGGGTATGTAGACATGCACTCCTTGATTTCTGCTAGTAAAAGTATTTCATATTCCCATATTACAGTATAAAATCTCATCCCTAGATATAACTTTGCTATTCATTTTAAGGCTACTTGGTGAGAAATATTAAGTTTCAATGGAGTTGAACTTCATGACCACTGTTTAGAGATGTAGTTTAGTGCTAAACCTTAAAGAAATATGTTGTCACTCTCACTCTTATTCCCTTGTGACCAACCATGTGACCAGCAGTGAGTCAGAAATATGTAGGACAGTCATAACAGAAAAATATTGCTTATTATGTCTGAGATCAAGCATTTTCAGTTTCAGTGGAAGGCAAAGGAGGTTTGTGGAGGGACTTGCCAGTCAAGTGAATAATTCATTAACGCGCTTTTCTCCAGCTCCACCAGCCATGTCGATCAGGAAGATGTATACCAAAGATGATTAGTATAGGGAACGCAACCTAGTCCTACATGGTGAAGTGTTTAAAACATTGCCTGGTTGATTCATCATAGTTTCACTTTCATCTTCTTGCTCAGTTGGAAGCAATTATCAGTTACTTAAAACATTTATTGCCGTTCTATCTTTATTAAATGTGCTCCAGTGAGTTCCTGTTATTACCGAGGCTGTAAGTGAGCATTAGAAATTTATAAAAAGCATTCTAGAGTCACCATCTTACCCTCTTGCTAACTTTAGACAACTGTCTGAGATTCTCCAGCAGCATGCTCTTTATTATGACTGTTCTTGGTGCTCAAGAGAGCTATGAAAATGCATTACCACGAAGCATCCTGCGCTTTGTGCAGCACAAGCAATGTTCCATTCCTTCCAAAATAAAATTACTTCAGAAGAATCAGAATTTTTGGCAAACTTTCATGATTTTTTTCCATAACCCTTTTTACCCATTTTTTTTTTTTTTTTTACCAAGGGTGCCAATCATTTGAGAGCTGACTGTAATTTTAGTTGAGGTTTTTGGTTTTGTCTTTGTGGTTAATTAGCCTAATCTGACACTGAAATTTCAATCTGAAATTTAAAAGAATAAAAAAATTGAAGTAAATTTATTCTAAGAAAAGAACCCTATCACAAAATATATATTTTAACAAAATCAAATGTGTCAGAGGTATAAGTAACGCTATTCTGAACTGAAGCATGTTCCTGTGTATATTTTACTTTCTTCACCTGGGTCTTTAGGAAACCATAAATGGTCAACCATGACTTCCTGTTTCACTCGGGAATAAATATGAGGTGACATAGAGACCCAATTCGCTTCCATTCATCAGCTAGGGGGACATTAGAGAATACACAAATGAAATGAGACTAAAAGTGTGTTGGCCTACATTAAATCAGGCATTTTCTGCATCCATTCTTAGGGCAGTATTTAAAAAGTTTAAAATAACTGGAACTGTAACAAACTTGCCTGGAAGAGGTGACAAAAAGTATTTTGCTCCTATGCACAGGATAAGTAGGATGGTTAAAGAGGCAACATTTTTTCCAAGTATCACTGAGATCTGCAGAAGATGGTATCATTTTACGGTCACCAAGTCTCCAAATTTACAATGAGACACCGCTTCCATGAAAACTAACTATTTGGAAGGCATGCCAGAAGAAAGCGTTTGATTTCATTTAAAGGCAAACGCAGACCTGCCTACATTAAATTGAACATTTTACACTGCTATGAGTTATGACTCATAAAATACCCCAAAAGAGCAGTCTTTTTTCCGCAATAAAAACGGCAGCCAATTGACGAATGTATCAGGAATAATTGACAGATACCCAGATGTTTTGAACTCCTGATACCCCTGGAAGCCCCACCCCTTCGTCCCATCTCACATTTGTAAACTTTTGATCTGTGCTCCTCTCTTAACTTGATTTTACTTCTTGAAAGATGCAGTGCCCTCTCTTTCTGTCCCGGTAAATGGAATATGTTTTGAGTTTGTTAATGTGTAATCAACTCTGTCAGTGTATGTTTGGCTTACAGTAGCTAACATTAGACAAGAATATATTTAACATCAGTAATTATATTTGTTAATTGTGGCACCAAAAGTGTTTAGCCGGTCAAAAACTGAGAGAAAAAATTTAAATGGTAATGATAATTAGAAGATAATTTTAAATGCTGTTTGTTTGGCTGCTGGTCAAGTCCATGACAGTACAAACTGTAATGTTCCCAATCCCTACAGATTAGTATGGTGGGAGATTTTTGATGTTGTGGGGCAGTGTTTAATCCAAAGGCCCTTGGAACCTTGTTAGGATACATGGCATCACTGAGAGACTCCCATCTCGCTGCCTCTGACAATAAGCTACATTTAAATGACACTGATCCAAAACATACGTCCATATCCACACAGAAGTTATCACAGAATCAAATTTTGTCATGGCCACCTCAGTCCCCTGACCTAAACCCCACTGAAAATATGGGGTGAGCTGAAGAGGAGAGACCACAAGAAAAGGACCAAACACCCTGGAGGTGGTGAGATTCTGTATTGAGTGTGTGATTAAGCTAATTGACCCCAAATACATTTTCTTACAAATCTTTACCAAGGGTGCCAATAACTCTGCAGTTGACTATATATATCTGCAAAGCTGTTTAACAGGAAGCCCAGTTGAACAAATAGTTGTTTTGATTGAAGAAGTGAAAGTTGATGTTTAGAGCAGAAGAGAGGTGAATGCTTGATACTAACCTGCTACCTGATTCAGGATGTGTCCTGTATTTCCCAGTGAAGGCGCTTGTGTCCTCTGAGACGGTGATGATTTAGGACCCATGTTGCCTACATGTGATTAGAATGCATAAAGGATTTTATTTATGCTTCATACTGGGTTTTCACCTTTTTCCATTTTAAGGTCCACACTTCCCACTGTGTGAATAAAGTGAACACAAAATATTATGTTCTGGGCATATGGCAGTAATATCCTGCTGGAGAGACGCCCACATGGGTGACTCCTAATGCAATATTTACTTCCTGCTCTGTATGGCTCCCTCTTCTGCCAGGAATGTGGAAGGTTTGCATGGGGACATGGAGAGTTCTAACACTCATGTTTTCTTTTTTTTCTTTTCTTTTCTTTTTTTACACTGATGAATGAATTGAGTTGAATTCAGGATCGTTCTAGGAACTTGTATATTTTGCTTCAGTCTGTGTAGCGGTTATCTTTCACTGAACTATTCATTATGCATTTCATTCATTTTAGCTTTAAAAATACAAACTTAAGCGAAACAAAGACAAACATTAAAAGAGGAATTTGTCGATTTTAAAGTGTTCCTACTTCCATAATGATCATACAAAATTTGAAGGTGGGTGGCAGTGGTGTAGGCTGTAGCACTGATACCTTACACCTCCAGTGCTCTAGGCTCGAACCTGAGCTCAGGTTATTGAGTATTGCTTGTTCTCCCTGTGTCTGTGTGGGTTTCTTCTGGGTTTTCCAGTTTCCTCACACCTCCCAAAAACATGATGGTAGGTGTAGTTGTGAGTCTTAATTTCCTCTAGCTGTGAATGTGTGTGTGTGTAGTGCTTCAGGGATATGCTCTGGATCCACTGAAACCCTGACCAGGATAGTTACTGAAGATAAATGAAAGAATGAATTTCAAAGATTCTTTTAAAATGTGAAACACACTGCAATGGGTCTGACTAGTTCCTTGATAGTTTCAGGTTTTTCTTTTTTTCTGCCCTGGATATTCGCTCCACCCTTTCTGGATACAGAGCTGCTCAGCCAAGAGTGTGTTTTGGGTTTGTTTTGGGTATTATCATGCATTTCATAGGGAATCAGATACAAATCTACACATTTTAACATGTAGAAAAACAAATTCTCACAAAAAAAAACCAAAAAAAAAAAAAACCTTTTCATGTGATTAAAAGTAAACTTATTTAAAAATGCATTTTATGTCTACTCCCAAGTTAAAAAAAAAAGACAATGAAAGAAATAAAAAAAAATCTGCACTTACACTGGGTCTTACATCTCTACTCTGTGCACTTTGCTCCCCTAGCACTCAATGAAAAATGTTGTATGGTAGCACCACTTGTATTGTTCTCCGCTTGATATATCTCCTTGCTTGTATTTCCTCATTTATAAGTCACGTGTGGATAAAAATGTCTGCTAAGTGAATAAATGTAAAATGTAAATGTAAGTAGGCTGATGTGTATTTCTCACTGATACAACACTTACACACATTTGATGTTATCATAACTTTATTAGCGTTGTGTTAGAACGCATATTTGTGTGTAATAGCAAAGACTGGGTTTTGCAGTAACAGCAGCTGGCATATGATACAGAGTGTTTACTATGCACACTACATAAAATAATGCTAATTACTGTATGTTGTATACTATGAATATAATATGTGCATTTGGATAGTGTGATTTGTAGTTATGAGATGCATTGCAAATATAGATTCATTATCTATTCATCTAATCATTCATTATTTGTTTAAATGTTTTTGCTGTTTTTTTATGACGTAGCTTCACAATTCATTATTCATGTTGGCTGAGATGTTATGAATGGCCACATGCTTGTATTGAATATAGAAAAAATCATGATGTGTCGCTTCACCTTGTGCTGAAATGTCTCCCCTGTGCTTAGGATGGGTCAGCAGAGGGAGTAGGATTGGTTGGGAGGAATGTTCAGGCTTGTCAATTGTTGTTGTTTTGTATTTGCAAATAATGAACGTTTCCTTTAAATATTACAAAATAAAACATTAAAACATTTAGGTCTAATAAATAGAGTATATGCAACTACATGCACCTAGATTTTTATTATTTTTTTAAAAATAATTTAATGCCCCAGTGTAATAATATCCAATTCTAAGCTCATGTTTGAAGTGAATTGAATTTGAGACTTTGTTTTATATGTTTTGGTCTACTTCAAATGTCTCATGTTGCTCCATCTTTTTATATTTTCATTGTGTTGTAGCTGTGTGGGAGTGGATGAGGACGATGCACCGGACATCGACATTTACCACTGCCCCAACTGCGAGAAGACACACGGCAAATCCACCTGTGAGTACTTTCAGACCTCCACTGCTTCAATTAACTGTGCTTGGAACTATATTTGGGTTCTAAAATTTCATTGTGTTACTGTGTTGGAACGTTTCTTTTCCTGGATTACGAGCAAGAGATATCAGACACTCTATATGCTGTGGGAAGGCGTCTGAAGATGAGACTAGAGTTTTGATGATTATTTATGTAAATGCTGTGATTCCTCAAAAGCACAGAAACAGTTATCTGTAGCGCCAGCTGCTCACAACAAACAATACTGACTTTAGATTTGGGATTTGTGAGAAGACTCATTTATATATTCCCACCCTCAGTGATATCAGAATTATAATTCATTTGTGATAATTAACGAACATTATATTGTGCAACTCTTTCTGTATTGTTTATTGTGTTTTACATAATAAAAAAAACCCCACAATATTTTAGATTCAACCTTCAGAGACATACATGCAAATAACAACTTATTGTTAGTGATTACAGTTTATTAATATTATTAATGAGTTTCTTTGGTCCTCTGAGTGATTTATCTCTCAATCTTTTCCTTGGAAACTGCCTTTCCATCTGTTGCATGTAATTGTTTATACATGAGTCCATAGATTTATGAATTAGTTCTTAATATAATATTGCATTGATGTTTTTTTGTGTGAAAAATGTATTTTTAATTATGAATTCAGCGAGTGAGTGAGTGCAATAAATGCACAGTAGCAACGCCTCTTCTCAGGAACTTCAGGCTAAAACAGATTTCTTTGCCTGGGCACTTTTCTTTGCAGTGAAAAAGAAAAAGAACTGGAATAAACATGACACGGGGCAAAGCGGAGACGTCAAACCGGTTCAGAATGGCAGTCAGGTGTTTATAAAGGAGTTGCGCAGCAGGACGTTCCCCAGGTACAGCTGCGTTTGCTCAATATTAGTTTTTATAAATACTTTATATTTGATTAATATTGTTTATTAATAATGTGTAGATCCAGAACAGCAATGTGCAAGTTTTTCAGTGCCTTGTGACCATCAATAGGTGGCGCCCTCTGATCATAATTCTGACCTCAAAGTATGATTGTGCAAAAAAAAAACAACAAAAAAAAAACAAGGTCATGCAGAATAGAATAGAATAGAAACGTCTTAATTGCAACATGGGTGTGGGACACAGCAACAATATATCACACACTTTATCACACCTACTGTATATCACAGACATTTCTACGATGCACAATATATACAGTAGGTTTGTTATAAAACAACCAAAAAAAAAAAGAACCGGGGGAAAAAAAAAACCCTTGAAAAACTGATTTCACTATGCTTTTAATGTGTCTAAAAATAAATTAATCCACATGGAACATTAGGAGAAATACAAATTTCAGTAAAAATAAATTTGACAATTCTACATAAAATATACAATTTTAAGGATGTAAATTTTTAGATTTTTAAAATTTTTTTTATTTTTTTTTTTTTTTAGAGTTTTTAGAAATTTACTGTCAAGAGTTTGTAACTGCTATTAAAAATGTGCTTTAAAGTCACATTGCCGGGATATTTTGGCACGTTATCACTGACATACAAAAGTAGGAAAGCATACAGAATAACAATACAGGATTGATACATATACATGGTGCTAATACAGATAAAATACAAATACAAAATTCATAATTCCTGATGTTAGAGTATGCCTCATACTCAATACATCGCATAGATTCCCATGAAATGCAAATTGAGCAATATATACAGTATCTCACAAAAGTGAGTACACCCCTCACATTTTTGTAAATATTTGAGCCTTGCTAAAGAAGCTGAGGGTGAAGGTGATGGACTGGCCAAACATGTCTCCAGACCTAAAACCTATTGAGCATCTGTGGGGCATCCTCAAACGGAAAGAGGAGGAACACAAGGTCTCTAACATCCACCAGCTCCGTGATGTAGTCATGGAGGAGTGGAAGAGGACTCCAGTGGCAACCTGTGAAGCTCTGGTGAACTCCATGCCCAAGAGGGTTAAGGC
>JANDJT010000114.1:19298058-19328417 GCA_024331685.1 Stegophilus panzeri
ATATCTTATGGGTGTGACGATATACAGGTACTGTGATTTGAAGACCTGAAATAGTAATACAGGTCACAGTGTGATATTCCAGTATAGATTAACATGTTTGCAATGTACCCCAAATGATTATTAAATTGTTATGATACATGGCTGAGTGATTCTCTTAACAGCTCCAATGGTTCATACATCTTAAAGCCAGACTTTGCCATAGGGTTTTTAAGTCTTGAGTGATTTTGATTTTAAGGGACATTTATCCTATAAAATTATGCACAGTATGCACTTGCCACAATGTGTGTTTTTTTTTAGATAATTCCTTAAACTTCATGAAATATTTGTTTTTAAAAAGGGTATTGTAATTAAAATGCAGTTAGTATGCTATTTGTAACTGTTAAAAAGATATATTATTATTTTTTAGCCTGTTACCTGATACCTAGACTTAAAAATATGAATTATTTGAGCATCATTTACAGTAGCATACATGAAGCTGCCCTCAGTAGTGTCCACTAGAGGGCACCAGTGCATCACAAAGGTTTAACTTTGATATGAGTTATGCTGAGTCAGTGTTTTGAATCATAATCAATGGTAGTGAAATATTTCTCTTTCCTATTCCAGGGCCTGATGTTCTCGTGGACGTTATCGATGTCACCAAACAGACAGACAGCAAGATGAAGTTAAAAGAATTTGTGGATTATTATTACAGCACAAACAGAAAGAAAGTGTTAAACGTCATCAATCTGGAATTCTCACAGACAAGGTGAGCACGTTAACGGCATGGTGTGTTTAAACAGTATTGCAAACAATAAACTACTGGTTCACTTGTAAAGCTTTCTTATTAAAACATGTCACTCATATAGTAAAAACTGTCCAAAAATGTATTTTTGTGACATAAATAAAACTCAAAAGCAATACGTGACCTTCTCTTTCTATCTATTGTTGAAACACCTTAAATTGTTATAAAAATAAATACATGTTAAACCCATAAAAAGACAGTAAAAATTGTATAGAAATGTTTGCACACTTGTATCACAAGATAACCATGAGTATGGGAATGTGAGGGCGAACACATCCAGTGTTGCCACCTGAGCAGTTTGTTGTTGGTTTTGGTGACTTTTTAGTCTCCTTTATTGACTTTATTATAAATAAAAGCCTAGGGACAAATCTAATGACATTTTTAGCAGATATTAGTGACTGTCCTGCACTTGATACAGCTCTCCATCATAGCTGTTGGTTATATGAGTTGTTTGTCCCACCTACACACTTCTTTGTTCTTGACAGTTCAGTAAAATTAGCCCATGATGTCACCTGGAGACTTGTAGTGATATTTTGAGCATGCACTGGCTATTTTCCCCTGAAAAGAGTTTGCAGCACTGAACACATGCTAGTGAAGTTAATACAAATGTTCACTGGCGACCTTGGCTACTGTCTTACACTACATACCATCCATCCTTCTTCTATACCGCTTGTCCTTCAGGGTCGCGGGGAACCTGGAGTCTATCCCAGGGAGCATGGGGGCACAAGGCGGAGTACACCCTGGACACACACACATATTCACACACCCATTAATACACTACAGACACTTTGGACATGCCCATCAGCCTACCATGCATGTCTTTGGACTGGGGGAGGAAACCTCAGAGAATCAAACCCCCAACCCTGGAAGTGTGAGGCAAACGTGTAACCACTAAGCCACCTTGCGCCCCACAACATACCAGTGTATGTAGCAAGCTTTCGTTAACTTGGTACTTTGGCTACTGCTTTAGACAATATAAGCTAGCCTAATATTATAATGAGTCTTTATTGGTCACGTATACATTACAGCACAGTTCAGTTCTTTTTTCTTCGCATATCCCAGCATGTTAGGAGGTTGGGGTCAGCCACGGTGGAGCAGAGAGGGTTAAGGGCCTTGCTCAAGGGCCCAATAGTGGCAGCTTGGCAGTGCTGGGGCTTGAACCCCCGACCTTCCGATCAATAACCCAGAGCCTAAACCGTCAAGCCACCACTGGCTCCAACTGGCTAGTTAGCCAACTTACAATCAAATTTAGCTTCCTGCTTACACAATATAATAATCTAGCATCTAATGTTACTTAGCTTGCTAGTACATGGGTTTAATTACATCATATACCTAACATTGTTTAAACCGTTAGTGAACTTGGCTACTAAGTCTAATAGCTACAGTGCAGTGTGTATGTAGCACTATGTATGTGTATGTGTATGTTGCTAATTAAGGATGGGACGGTCCTGTTTGTTATGCAAGCTGATCTTTTTGAGCCGAGTGTACAGATGAGCAGATGACAGAGTTGGACAGAATAAGAGACTAAAGCACTGCTGCATTGCTCTCTTTAGGTAGAGATGAATCAAAGGCCAAAACTGAAACTGAAAATAGACCAACATGTCTTTGAAAGAAGTGTAAACTAAACAAGTCAGCGCAGATTTCAGTACAAAATAATCTTGGATGCCACTCAAGATCGCATATTAACTGTAAATATTAACATGCAAATCATTCAGGGTGGATTTTTCCATTAAGCGTGCAAACTCCTGTACTGTACAGCCCCTGCTGCAAAGTGACTCTCTGTGTCTGTATTGTGTGATGTCTCCGTTTACAATAATAAAGAACCCAAACAGTGTGGACAGTAATGTAATACAGTGACAAAATATATATATGGGCACATTTTGTCTTTATATACTGTGTGTCTTTTTTTTCCCAAGAATGGCTAGTATTGTTGAGAGTCCGCAGATTGTAAGGAGGCTGTCATGGGTGGCAAACTACTGGCCTGATGATGCTCTGCTCGGGAAGCCCCAAGTCACCAAATACTGTCTGATCTGCGTGAAGGACAGCTACACCGATTTCCACATTGAGTGTGCCGGTGCCTCTGTGTGGTACCATGTCCTGAAGGTGAATATCCATAGATTATATTCTACATTTTTAACATTATTATATATAATAATTTAAAAAAAAGTCAGTGCTGCTGCTTGCTGGTGGAAATAGCAGATACAGATTTGTTGTTTATATGAATTAGCTCCAGTCAGCATTCACAAAAACATTTCTGCATTTCTTACAGTCCAGCTCCATCCTTAGGGTCGATAGGTAAATAAAAAGATAAATAATTAGGATTGATAGATAAATAGTTTGATAAATAAGTAAATACAGGGTGTCCCAAAATTGTCCATAAATAGTGGACTACGTATGCAAGCACCATGTCGATTGTGCCTTTGTGAGTGGATGTTCGTGGACGTCCACTTCACGGTTGGTCTACGACACTTCCGGTCTTTATGAATTTGTTAATAAGTTTGTTAATAAGCGACAGTGTCGTGTGTGATGTGCTTTCCATGTTTCCTGTTAAAGTCCATCGCAACCTTGCAACAGCTTCACGATCCAGCCATGAGAATGATTTCAGCTTGACTTTGGGACACCCTGTACATCTGTCGGTAGGTAGGTAGGTAGGTAGGTAGATGGATGGATAGATAGATAGATAGATAGATAGATAGATAGATAGATAGTGATGTGAAATATGTACACAAATACTAAACAAACAAACAAATTAATCAATTACTAAAAAGTGCTGCAACGGAGGAAGATACAGTTTACTTGTTTTATTTATCTACATAAGACATCCGATGTCATACCATTTTGTTGATCTCTTAATATGCCATATAAAACTAAAGTTATTCAATTCCTTAATCCAACAAGTCTTGAAACAAATGTGCTACATTATCATTTTTAAAAACTTAACTGGATGAACATGAGAACTGAAGCAGATGGTATCTTGTCACTCTGTAATGTCTGTATGTTAAGCTGGTCATTATGATAACTTATAATTTCATTCATATCCCTCTACCATCTATTTTACGGTGAGGATTAAAATACTTCCTTTGACAAAATAAGACAGTAGTTTCTTAGTTTAAAAACTCTTGGCTATGACTCATTTAGTGTTTCATCGACTCAATTTGCAAGGTTTTCTCTATAAACATAAAGGAAGGCTGTGCTACTCACTTGTTCCACAGACCTAATGCTGTAATGTGTAATCAAACAGGCCACCAGAAACTTTCCACTTTCTTATGACAGCTAACAGCGGTAACATTTAATCCTGCAGACTGACAGGGTCAAAGTAGTTAAGAAATCATTATGCAAAAATAAACAGGTTTCTGAACTGAAACAGCCAATAAAAAATATAAAACTGTGTTTCTGACACCAAGAACACACAGACTTCATATAGAACTGTGAGACGCCTTCTGTGAGTTCTTGCTAAGATGGAGGTAAACTCCCAAACTAAAGGAAACAGGGAAAGGAAACACCAACAGCAAGTATTTTAATAGAGCACAAGGTACCAGAACAGCTTCAGTTTGCCTTGGCGTAGATTCTGCAGAGGTGTGGAGCTTTACTGCTGGGGTGAAACAATAAATCCCACCATTTAGTGGAATTATGTTAGTATGGGGGAGAGGGAAAAGCCTACACCTCCTAGAAGAGTTCATTTGGGTTGAGATCTGGTGACCCAGACTGTTATAGAGTATAGACTACTTAATCTATAACAGTCTGGGTCAGTCTGGACAAGGCTCTAACCACTTCCTGAACATTTGGGGAACCGAACCAGTTGGTGGGCGTGGGGTCACAAATGTAATGGTCCTTTTTGGTTCTATATGTAATAAAGGTCCACATTTTTATATATACGTTATTTATATGTACAATGCAAGACCTTTATATTTAGGACCAAAATAACTACAATAAGGTCAGTATGTATTACAATACAAAAACAAGTTTGATTTAGATGGCTTATTATATTTCAGATTTACTCACTCTCTACCCCCAGGCATATTATTATGCACAGATATAGTGAATAATATGTTCCAAATAGTAGAGCAGACCAGATATGAATTACAAAACTTCCACTGTGTATATACTGTTAACTTTTGTCATGTTCCTGTCAGCTTACCCCTTTTTTTGCTGTCCCAATGAGAAAAACGAATATCATTTGATTGTCTTTTCATGACTGTGTCAGCTAGCCAGACAAAAGTACTTAAAAAGAATATTTACGTACCCTTGAGCTGTTCTAAACCTGTATGCTGTTTTCAGTGTAACACAAAGGGAGAATTTTGAAGAATATTTATGCAGCTATACAGAAAAGCAGTCCATATGATGGCCACTTGGAGTATAGTTTTTACGGCACCTTTATAGTGCACCTTTAGAGCTCATGATCACTGTCTTCTGCCATTTTATAGAATGGAGCTGTAATAGAGTGGAAAAGAGTGTGTGTGTGTGTGTGGGGGGGTCTTCTTTTATGTGATGCAAAGTAACAGTATTTGGGTTTGGAATGACATAGGGGTAAGTAAATGATAACAGAATTTTTATTTTTAGGTGAACTATCTCTTTTTGAGCACAAACCTGACAAGGACATACAGACTAGTATCAAAATACAGTGGTTGCAGACACTTTTAGGTTTATTGTACAGAAAAGAGAATTAAAGCAGTAAAGAAAAATAGTTAAATAGCTAGATTTGCAAATAATATATTTTTATTTTAAATAAAAGACACCGTCCTAACCACAACCTAAAAACACACTTGAGTCAAATCCACACGTTTCCACACGTTCTAGTTTAAGTCTGAGGATGATAACTCTCCCACTTTGAGTTTTATGAATCATTTTCTTAGACAAGTGAATTTTCTGAAAGGCTAGCAGTAAAGCCAGGTAACCACATTCATTACTTTCAGTCACAATATGCACACATTCATTCTTCATCTTCTGCCTAATATACTGAAAATGGCTCTGTTAATGTTTCTTGTCTCGTCACATTGACAATAATGCATTACATTACATGAATCAGGTAAATGTTTGCATGCCTGAATATTACTGTTGGTCGTTTAACGTTTCTATCGTAAAACAGTTGTCAAATATTAAACTTTAGCTACGTAGCTTACATCTTACCTCAGTCTCTTTCAACTTTAAAACTGAAGCGGCTTCTGTGAACAGTAAAGCCCCACCTTCTTTGATTTGATTGGCCATCTCAAACATTTTGACAGTGACGAGCGTTGCTAGACTGCCAAGGCAGACCACCCCAAAAAACTCTTTAAAAAACAACAACTTTTTAAACTCTTTTCCTAACCACATGTGTAGCAGTGCATTATTGAGTACATTATCCCCCCCCCACACACACACATTTTAGAATAATAATAAAGTCATCAAAATTCTGGAATAACACAAATGAAATGGGAATTATGTTGTGATAAAAAATCCAAAATAAATCAAAATAATTGAGTATTTTAACATCTTCAAAATAGACTCCCTTTTTGCCTAGAATTTCCAGAAATGTATTCTTGGCATTTTTTCAACTGATTTCTTGAGGAATTCCCCTGAGATGCTTTTTAAATAGTATTAAAGGAGTTCCCACCTACGCTGGACACTTATTGGCTGCTTTTCGGAATATTTCGCTCCAAGTCATATATATATATATATATATATATTATATATATAAAACTAGCATAGTTACATGATGATAAACAACTACAAATCCAGTTGCAAACCTCACATGACCTACCAAATATTATGAACATTAGCTAAGAACTGTGAGTCAAAGTGAAGCTAAACAGCATTAAACAGTAATAGAACACTGTCCTGTGAAAAGTAATTCATTGTTCTGTTGCTTTGAAATGTCAACGATTATTATATCCTAATGATGCACAAATATTTATGGATGCTCTGAATTCAATTCAACTCAGTGGGGAAAATCTGGAAGACAGCAGCACAGTAGACACGTGAATTTTAACCCAGAGCAGCAACTAGCTTTTCAGTATCTATGATTAAAATTGACATATGCTTGCAGTGCATTATGGGAATACAGGCAGGAACTACACTGTATTAGTCTTATAATGGATTCCATTTGTTCCAGCTTTTGGGACACAAAATGGTTGTAGAACACTACTAGGCATTAATTATAACATTTGTGACATAGCATGTAACATATTGCCTTTGTCCTCAGGGTGAGAAGATCTTCTTCCTGATCAAGCCCACCTCAGCCAACCTGTCTCTCTACGAGCGCTGGAGATCCTCCTCCAACCATTGCGAGATGTTCTTCGCCGACCAAGTGGACAAATGCTACAAATGCACGCTGAAGCAGGGCCAGACACTCTTCATTCCATCAGGTGATTAATATGATGAATATGGGAAAATCATAAAGCCATTGCATGTGTAATCGTCATTCAGTGGAAAGCAATGTGTTGGAGTGTTTTCAGAAAGTAGAAAACTATTTTACCCTAGGGTTAGGGATAGAATGTGAACTACTCTGTAATTTTGTAACATTTATTATACAGTGCTGTGAAAAAGTATTTTCTGATTTCTTCTGTTTTTGTGTATATCTCATACTAAATAGTTTTAGATCTTCAAACGAAATATAACATAAAACAAAGGCAACCTGAGTAAACACACGGTACAGTTTGTATTTATTTTTTATTAAAGCAAAAAAAAAAAGTGCAACACCTATCACCCATGTGAAAAACTAATTTCCCGCTTAAACTTAAAATCTGGTTGTGCCACCTTTAGCAGCAATAACTGCAACCAAACGCTTCTGATAACTGGAGATCAGTCTTTGACAGCACTGTGGTGGAATTTTGGCCCACTCTTCTTTGCAGAACTGCTTTAGTTCAGCCACACTGGAGGGTTTTCGATCTTGAACTGCCCGTTTAAGGTTCTGCCACAGCATCTCAATTGGTTCAAGTCAGTACTCTGACTAGGCCACTACAAAATATTCTCCTTTACCATTTTCTGGTAGAGAGCAGAATTCATGTTTCCCTGAATTATTGCAAGTTGCCCAGGCCCTGAAGCAGCAAAGCATCCCCACACCATCACACTGCCTCCACCATGCTTGACATAGGTATGATGTTCTTTTTGTGGAATTCTGAACATCCCATTCCAGATTAAGTCCTCCTTTACTGTTATAATAAACGCCACTGTTCTGGGAAGGCTTTTCACTAGATTTTGGAACATGGGGATTTGTGCTCATTCAGCCATAAGAGCATTAGGGAGGTAGTTGGCATTCCAGTTCATCCCAAAGGTGTTCAGTGGGGTTGAGGTCAGGGCTCTGTGCAGAACACTTGAGTTCTTCTACACCAACCTGGCAAACCATGTCTTCATGGACTGTGCTTTGTGCACAGGGGCATTGTCATGCTGGGACTGGTTCGGGCCTCTTAATGCTACAGCATACAAACACATTCTTTACAATTCAGTGCTTCCAACATTGTAGCAACAGTTTGAGGAAGAACCGCATATGGGTGTGATGCTCAGGTGTCCAAAAACATTTGGTTATATAGTGTATATAAAAAGAAAATATGTCTAAAACCTTTTTCACCCATCCAGGTCATTTTGAATATGTAATAGTAGCAAGTCAATTAATATGATCTTGATGGTTCTCCACTTCTGAGAAGATTAAATCAGTTAAATGAGTGATGAAAGGTCTTCAAGATTTAAAAACAACCTGAGTCCACTTGTTTCACTGCTAGTAAATATGTGGTGGTCTGGCAAAACCCTTTAGATTTCACTGTGGCTGAATTCTGCCAAAACGATTTGGACAAAGTTGGGTTTTACTACTTATAATACACTTTGATACCTCAACCATAAATATATTTTAGCAAAAAAAAACCCCCCAAAAAAACCCCATAGAATATTTGATTTATTTTCTACCTTGTCTAGATTATGTTCCTCCAAAAATCCTGTCGAGCAAGGAGCCAGTTTAAGAAGCACTGTGGTTAAAAACAGAACAAAAACAAGTACATCTGCCTAAAGATGTCTAAACTTTTTCTAGCTAACTCTTCACACAGTGAATGTCAGGCCTTGATCAATTTGTTGGATAGTTGTGTCATAGTGAAATGAACATAATCCTAATCAGTTCACTTTGTAATCAGATACTGGCTGTCAAACTGTCTGCAATGCTCCTGTACTACAGTCAGAATTAAATCTTCAAATGAAATTGGCTTTCTTTTCACTTTTAGGGGTAATGATGCTTTAAAATCTTATAACTTTACTTGTGATGAAGATACGCATAAAATGTAACATTTTCACCATGTAAAAGGTTTTCCTAGGCCGACACACAAAATAATAAATATGTGAGTGGTGTAACCCTGCTGAACTCGTGTTATCTGTCCCTGCAGGATGGATTAATGCAGTATTGACGCCCGTGGACTGTCTCGCCTTCGCTGGACACTTCGTCCACAATCTAAGTGTGGAGATGCAGATGAGGTCAGTGACATTTCTCCTTTCAGTACAGTATTTTAAAGGCAGTGTGACAGTGATCATTATTTTTCATAATGTGTGTGGTATATCACAATGGAAAACATTTCTCCAGATTTGTTACTTTAGATCTGTGCTAAAAAATGAGATGCTGATCACTAAAGTAATAGAGTGTAAAACCCTGATTTTCATTGTTCCTATGGTGCTGAAATGTTAGAGTCAGACTCAAGAACATCTAGCAGGCTGAAGTGTGCCTATTCGAGTGCACTTTTCATTAATCCACATTGTAAATGTCAAGTTGCTTCTCTCTACTCAGGGCATATGAGGTGGAAAAAAGACTCAAGGTCGTGAGTCTCACTCCATTTCCCAACTTCGAGACAGCGTGCTGGTATGTGGGGAGGCACTACCTGGAGAGGTTTAAAAGTGAGTGCTACTTTGTATATCGATGTAAACATTGTTGGGGCTGAGATCATTTATGTGCTCATTTTAACAAATACAAGCCTATGTAAAAGTGATTTCAATCTAATGATCTAATAAGCTTAGTACCAGCGTGCAGTGAACCTAGCATTTGTGTATTATCGAGTGTCATTTTGTGCTGTGAAGGCTGGACAATATAGCTGCAGTGAAGTAATCTGAAATATTTATACTCTTGACATAATGCAAAACAGGTTTAGTTAATGACATATAGTGCTGTGAAAAGGTATTTGCCCTGATTTCTTCTGTTTTTGTGTGTATCTCATACTAAATTGTTTCAGAAATGAAAACAAAATCTAAGATAAAACAAAGGCAATCTGAGTAAACACAAAATACAGTTTTTAAATGATAATTATATATATAGTTATTTTTGGAAGCAAAAAAATTATCCAATACCAACTGGGTCTGTGTGAAAAAGTATTTGCCCCCATAGTTACTAATTCCCCAAATCTATGAAACAGCATTCATAATGGGGTTCAGCTGGACTAGACACAACCGGGCCTGATTACTGCAAACCCTGTTCAATCAGATCAACACTTAAATAGAACTTTTTCAACAGCATGAAGTTGGTTAAAAGGTCTTACTCAGTAACACACTATGGCAAAGTTGAAGGAAAGTCCAGAAATGATGAGGAAGAAGGTGATTGAAATAAATCTGTCTGGAAAAGGTTACAAAGCTATTTCAAAGGCTCTGGGACTCCAAAGAACCACAGTGAGAGCCATTATCTCCAAATGGAGATAACGGCTCAGCACAGTAGTGAACCTTCCCAGAAGTGGCCGACCTTCCAAAATTCCTCCGAGAGCACAGCAACGAATCTTCCAGGAAGTCACAAAAGACCCAAAGACAACATCAAAGGAACTACAGGCCTCTCTTGCATCAATAAAGGTCACTGTTCATGACTCCACTATCAGAAAGACACTGGGCCAAAACGGCTTCCATGGATGAGAGGCGAAGTGAAAACCACTGCAACACAGAAGAACATGCTGCTAACTCAGACGTGCAGCAAACCGTTTGGGAGAATGTTCTGCAGATTGATGAGTCAAATGTGGAACTGTTTGGAAGACAGGGGTCCTGTTACATCTGACATAAATCAAACATAGAATTCCACAAAAAGATGACCATACCAACGGTCAAGCATGGTGGTGGAAGTGTGATGGTGTGGGGATGCTTTGCTGCTTCAGGGCCTGGGCCTGGTAATAATTGAGGGAAACATGAATTCTGCTCTCTACCAGAAAATGTCCGGTCTTCAGTCCGTAAAATTGAAACCCAAGCGCAACTGGATTATGCAGCAAGACAATGATCCAAAGTATAGTGATAAGTCCACCTCTGAATGGCTCAAAAAAAGCAAAATTAAAGTTTTGGAGTGGCTTAGTCAAAGTCTTGAATTGAACCAATTCAGACGCTGTGGAAGAACCTTAAACTGGCAGTTCATGCTCGAAAACCCCCCAGTGTGGCTGAACTAAAGCAGTTCTCCAAAGAAGAGTGGACCAAAATTCTACCACAGAGCTATGAAAGACTGATCTCCAGTTATCAGAAGCATTTGGTTGCATTATTCCTGCTAAAGGTGGCACAACCAGATTTTAAGTTTAAGGGGGAAATTAGTTTTTTTACATGAGTGACAGGAGTTGGATAATGTTTTTTTGTGTCAATAAAAAATAAATAAATAAAAACTGTATTGTGCTTATTGAGGTCGCCTTTGTTAAAATTTGTAAAAAAACAAAAACAAAAAACAACTACATTTTTTAAAACTACATTGTGTGGAGCATTTTTTTACCTAACAAATTTGTTACACAAAAAAATAATTAAAATAATTGAGCCAAGGGGCAGAAAAAAAACTAGAAAATAATGTTCAGCAGGGGCACGGTGGCTTAGTGGTTAGCACATTTGCCTCACACCTCCAGGGTTGGGGGGTTCGATTCCCGCCACCACCCTGTGTTTGTGGTGTTTGCATGCTCTCCCCGTGCTCCGGGTACTCCGGTTTGTTCTCCCAGTCCCAGTCCATTGTAGGCTGATTGGCATCTTCAAATTGTCTGTAGAGTCCCCCGCCTCGTGGGGCAAAGTTCCCTGGGATAAGCTTCCAGCTTCCTGCATCCCTGTGTTGGATAAGCAATACAGAAAATGGATGGATGCATGATGTTCAGTTGCTGTGAGTCTCCCTGACAATCCTGTAATAGTAATTCACAGTCAGCACTAAATTGGAGGGAAATTTGTAGTTATGCTATCATGTGTTATATTTCATAAGTCAAACATCATCACACTCCAACTTTAGGCACAAAAGAAGGCTGACTACACAGTGACAGACAGAAGTCACAGCAAATCAGGAAAGAGAGAGTGTGAGCGTGTAAAGAAACAGTAGTGGAAAATTGAAAGAGACTAATATTATACTATAAAAGGAAAAAAAGATTCAGGGCTGATGGCGTTTTAGCTGTTTACTTGCTGAACAAGAAAGGCATTTATTTGTTTTTAATTGGGAGCTAATAAATGATAGTCCGAAGATGTTTCCTTGTTACACAGTTGCGAAGTTGTTTAGCTAGAGAACTCATAATAGCCAGCTTGCGAACAAAACAGGAGATGTTTTTGTGTTTCTCTCTATTCTTGTCATTTAAACTCTGTTTAAATTATTGTGCAGGAGTGAGTCATCTGGGGCGTCTGCTCGCTAGCGTGCTAATACTAGCTTGGCTTGTGTATAATGTCTTTGACAGGCTGGAGAACAAAATGCACTGTTTAGGTAATAAAATACATGGAGAACACAGATCAGTTAGTTATTAACATATGTTGTCAGCAAGCAGAGGTGATATTTTAGCTTGCTAGAGTTTGTGGTCTTTTGGCTTCATAGATGCACCGAGATCTCTGATGAAGATAGAATTTAGTCAGCATAGCAACACGCTGTGAGATTACAGTGGAACAACTTGACTTGGTTTTGTTTTTTCATCTGGTACTCAGTAACTGTGACAGTCACATTAATGAGCACATTAAAGGTTTTTTTTCTTTTCATAATGCTTCTGTAATACTGAGGAAATGGCAGCATTTAATTATAACCTCAGAGTAATGAATACTTGTGCCACATCCCAAACCCCATACTATCCTAATAAATAGCTTCTCAATATATATCACTGTGGTGATTACTTTATAGGCATACTGTTTAGAGTTAGTTAATGTGGTTTGGACTTATAGTTCTCCATCTGGGGATTAATAAAGTATTATCTTATCTTATCTTATGTTATATCAGACAGTGAAATTCCAAAAAATTAAATCATGTTGCTTTAAAAATAGGTGAACATGAGGAACAATGTATTTCTACTGTTTTTAAAGCCCTAAAAACTCAGAGTAAGTCTGGTTATAAATATACTAGTAGCTTCCAAGTAATTTAAGATCGGTTATATGGTTATCTTTTTTTTTTTTTATCCTGTTACACCTCTAAATTCCTTTATTTAAATCTCCAAGAACAAATCGAGGGCAAGCAAAGTTACAAAAGAAGTTGGGTCATAAGAGATCTTCCTGTTTCCAGCTGAGGCCTGCTGAGCAGATGAGGAGAACTCATACAGCAAAGAATATTATTGCAGTTGTTAGATCAGTGCATCATGGAGTTCACAGATGATTAGCTTCGAAAGACAGAATCACTTGCTCCATTACAACCCGGTGTTTAAACTTTTCTCAGCTGGCCTTCTGCTCTCTATTTATCTTTCCACCATTTTCTCCAGTGCGCTCACGTTTCTTAATTTTGCCAGATCTCAGTAGTACGCGCACAGCTGGATGGTTTGACGACAACACACGCTCCCTGGCCTATCTAATGTTCAGATACTCGGCAAGGGGAGTCAGTTTTCAGGGTCATCTTTTTGAGATCCATGTGTGATTCAGGTGTGTATGTGACTCATTTCCCCAACAGGCCTCCTGGCTCATTGCCAGACCCCTCCGTCCACTCTTTTCAGCCTTCACTTTATGTTCTTGTTGTTAATTTTAATGCAGTGAGCAGCATGTTTCCTGTAATGGCCATGTAGCCAGTCCAATGTAATCAGTGTTGAAGCGTTTGTTCAGAAAAAGGCACGCAACTGTTTCAGTCCTCGGCATATTGGAGCAATCAGTTTGATGTATGAATGGTCATTGTTATTGGACAGTAATGGCTGCAGTTTCCAGTGGACTCTATTTTTATTTCTGATATAATATCACCATGCCTTTTTGTGGAGTGTCATGCTTTTAACTGAGGGACCAGTTTCTTTAAAGTTTCTAGGGAATAGTTCGGAATTACTTAGCAATGTCAAAGGGGTCATCCCCATTTGCTATTTTCTAATGAAGATGTCAAGTGTAGTTCTTAAAGCAATGAAGATATACAGTGAGAACACAGAGATATCAAACATACAGAATTTGCTATAATTTTAATAGTGGGATATAAAATTATATTTTTGGCCTTCAATTGACATAAGTTTATTAGATATATTGCTAGAGTCTTTGTCATTTTTCTTCTTTTTTTTCTTATAGTCATTTCAAATCGAGCAACATTGGATTGGGTTTGCTCAGCTCAGTAACTTGCTAGCTACTATAACAAAATGTAAAATAACCTACCAATTACCACATTTTCTACAAATTGCTTTATTTTCCTTTTGGTGATGAATTTATGTAGTGATGAAAGAACATTTCAGATAAATTGGTAATCGTTCAAACAGCAAGTTCGAACAGACATCATTTAGGATTATTCACCTGGAATTATGTTATTCTGTGGCTACCAGCTCCCATTTGTTGCTGTTTGGTCAAGCCATTCCTTTAAATAAAAATGATTTTCTGACTATATATATATATATTTTTTTTTAAACTATGTCCTGCTTTGATGGTGTTTTATATATATATTGTGATGCATGTGGAGTATCATGAAAAGTACTGCTCTATTATACAACCCCAATTCCGAAAAAGTAAAAACAAAGAGGAGTGATTTGTAAATGTACTTTGACTTATATTTAAACAAAAAACATATAAAGACAAGGTATTTGATGTTTTACCTAATCAACTGCATAGTTATTTTTTTTAAGATAAACATTTATTTTGAAAAAATTGGGACAGGGGCAATTTAGGATTAAAAGCGATATGACGAGTTGAAATAAGAAGGTGATGTGAAACAGGTGAGGCAATCGTCTAATCATAGTATATAAGGAGCCTCCAAAAAAAAGCCTAGTCCTTCAGACGATCCCTCAGACGTCACTGTCTTAAAAACCGTCATGAGTCTGTAATGGATATCCTGACATGGGCTCGGTAAACCTTTGGCAGCCAACACCATTCGCCGCTGCATCCACAGATGCTAGTTAAGGCTTTACTATGCAAAGCAGAAGCCATACATTAACACTGTCCAGAAGCACCGCCGACTTCTCTGGGCTCTGTCTCATCTGAGATGGACAGTAGCACAGTGGAATCGTGTTTTGTGGTCCAACGAGTCAATATTTCAAATAGTTTTTGGACAGCCGTCATGTTCTCCGGGCCAAAGAGGAAAAGGACCTTCCGAGTTGTTATGAGCGTCAGGTCCAAAAGCCAGAGTCTTGGTATGTGGGCGTGTCAGTGCCCATGGCATGGGTAACCTGCACATCTGTGATGGCAGCATTAATGCAGAAAGATATGTTTGAGTAACATATGCCTCCATCCAGAGCAGGACAATGCCAAACCCACAGTCTGCCCGGATTACAAGCGCATGGTTGCGTAAGCAGAGAGTGCGGGTGCTAGCATGGCCTGCTGCAGTCCTGACCTGTCTCAGGTTGAGAATGTGTGGCGCATTATGAAGCACAAAATAAGGCAATGAAGGCCTGATACAGTTGTGTAGCTGAAGAAACGTATAATGGATGAATGGGGGAAAATTCTGCTTGCTAAACTTAACCAACTGGTGTCTTCACTCAGCGTCCAAACGCTTAATAAGTGTTATTAAAGAAAAGGTGATGTTACACAGTGGTTAACAGTCAACTGTCCCAACTTTTTTGGAGTGTTTTGCAGTCATCAGATTTGAAATGAGTGTATGTTTTCAAAAAATAAAACATCAAATAATGTATTCAATATAGTACAGGGTGAATTGAATTTTCAAATGACTCTTTTTGTTTGCTTTTTTTTTTTTTTTTGGCATTTTCCATACTGTCCCATCTTTTTCTTGATTGGGGTTCTATTATAAAAATTTAACAGCATACATACTTATCCTGTTAAATTAGTTCTAGTAAGTTTTTATCCTCCTTTTATTTATCTTGCAGGTTTACATAAGGCAAATAAACAACCAGCAGCTTACCTTGTGCATGGTGCCAAAATTATCAATGGAGCCTTTAGATCATGGACTAAAAAACAGGTAGGTATTGTGTGGTTTATTTTTTTTATTTATTTTCAAATTATTTTTATTATTAAAGATTGTTGATTTGATTTGTCTAAACTGGAAATGTGTCTGGATTGGTTCATTAATGATTTTTTCCCTCACTAAAGGCCCTTCTCGAGCATGAAGATGAGCTTCCTGAAAACATGAAACCCACACAGCTTATTAAAGACCTTGCCAAAGAGATTCGAATTGCTGAGGTGAGATATATTTAAAGTACCTCTAAGAACTACAGTGAATGTTGTATACATATTTTGCTTACATGTTTATCTTAGCAGCTTTTATTGGAAACAGTAAGCTTATGGCTACAGTAAACTAAACAGTCTAGGAATGGTGTCTCTTGTCATCCAGAATGCAACTAAAGCCATAAAGAGTGAGTTGAGCAACTCCAAGCCTCCAGCAGAGGAACCCCCATCAGCCCCTTCAGAACCAGAAGAGCCAGTGTCTCCATCTCTTATGTCCACTCCACCTCGGGACAAACCAGCCAGGAAAAAAGCCACCAAACCTCCAAAACCACCTAAACCACCCAAAATGCCCAAGGCCCCAAAGCCACCCAAAGTTCCCAAAGTGAAGGAGGGTGGCAAGAAGAAAGTGAAAAAAGTGAAAGAAGGTGGCCTGCCAGAGAAAAAGCCATCCAGCCTGGCAGCTCTTGAGTCCCATGCAAAGGACATCCTCAGCAAGATGGATCAGCCTAAAAAAGTAAACGTGACCCACAGAATCAGCCAGACCTAAGCTACATTTTGATATCATTTAAAGTGTGAGAACTTCTTTTAGTCATTTCCTAATCTTAATTTTCCAGGCTCCAAAGAGTGTGATGAGCTTCATGGAAAAAGAGACAAATAAACAGAACAATGTGGAGAAGTTTGAGATGCGAGAACCAAACAAGAACAAAACAGAAGCAAAATGGAAATACAAGGTAAGAATACCTACAATTAAAAAGAGCTGAACCTGGTGTTTCCTACAAAGCATGCCTTATGTTAAACCTTTAACGTAAAATCAGCCCAGAGCCAGCTTTGAACATTAATACAAATGGTATTAAACCCCTGCCAAGTGGTGAAAGGAAGTGGGGGATTGGTCCAAAAGTGATTTACACATCTCAGATTAAAGCAATCAACAGAAATAATTCTGTGGCTCAGTCATCCTTTCTGTTTGGAACTCATCAAAGGCAGCAGCCCTTCACCCCAGCTCAGAGTTTTTACCTAATGCATTTACACTATGTCATATCCCTGACATCCTCACTAAGTATTTACATATGCGTCCCATTTCTGCTGCAAAACGTAAGCATGTTGTGTGATTATTGTTAGATGACATGGGAGGGCTTTTGAAGGAAAAGCTTAATTCTAGTGAACGGAAGACATTAGAAAGCTTTGGTTTCATGGAAAAGTCAATGCCAAACGGCCCTGGGATGTTTGTAGTCGCTCCAAGTCTTTCCTTCCAAACGCTCCTTTGCAGCTCCCCAAGCACTTACAGATGGAGAGAGTCTTGGCTATATGTTCACCATGGTCATCAGACCTCATGTGTTCTGTCTTTCATTCTTGAACACTTTCAACACTGAAACAACTGTTGGACTACCCAGACTGATTTAGATCTCTACTGTGTTACATATCTTACAGTAAAGAGTTTTCAGTACCTGGCTCTCTGATTTTATCGATCTAGCTCTCGATCTCTCTAACCTTTATCAGAATGTAGCCTGACTGGTGTGATCTGTTTCTCTCTTGCAGAATAGCAAACCAGATTCATTACTAAAAATGGAGGAAGAGCACAAATTTGAAAAAACACCTCTAGGACATAGAGACAATAGATTTTCCTTTACAATGTCTCACAAGAAATTGCTGGGGTATGTATATCACTGTGTACAGTTTTATGGCCTTAATGTGCCATTAGTATTCTCTCAATGTTCTCAATTTGTCCCCATGATTCAAATGTAAGTGCTGCATTTACACAAATTGGGCTAAAATGGATTTAATACATTCTACATCCGACGAATTGAGAATTGTAATATAGGATACATATGCATATTTTACATTTGAAGCTGTTTGGCAAGTGTTGACCTGATAGTTCTCATGAAATTGCAATTATATCTCTCACTTGTTAGTTTTATGATTCATTCTGATGGTCTGATCCATTCTGGATGCTCTGTTGATGGTTCTAACAACGTGATGTTTCCTTCAGGGCAAAGACACTGAAGCCGCAGACCAACTCGAGTTTGTTTGGCTCCTTACAGAACGTGAAAGAAGACAAAGCCAAGCCAGTACGAGACGAGTATGAGTACGTCTCAGATGAGGGCGAACTCAAAATTGACGAGTTCCCCATCAGGAGGAAAAAGGCTCCAGTTAAAAGGGACTTTTCCTGTGAGTAGTGCCAGTGTAGCAAGTTATACAGAATAAAAAGCAGCATTTTACTCCATATGGAACAATTTACTGTTCGTACTTGAGATGATCATTTTTCAGGAAATGAATTATAAAGCCTTTGGGACACAGTTATATCTCTTACACTAGTTTTCTGGGGTATATATTTTTTTAAAGGTTACCTTTTGCCTTTTTTCAGTTCTGTCAAACATCCGGACATCAGAGCCCATCCAGACATCAAAAAAGCCAAAATTGCAATCTTCGGATATTAAGGTAAGCATGAGGATCCTTTATAGTTCTTCTTAGAGGACTTGAAGCCAAGGACAATTAAAGGATCAACATCCGCAACCTTTTTCTCTAAACAGACAATGCCATGAACTTGAAGATGCTGATTAATTTCAAATTCTTCAAAATTGGGACTTAATCACCATCCATTATTTCATGAAGTAACTAATAGATTCCTTCTGGGTGTGTTTAAAATATGCTCTCCGCAATAGAGATCATATGTGTTGGCACCCAGATCCCAGCGCTGGGTGGGTGTTCAGGCATTGCAGTAATTCCCCTTAATGTTCCAACTTAAACCAACACACAGAGGAATTCAAAGAGAGAAAGCCACAGGGCAGAGGAAAGTGTCACCACATGACTGATGAAGGAAATATCTGTGGTGTGAATTGACAGCATACACGATCAACAACATACACAAAGACAGACAGTGCAAGGCTGTAGGGGGTCACCGAGAGAACTTTTCTGATATGTCGATTTTTGAAAGCATGATTTTTGAAAATTATACCTAGGAAAATCGTACTTATGTAATTCAATGTTTTACACAGTATGTCTGTCCCAGTTCATATTAAAGCTTGAATTCTTTGAGAAACCAATTGAATTGGTGGTCCCTTCACACTCGGAGAGAATACTTTTCTATATAAAATACAACAATGACTAGTATTTATTAAGCTTATTAAGAGATGAATTAATAAGGCTTAATTACACAGACGTTGGCCTGTCTGTAAATTACATCACTGTAGTTAAGAAACAATGTCTCTTCACCCTCCTTGGATAAGCTTTATCTGTGTATAAACAACTGTTCACCCCAGCATAAATTTTCAAACTGTAATTTGAAAGCGTTTATCAAACTAAATTCCAGGACATTTATCATGTAAAACATGTGTCTGTCATCTAAAGATTAATGATGAATCTGGAAATAAATCTGGTACAAGAGATCTGGTACAGGAGAGTTGAATTATATTAAAACCAATTTAAACTAGCTCAGGGGTTCCCAAACTTTTTGGGCAAACGAGCCCAAATGGACATTATGAAATTTCTGTGACCCCAAGCCTTCACCACCTTATATTTTTTAAATTCCATATTTAAAATTTAGGACCACTATAACATGTAAGGATGTTTTATTATGTTAGTACCACCATATGCATACTGTACGTGACTGAAAACCAAATTAATATTCCTTGCACTGGCTTACAGTCAACTTGCATGTCTTGACACAGTTTTTCAAAAAGTCAGGAGGTGTGTTTGAAAGGGCGCGTCGCTTTGTGGGGTCACATCCAGCCTCGATGATCCAGCCTACATAATGAATAAACCTTCACAGGGCGTGTTGTTAAAAGAAAATAATTCATGCCACGATTATCTCTTCATTATAAAAAAAATCCCAAAAATATGACTGTTTCATCTGAAAATAAGTGTAGTTATAAAATGTGTTGTAGAAATACTCAGTATGAAGAAATAACTGTAGGATTTTTTAATAATGGGCCCGTGAACATTGCATTTGAGAAAATCAGATGCAGGCAAATTGCACTTTCTGCCTAATTCCTACACCATTATATCATTATTATAATAATATGTTACACTTATTTTCATATGAAATGGTCTCAAATACCAAGTTCACAGGGCCATGATTTAAAAAATTCGACAGTAAATCTCTTCATATTGAGTATTTTGAAAGTATATTATATTTAGTTTCATGCAGAATTGTCATCATTTTATAATGAAGAGATAATTGTGTAGGAATTAGGCAGAAAGTGGGAACAAAAAAATCAGAATAAGAAGCTGGTGCGTAAGAAGCCAGCTTCAGCTTCGTCACCTTGGTATATTTTTAAACTGCTACTTAACTGGATGGAAGGAAGTCACTTGGTAAAGAAATAAAGAAATATTTGTGAATGCATTTACAAGCAATTCAGTAGCTACACATGTGATTTTTGTCAGCAATACAGTTTCCCTGCTGCTGAGCACTCGGCTTTGTTCGTTCTGCCACGTCAGAGGATGCGCCACCTTTAATGGGGTGGGAGTGGCTAATTTTCAAAGCACCTCCCATTCCAAAATCAGTTGACCAATAGAGATTTAAGGTTTGCGTCTTCTTCTAAGCCCCACCCCCTGTAAAAAAAAAAAAAAGCAAAAAAACTGCATCAGAAAAATCACACAGAAAAAAACTAAAGCAAAATGCAAGTGTGAATCAGACGTTATCTTTTTGAACAATTCTCATTACTTGAATTTGCAATGTACCTTATACATTTTAATAATTAATATTTTGCTTGTAAATTTTATCATTTTATTTGAAACTTTGTTCAGGGGTCTGATGAGGCAGCTTGGTGGTGCTGGGATTGCTGATTTGCTCATGACTGTAGTCAAAACACACACACACACTCACTCACTCTCTCTCTCTCTCTCTCTCTCTCTCTCTCCCTCCTTACATATTTTTCTCAGTAGCAACAACTACCAATGCTAAAGGTAATGCCAGTGGTATGTGTCTAACCTTTAGAAAGGAGACTCTTTTAATTCTGATGATACAAAGGTCCTCAAAAAAAATATCATGCAAATATTCTCAGGTTTTCCCTGATGTACAAATTGAATTAAAAAAAGGTAAAAAAAAAAAAAAAAAAAAAGAAAAAAGTATCCTATAGGATTTAGGTTTAATCAATTTCCACATATTTGACCATTGCATGCAACAGTACCATAGTTATTACTTGACATAACATTCTCTTCACTCCTAACAAGCATGTTTTGTGTCATCTATAGGAAATTAGTGGAGGTTCTACTAATGTCAGCTTCCTGCAGAAAAGTAAGGAGATGTGTGAATATTCTTTATAACTGTGGATAAACAAGTCATTAACGAAGCCATGGCTTGTGTTACCTCTGATGAGGGAAAAGATGCACTGAGCTGTATAATTCGTTTACTAATAGAAGAATGCAAATTCATCTGGTGCTCACTAATCATCCAACTAATAAAACAGTGGCTAAAAATGTCTAAATATTCTAGGGCATTTCCAGAACCGCTTCCCTTTTTAAAGAACTTCCACTGATTTCCTACAGATAACACAAAGTCATAAGCTAAGGTATTTTTGCATGCAAAAGTCCGCAATGTAATACATGAAAAATGATCAACGAAACCACTAAATCCATAGGCATTAAAGGATTAGATTTTAATCAATGATCTCTTTTTAGGATGAAAGTATTTTAGAAGATTCAATTCAGGAGCAAGTTCGTTTGATTTTAAGGAATGCAAAAGAAATATATCAAGTTGTCTGCAATAATGAGCATAATGTTGATAAAAGACTGAAGCAATATAACCTTGTTTCTTTATCAGAAGTTCACATTAATTGCTTGTATGTTTTTGAAAAGCTTGACAGAGCTACTAAACATCTTGTCAGGGCTCAGAAGTAAACCCATAGATATCCTGTAATCAACTGTCTTCAACTGGTGGACGGTGGTCTGGATGCTGTAGACTGAAGTACTTGAAAGAATACTGTAGCAGAGGTGATAGACATATGAAAAAAAATGGGCTTTTTTAAAGTGACTCCAGTTTTCTAACTGTAAGCCAGCCTAGCTTCTGTAGCAGATCTCTGTTTATCCAGTCACATGCATTTGTGTAAATTATTTAGCTGAAAGCAGAGACTAGCTACAGGTCTAAAGAAAAGGGAAATCCATACTTTGCACAGATTTTTCATTTCATTTACCCCTCTGATTAGGAAACTGACAACATGGCTTATTTAAGTACAAAAGTCAACAGCAAAAACGGAAGGTTTTTAAAGACACGTCACGGTGTTCATTCTCTCCTCATTAAATTCTATGGTGCTAGTCAAAAGTGGAAACATGAAGCGCTACTACAAACGTAATGGTTATTTTGGTCTAGGGCTGGTGTTTAGTGCAATAAATTGATCATAATTTGATCTGATCATATTTCAGACTTATTTGGCCATAAATCTTATGGCAGAACAAAGAGATTTGCAAAATATTGTTACCCTCTGGATTTGGGTCATAATATAAATATCAAACACATATAGAAGTATATCTGAAAGCCCAATAAACTCCAATACCTTAGCCTTCATGACTGTATATGTGTTTACAGTATATTGCGTCTTTTCATTCAGAGTGCAGACTCTTCAGACGAGGAGTCACTTCACATAGACACAGAGGCCAAGCCAGAGGTCAAAGGCCGTAACTCCAAGGCTTGCAAAAAGAAAGGGGGCAGTGCAGCAGGGATCCTAGACCTCCTGCAGGCCAGCAAGCAAGTGGGCGGCATTGACTACAACAACAGGTACACCATCCTTAAACTCTTCTAATCTGCAAAAATAATTATAAATCAGATTTGTAAAACACTGTGATTATTGGTCATGTTTGATATCAGATGGGTAATGCAATTCAGTTCAGCTTTATGTGTATAGCACTTTTAACAATAGCCATAATCAGCTTTAAAGAAATCAGTTTGTAGATTTTGATCCTTCTTGAGCAAAGACCGGACAGTGGCAAGGAAACGCTCCCTGAGATGAGATGTGAAAGAAACCTTGTAAAAGGAACCAGACCCAAAAGGGAACACCGTATAGTGGAGTTATAACGCATTACACTTCTACACCTGCAGTCCACCAGTACTGAATGTGTTGAAAGGATGAGCATATTGTGAATAAGACTCCTGTAATGAGCGTAGAAGCAGCAGTTTGTTGGTACAA
Organism: Stegophilus panzeri; assembly: GCA_024331685.1. Lineage (NCBI taxonomy): Eukaryota > Metazoa > Chordata > Actinopteri > Siluriformes > Trichomycteridae > Stegophilus > Stegophilus panzeri. The sequence goes on from JANDJT010000114.1 coordinate 19,321,366, forward strand.
GTCTACAGTATCCAGGCGAGAAGCTGGATAACAAGCTGAAGCAAGTGTGAGACTTGGATATAAACTGTTTTTGGGAAGTGCAGATATTTAAGGTGTCCATGTGGGACCATCCACAGCAGTAGAAAATGACTGCAGAAGCTCAAAACAGAAATAGAGCATCAGTGAACTAATTAATGATATAGATATACATTACTTTATTTATTAAGGGGGCACAAGAAGAGTTTGAACTTTCAGAGGCTTGTGGTTGTAGTTTGGTATATATAGGCGACAAAGTCAGCTCGAATCGAGGTTTTTTTAGTTCATAAGGAAAAGCAAGGGTTTTCTTGCACGAGAAGCAGACTGTTTAATTAAAAGCGGACACCAAAAAGCAGAAAATGTAGAGGTAGCATTGCGATCTCTACACTGTAATGACAAAATAAAATTGTTAAAACATAAACTCAAAATATACCCAGATTGGGAATAAGGAGACAGGATGCAGGCAGCGAATGGCACGCAAAAAAGTGTTTTTCAATGCGGGCAGCGCAACAGAGACGTTTGTGCTCAGTCTGCCGCTTTTAACTCAGCTCCACATCACTCCTTCTCTCCCGGGTCATTGACATCCAACTGAGGAAAGACAGGCACATGAGTAGGCTGCCATTAACACGCAGGTGTGGACAATCACTCATTACCTGCTTAGTCTCTCCGAACCCTCATTCCTTTCCGCAAGCAATGCTTGAACACACCCCCACATTTGGATTATAAGAAATACACTTTCTTTTATAATATAAAGCTTTCTAAGGTGAAAAGAAGGAATTAAGTCGAACAGAAGGTAATCGGTTTAGACTTAAATATCATTTTAAAAATGCACATATCACATCGAATTCAAACAGCATATAATTATCACTCACCATACAGCATATTGCTTGGCAAAGGACCAATTATATTATGAACATTATGAATCAGGCAACCAGCATATCTTCATAGGACAACCCACCCACATTCGCAGAATGCAGCTTGTATTGCGTTATAAATTTTGCCATGACATATTTCTGAATGCAGTGACGTGTGAAAACTACTACGCGTGGTTTGAAATGTAGGCATTTGTGTATATATAGTACGTATGTTTTCAGGCTGAACAAAAGTTTTCTTCCCCCCCCCATGAATGCATGTACTGAAATGAATTCACATCCAGGCAGTTATCCTCCACTACTGTATGTCTAGTCTACTGATATCTGAAGTAATAGTTTACACTGTAGTATTTATATGAATAGTTACCACTTTGTCAGCAGTTTACATAAATAACCACTATTTGTTTGATATTCCTCCACTATTAATTTGTCAAAATGCAGTGGATGCTTGGGGCCATTCTTCTTCATTTTACTGCTTGTTGTTTTGAACCGTTTTTGATGGTCTATTTCAACTGAGCTGAAATCTGCAAATTGGCAGAAAGCTAAGCAAAAGGGAAAGAAAACATTGCTGAAATATGTTAATTTCTCAAATTATTTTTTCTTGAATTGTAAGACTGCAGATTGTATGGAGGAAATGACTGCACTCAATTTCAACCACATTAAACAAGCACTTTTTTCCCTCATTGTTCCAGCTCACTGCTTAATGACTTAATAGGTGGTAATCTGGACAGGAGAAATTTGTATTTTTCGGCTGGTTTCCACAGGCAGGAGGCAGATGGAAGCACTGTTCTTATATCGTGCACAAGGATAAAAACACCTGGATTCAATAACTCAAATGAACAACAACTGGCTTAGTGGTGTCTAAATTAAAGACATCAAAATATTATGCCAAGTGTGTTTCTTTATGTTACTAATCAGTGAAACCAAATAGTCTGTTATATAAGTGTAAGTTCAACTAGGTGTCTTACCAGTAAATAAAAAAAACTATACAACTATAGTAAGTATAGCGACTTTAGTAGTCCTATTTGACCTTATAATTATAAAACTTTAGTGTAAGAACAAATGAGCTGGGACATTTCAGAGTCTCCACACATTTTACTGCAAATGTAATGAGACTGTAGTAAATAGTTGACATTTGAAATGTTGGAATTTAACTAGCCCTTAGATTATGCAGTGACTTGAATCCAAACTGCGTCGTGTGTTGTGCTTTTATGCTGCTCATGCAGACACACCCTCGACTTTGAGTGTTTATGCATTTCTAGCTGGCTATTCCTGGACTTGTCTGTCAACTTTTTGACCTATCCCATTAGTCCTAGTTCTTTTCACAGACTCCACTCTTTTCCATATCGAAAAAGCTTTCTTTTTTTCCAAACAGTTACAGATTCATGACAAACTAAAACCGAACTCAGAAATCCCAGCACCACACACACTGCCTATAGTGGAAATGCCTTTCTCAGCGAGTTTAGCTGAACTGTTGTCATTGTCCCAAGCCACACCATCAATCCTCATCGTATTTGATGCTTTCTCTGTAACCTCTGCTTGATTTTACTCCCTCTTTAAAACTTGAAAAGCTTTTTAATTCTCACTGACAAGTTGGAAGTAATGTGTGCACTGTATGGTTACTCACTGGACTAACAGCCATCTGCATAGCTTCTGGTGCTTTTTATGTTCCTCTGGCTCCTTTTCCTGCACTCTAAACCCTAGAATTCTTTGTGTTTGCACTGGCAACTTGAGGGTAATGCAGTTGTGTTTTGTTATGTGTGTCGATGGACTTACAGTCAGCCACCTGCATCCCCCAGTACACAGGAGGCCATCCAGGGCATGTTGTCTATGGCGAACCTGCAGTCCTCGGACACCTGCCTGCAGCCAGCCTGGAACAACAGCCAGGCCAAGAGCAACTCTCACAGCGGGACGGCTGGCAAAAAGCCTGCAGCAGCCAGCAACAGCAAGCGTCCCTCAGCCAAACGGCCTCCCAAAAAACCACGTAAAAGCAGCAGCGTGGACAGTGGCGACATGTTCGATGACGACGATGACCAGGACCACTTGGACGCCTGCTTTAAGGACTCAGACTATGGTAAGATTTGACATGGTCTGGTAAATGGTCTGCACGTATATAGAGCTTTTTTAACCTTAGCGGTTCCAAAACGCTTTACACTGGTTCTCATTCACCCATTCATTCACACACACACCAATTGTAGCAGAGCTGCCATGCAAGGCGCTAACTCGCCATCGGGAGCAACCTGGGGTTCAGTGTCTTGCCCAAGGACACTTCGGTATGTGGAGTCACGTGGGTTGGGAATCGAACCGTCAACCCTACGATAAGTGGAAAACTCGCTCTACCCCATACTGCAACATAGAGCCACAGCCGCCCATACTGCAACATAGAGCCACAGCCGCCCATACTGCAACATAGAGCCACAGCCGCCCATACTGCAACATAGGCTTTGGAGCTTTTTGTTGTGTCCATTGCCCTGTTTGGTTCAAATTGGCACCACAAGAGCTTTTCAGCAACATTTATATTAGTGATCATGATTCACAACGACAATTTTATATGTGCTCAGAGTGGGACTTTGTGTGCATTGCAGCATTTATTCACCTTTAAACTGGATCATGTCTTGCTCTTGGAGTGATCTTGTTGGTCGACCACTCCTGGGGAGGGTAACTGATTTATGGTGCAGCGGGTAATGTGAATCCCACAGTTCCACGTTCTTTGGTTTGATCCTGAGCTGAGGTTACTCTCTGTATAAAGTTTCTCTGCATGTTCTCCATGTGGGATTCCTCCTACCTCCCAAAAACATGCCAGTAGGTAGATTGGCTACACTAAATTGTTCCAAGGTGTGAATGAGTATGTTAGTTTGTGTGTGTGTATGTGTGTGTGTGTGTGTGTGTATATGGTGCTTTTTCTGATTTAAAAAAAAAGTATTCATTGAGAGTGTCACCACCACCAGTGTTCCCGGGATAGGTCTCGAATCCACAGCGACCCTATCCAATCTGTTAATCAAAATGAGTGAATGAATGAAAGTATGGTTTACCTGAAACTCTTCTTATTGGGTGAGATTTTAACCAGAAAAACAGTCACTATTCTATTCCCTATGATTTTTAAACTGGCCAAAATAATATGAAGAAGGTTCTCCTTTTGCTGCCTTCCAAATGGGACAAATTCTAATACTTTTTCTAGACTTTTGCTTCTTAAATACAACACAAGGGTGTGGCTAGATTTTCATGCGACCTAAACATTAACAATATTTTCTTACTAAATATCTCAGTGTACATTATAACTGAAAATAGGTACATACGGTGCCTATTTGAGGGTATGTTGTAGTTCTGTCTTTCCAGTGCTTGAAATGAACATTCCTGCAGAACCAAAAGAAACAGAGCCATTTAAAATTGCAGTTGCTTTTTTGATTTAGACTCGGAGGTTCTCATCAGAGCCAAGTGACAGGCGTTTTGTTTATTCCGCATGGAAGGATCTCCAAATCTTGTCTTTGAGTTTAATTCCAGTGAACTACTTTTTCAGCTGGGTGCTTCTTGTGAACTCTTTCCAAAAACAGCAAGACCATTAGTAGCCCCGTTAATAATCCATTAGCCATCGTTTTAAACTGTTGTTTTAAATGCTTTTTGATCTGATACCCTAATTAGTCATTACTAGCACACATATTTGCAATCTAGATCACACTAGGGAGCATTTTGTCAAGCACACTGGCATTTTTCTCTACTGTAAACAGATTTTTTTCAGCCTTGATAATTATTGGAAATTGCATGTTTTTTCTTGCAGGAGTTCAAAGAGACTAGGTACATCAGGCAGCGTATTAAACAGCTGCCTTGCATCTGTTCTATGCTAAGCCTTTATCCCTTTGGAAAATCTTCAGTACTAGAGTTTATTAAATGCACATTTGAAATGTATAATTTTTTTCTGAATTTTTCTGGTATGCTTCAATATTGTTTTGATGAGTATTGTCATCTGCTCAACTGTGTTTGCTTCAGTTTACCCTTCTCTGGAGTCTGAAGAGGACAGCCCCATATTCAAATCACGGTCAAAGAAAAGGAAAAGCTCAGATGACACTCCGTACAGTCCAACAGGTATGGATTATATCATGTCTGTCCTAAATATTCCCCTCAGGGTTTGCTGGAAGTAAAGGATGTCTCTGGTATGAGAGGTGTTAAATGTTAAATTTGTTCCTGTTGTGTTTTACAGCACGTGTTGGGCCTTCTGTACCACGACAGGAAAGACCAACACGTGAAGGGGCCAGGGTCGCGTCCATAGAGACTGGCTTGGCCGCTGCTGCTGCCAAACTCTCTCATCAGGTTAACAACTTCCACCTGCCATTTTTGCCTTCACAGAACATAATCTGTAGTGTACTGTCGAGAGGCACAAGAAAATAATATAAAATAGAGCAGTGAGAAAAACTGTGGACGAATAGCCACTACTAACAAATTAATTAAACATGGCCATTCCTGATGATCACATATTTCTTCACTGAGAGCAAATTTATGACCAAATCTAACTGCCACTGGACAACTCTTAATAAGTTTACTTTAATAGATACATAGTAAAGTGGCTAGCTACTTCCTTGCACTGGTTTTTGATTCTCACACCTGGTGTAGTGATCATTTGTGCATTCTTGCTCACTGTATCTTGGCCTTCTGGAAGAGTGAGCTTTTTCCTTACAAAATGCACTGTAAACACAAACGTCTAATAGGTGATGGTTAATCAGATGTGTAACGCCCTCTATAAAGCTCCTGAAGTACTTAATAATTTGGGAGCTAGCTTGAGTGTTTCAACTTGGAACCATGGAAAAGAAAATCCTGATCCTGATCATTTTCCTGGTGGCATTTTAAGATTTTTAAGCCATCCGTTTCTATCCAATATGTAAGTAAAATTAGACTGCTGTTGCAGTCCTTGCAGGGATTAAATACAAATGATAATACTGACGTGTACTTTTTAGTTCCCAGAATTGTTTAGGCCTTTTCCAAAGACCTAAAATGCTCTAAAGGGCTCTGCTGTGGTTTTATAATATTGTTCAACCCTAATTGAATGATCATTGATTCTGGTTTTCTGATTGCAGATTACTGATTAGCCAAGACCTTATCTCAATACACAGTACAATAGAATAGAAATTTTACTTGTATGCCTTTTTACAATACAAATTTCAAAACTCAATTTTTAAATTTTTTTTTTTTACAAAACTAAGAAGGAAAAAAAACTTTGGAAGGCACCAAGACTCAGCAGGGGGAGCCCATTCTCCTCTCTCTGGTGCTGCTTTTTGACCCGTGTTTCACTTTGTGCATGTTACAGGAAGAGCAGCAGAAGATCAAGAAGAAAAAGAAGAGTATCAAAAAGAAGCCCGTGGCTGTAGAGGAGCCTCAGAAACACTCTCAGGACTGCAGTTCTCCAGAGGCAACCCCGGACTCTGAGGGCAACGCAGCCGACCAGGAGTATGGCAGCGGAACAGTCAAGATAGCCAGCGGCTCGCAGCCCATGGCTCCAGGAGTCTTCCTCAATCAGAGACGTCCCTCCACTTCATCTCCAAACAGTGCCTCAGCACAGCCAGCAAAAGTGGAACGTGGAAACTCGACAGATGCCAAAGGTAAATCTAAATATCTGAGTGCTATTTTTCTGCTATCCTTCCTTTTGAGCAATCATATCTCACATTTTAAGATTCTGTGCTAGTGAGCAGAAGGTACAGTAAAGGGCTGTTCGTTTGCCACACTTGTTCTCTTCAGCTTAATTGCTCAGCTGTCTGCTTAGACTGTATTCTGCCTCACGCATATGTTACTTTGGATAAAACCTCTGCCAAATGAATTCATTTAATTCTTGATTGTATCTACACATAAATACTGACGATCAGCATCCATGTTATTTGATTGGCGTTACATTGATTATTAACGTCAAAATTTGGTCATTGTAGGCATGCATGAATAATAATTAGTAGTTTCTTGGTAATTAAGAACAATTCCAGACTTACAGGTACTTGTAACATTATTCTATTTCTCTCCCAGCCAAGCGGCTAAAGAAAGGCATGGCAACAGCCAAACAAAGACTTGGAAAAATCTTAAAGATCCATCGGAACGGGAAGCTCCTCCTGTAACAGGAACAGTGGAGGGGATTTGACATTTTCTCCTGACGTTCTTATGGACACAACGGAATAGCCGATCCGATCCCCC
>JANDJT010000114.1:19362922-19380390 GCA_024331685.1 Stegophilus panzeri
CAGAATTCATAGTTGAATCAATGAATGCAAGCTGTCCAGTCCCTGAGGCAGTGAAGCAAACCCAAACCATAACATTTACACCACCGTGCTTCACAGACAAACAACTCTATCTTTGATTTGTCTGTCCAGAACACATTATTCCAAAAGGCCTGGTCTTTGCCTATATGCTCATTGGTGAGCTGTAGTCTTGCTCTAATGTTCTTTTTAGTCAGCAAAAGCTTTTTCCTGGCATGTCTCCCATGCAGGTCAAATTTGTGCAGTCTCTTTCTGATTGTAGAAGCGTGGACTTTGACACCAACAGTTGCAAGACTTACTAGCAGATCCTGTGATGAATTTGCAGGGACAGCCAGTCGTGGATGTTTGATATCTGCTGCATTTGTAGATGATTTTCCTTACAGTAGAATGATGTATTTAAAATAATTTGGAGATATTTTGAAATCGCTTGCCAGACTCATAGACATTCACACACTTTTTTTCTGAAGGCCTTACAGAACTCTTTAGATCTTGGCATGATGACACCACACACCTCAGTAGCAAAGGGAACACTTTTTTTTTCCTTGTGATGGATCTGTTTTTTCATTGAAATTGTGAAAATTACTACAAAATGTCAGTTTTATGTGTCATTTGATAAAGTGTATCACCTTCATTAATAGGCACTGTTTCAAAGATGATGAAATGTTTGCTTGTCCAAATATGTCAAAAAAGCAAACAATTTCCATGTGGTGTACTTATTTTTTCACATGACTGTATATACATACACACATCCACAGTATATGTTACAACTGAAGTACCAAGAAGTAGATAGTGATACACAATATAAACTCACTTTCATTTAGACTAAACTTCAGCATATTGTAAATACTGCTGCTCTTGTAAATGTTGAATTTACAGGGTGAAAAACATGGTCTAGGGTCTAGACAAGAACATACAATTAACTGAATATGACTATAATGACCTCCCTTGGTACCATAGTTCAAATAATATTTGTAGACATTGGAAGGACACAGCAATTACTAATAGCTGGATGTTCTTCCTGTCAAAATACAATTTAGGTACAGAATGTGATCCAAGAATTGGAAAATGTTTTCACACTCAGAGATTTTGAATAAAAATATACATTCACAATGCTAACTTTATGTACCCAAACATGTATGATTTAGAACATTAATCTAATCTTGTTAATCTTCAACTAGCAAGCTATCTACAAGTACAGTGCAATGCCAGTTGTAATGAGCAATTTATAACTCACATACATTACAAGCTTAAGTTTTCATCATCTCAGGTATAAAGGTGATTGTTAAGTGAAAAGTAGACCTCACTTGCCACTCAAAACAGCTTAACCGTCACATTCAGCATCTGTGTTACAACGTTATGCACAGGGAAGGGTGAAAATAAGCTGTGTATCATTTCTGTGTTTGGAGAGAACGGTGAGGAAAGACTGTGTACACAGGTGATTGCTGAATTGCTGAGTCCTCTGCAAAAGAGAGGCCAACAAAGGGTCATGTCACTCATCTGGCAAAAAAAACCTCAATGCGCCATCATATTCACCACTGAGCAGCAACACCCTGGCAAAACCTATATATCTCACCTAATGGAGGAGTGCTTGACTGTTTTGATAGATTCATCTCTTTAGATATGCCCTTCCTTCATATTAAAAGAGGCTTTCATGCCAAAAAGTAAATATACTCAGATGAGAATTGACACTGTGGTTTGAGGATACCACAGTATCCCACAGGGAGGTTTTTTTTTTCATTTTTTTTTTTTTATAGTTGCAACACTATGTCAGTACACTCACATAAAAACGTTTGTGATTAAAGAAACTGTTTACTGACAGAATATGAAGTGAAAATAATAATAATAATAGCTACAACTCTTTCAGAAATTATACTAATTGCCTGACAAACCCACACATACTTTTGCTCTGAAGTCTTGGAGTCCTGCTAAGCCCCTATATATCTCTACATTAAGAATGAGTGACTAAACAAACATGAAGTGGCTCTTCAGGGCCTTAAGGACCTCCTAGATTTGCTGATATGACAGATGAGCCCATGTGCTCTGAATCACACAGGGACGTATTTAAACCACTGTGTGACACATTATTACAAATGAATTGCACTGCATGTAAAGCTGTTGGTTTGGCTAAATTTCATTCCTCAGTGTGGAACACCACCTCTTTTGGTAGTCAAATATGAAGTAATAACAACATTTGAGTAACTTTCAAAACATTAAATGATTTAGTGGTCATTAGGGTGAGATTTGTCAACCAAGATTTGTATCATAAAATGTTATTTCTCAAAAAAAAAGTGAATTAAAAAACATTCAGCTGCATTACCAAATCATGGAATACATCATTATGAAAAGTACAGCAATTTCCTGCATGAAAGCCTGTCAAGTACATTCTTGCATCGTCCAGGTTAGGGAATAGACATGTTTTATAATGCTCTCTCCAGATGTGTTGCACTCTTCCAATTTTCCTGCAGAGTCAATACACACACATACCACCAAATGAAAGTACTGTCCAAGTTATCCTAGATTTCTGTTCAAAGATTTCTGTTGCCTGAATTAAAAAAAAAAAAAAAAGATTTACTCGGATGAAGTAATAATGGTTGCATTTGGACAGTTTGAACTTGCTTCTACCCACAGAGTTTGAACTTGCAAATGCTTGTAACTATGTATTTAAACATAAATGTTTAGATGAAAGTAACTACAGTACAAGTCAAGGCAGAGCTCTACCATTCCTACAAGGGTTTACACTCAAGCTCAAAGGACATACAATTACATCACTGCACAGAAAACCACAAGCCATTTAGGCACTTGCTGACAAACTGACTTGTAGCACCTATTATTTCGGAGCTCTTAATGGATCATGCTATAATTGTGCCAGTCAGTATTTCAACAGTCTTAATAAAATGGTGGGTTGGGGGGTTTTTCCCTCCCAGACATTAACCTATATACTTACAATGGCTGTTTTGAGGGTTGTATGTCAAAACATACAGGGACTTTTTGTCAGCGGAATGGAGTGGGTTACAGGAGTGTGGACTATGTTATGACTTCCACAGGTGGAAATCCCTAAAAGAAGGGAGAAATCATGAACACTCACAATATGTGTCCCAGGGCCTGTCACTGAGGAATCTCCCTGTGGAATGACACTGTGAAAATGTGCTGGTGCAAAAAAGGAAAAAAGATGGAACGTGCTTTTTTCAGAACTTTAGTTTTTGGATAGGTGACTAATAAATCAAACACAAATACTCCATTTATTTTGAGAATCATTGGCACAGAGACATCCATGTTCAAGGTAATTGTGATGGTCATGATTTGCTGTGGTGTGTCAGTTGGCGTGTTAACATGTTTATCTAACCTCTGAGAGAGGAAGGCAAGGCATAAACCAAATGGGATTGTGACACACACTTGAAAGAATTGAAATAGTTAAGGAGGTTAAGGGTGAGGGAGCAAAGCATGAGTGGAGAGAATAGAAGAGTAAATGCCCTCACGTGTCAAGTGTGTCATTCAGTTGGTCATGTTTGCAACGTGCCACAACAGCACCGCAACATATCCTTGTCACACCTGTTGACTTCTCACAATCGGTTGCAATTTCTACATTTAACATCATTACAAACGTTTGTTTATAAAAAGAACAACAACGGCATGCTTGTTTTAAAAAGAATAAAGCTCGCATTTGTTTAAAAAGAATAAAACTGGCCTGCTGTGACTTTTTCGACAGGATACAGCTCATTTGCTTTAAACATCCAGTAAAATATTCGAATGAACAGACAATGGAGAAATTTTCTTAATCTATGTATATCGTAAAATGTTGTAAATTTTTATGACATTTGTAAATATTCATCTAAACCATGTACTTAATGGGGTGTTTAATTTTTATGCACTTTGTTTTATATGAATGAAGACACTCGCAAAAAAGGCCAGTACTCATTTAAGAGCACTGCCAGTGAACAATCTCAAAACATTACAGATCTTAAACAATAACTTGAGGAATGTATGTAAAATTTAGCATAGATTATTCGTGAGATACATTATTTACACTCAATCAAACAATAGAAATTTAAGTTTAGATGTTATAATAAAATTAAAAATGTATTATTGCTATTTTCTGTGTTAACACCATGATAAAGAAGGCTATTAAACATGCATCTTCTTCAAGTGTCTATAAAATGTGTGAACTTTTCTTTACAGTTTTGTTCTAATATATTATCTGTGAAATGCATTTCCTAGTCAGTATGTCTAATGAAGGTCTCCTTGTTCCTTGATTTGCTCCTTGTTCAGTAATTTTTGTCATTTCCTGAGCACAGAAATGTAGAAGTGGTCATGCATTTCAGCACTGAGAGTCACAACATCACTTTCCTCCTGTTTTTTTTTTTTTTTTTGTTAAAATGTTTGATTTGCTACATCGCATTGCTATTTCATTTATTGATATTACACTCTTCAAGTTTCCTTCATTGCTCTGCTCTTGGAAATAGAAACATGCATACATTGCATTGCCATGCTAGTTAATCACAGTCATTATCGTGAAAACACATCTTTATCCTGTTTTTTTAGGATCGAGTATTAAAACTGCATGGGTTTGGAAAAATCTTTTTTGCTTGACTTTGATGAATGATGACAAATGTTTCACTGAAAGGTACGAAGGTTGATAAATGACAACCAAAGAAATCCAACTGAAGTCAATGATGCGGAACAGAACTTGAATAGGTCTATAATAGTGTGAGGTGTGATGTATTCACCCATCTTAAGTAAACATTAACAGTGAGAACAACCAAGGGAAATGGGGGTATTTCTCTGAGTAGGCTTTAGCTCTGTATTTCAATAAGACTCTGAATTCATTTAATGTCACATTTTGTTTCTTTAAGCTGAAAGTCCATGGTGGTATTCCCCCATGATGGCATGAGGCCCAAAAAAAGCCCTGCTCACACTTCGCTCACCAAAACGTCACGAGTATATTTTCAGTGGTGTGAATGGACGTATTTCATTCCTGTTTTAAAGTTTGAATGACGAACACAAAAAGGACCCGCTTGTCCATTCTTCCAGGACCTAAACAGCCCTGAAGGGCCCACCATAATGAGATTCTATTTGACATGCATGCAACATTTGTGCAAGCTATTTGGCATATGTGAAGAGTACAGAAGGGAGGGAAAATGAGGGTAAAAGAGAGAGAGAGAGAGAGAGAGGCTGTCATGTGAACTCTCCCTCAAACCAAGGCTGTGCTGCTCTGCTGTAATAATAGAGAGGAAATTGAGCATTAAATACAAATCAGCGGTTATTAATTTCAGCCTGACAGAAGAAGGGCGCAGAGGTTGGGCCTTTCAGCGCTCGGCAGTGTGCATTCGCTGTTCCTTTACCCCCATGGCCCAGGGAGGGGGAGAAGGCTGTAGGGGGAGAAGATATCCAGGGAAAGCCCAGCCACACTGAAGAACAAATGCCATGACTCTTTTTGTAGTGTGGAGATGCTATTTACAGACAGCCTCCCTTCTCTGTACTTAAACCTCTTGATGCTGTTTATCGTTCGGCTCTCAGATTAATTAAGTGGTGAGAAATACCTCTCGTGTCTTTGTATTTCACATAGAAATGTGAAAAGTAAAGTGAAAAGGAATCTTCATTAGTACATATCGGCTTATTTATAATAATATCACCTCTGTGGTTACATTAGAAGGTTACCATCTGTAATAGCTGGTCAGTGGTCTTGTTTGCTTACTTCTGGGTGTCTCAGTGATTAGGGCTCTGAAGTACTGATTGCAAGGTTGTGAGTTTGAATCCCAGAACTGCCAAGCTGGAACTGTTGGGCTCTTGAGCAAGGTCCTTAACCTTGAACTGCTCAGCATCAACTGTATGTCACTTTGGATAAAAGTGTCTGCCAAATGAATAAATGTAAATATAGATGCAGAGCTTTATACGTATGAAATAAACTTTAGAGGAGCTTCAACATGGATTATCTTATTACACTGGGTGTTTAAATATTTAAATATTTCACAATGAACCTTGTAGTGTGTGATTGCAAATGTTTTCATTAATGTTTTCTGTATCTCATTTTTCGTCTTAATGTATTCTCTAGTTTTGTATCTTTGTACCTTTTTATAATCACTATTTTAGTAAACAATATTTAAATAAAATGTAATGAAATATTACAGCATCCAATAAATACTATAAGGCCAGTGATTAATCTGTCATCTGCTACGTCATTTTATGAAGTGACTGGGTCATCAGTAAAGCTTCTTCTTTTCTCCACTGAAGGAAAATAAAAGGACATTATTGATCTGGACTGTTGGTCAGGGGCCTTGAACTGTGTGTGTGTGTTTATAAACTACAGGGGAAGCTGCGCTTGATCCTGGTGTTTTCCAAAGGTGCAAGCAGACATGGCCCACACCTGCAGAACGTCAGCCTGTTTAGATTTGGGGCTGAGAAGCTGATAGGGCCAGATGGACCCTAGCTCAGGACACAGCCGCAGACAATCCACAGCCAACACAGGCTAGAAAATGGATGGGCAAAAAGCTCATTTGTAACATCTGATGGTGAAAGCCCTGTTGAAAATAAGATTCAAGCATTAGTCGAGGAAATGGATGCAGATCACTTACGGAACCCATTCACTGTCTAGCAAAAAGATACTTGTCTGCTGTAAATATTATTTCTGGGGCTTTTTTCAGCTTGTCAAAACAAAGATCTGCAATTGCTATTAAGGTCCTTAATCTTTGGTAGACTGTCTTAAACACATCAACACATTCTTGACTCCTACTCTTGGCAAACATGTGGTAAAATGCCTCTTCCATACCAGGTGTAGATTTAACAGTACATATTTTAGGATATTTTTTTCTTTTAAATATTACTTAGTCCTGTGTTTCAAGTTAAACTTTTTTAGTTTCTGACACATACTCAATAAAACACTCTCACCATTGCTACCTTATGAATCTTAGGCTGTGGTTGGTACACTTCTTTTTCTAATGATGTGAGAAATTTAGCTCACTTTTCCACTGCCTTTCAGTTTGATGTTTTAGGTTCTATAGGACTTCCCATCATAAAATGTACCATTTCTGTTTAATCAGTTAACTCTTGCACATTTAAAACACACATCAGCATCTAGCATGCAGATGGAAACGGTTTGTTCCATTTAAAATGAGTTAGCCATGTCAGGTTCAACCCGTGCTCATGGTGTGGCCCTGGGGAAAGATGAGGCGAGGAGAGTGTGAATATAAAAGTCGAGGTGTTCCTTGTTTGTGACTATGCTGTGAAACTGTGCATGTCTCTTCTGCTGAGTGAAAGGTTAGGAGTGAAAGACCCCCATCTGGCACTCATGCATTTGACTGGCACATAGTTAAACAATGATGTAGTTTGACAAATTTCAAGCAGGGCTTATGAAAAGCTAACATAAACACAATAGTGGCTCAGAGCAGTGCATCCACCTGTGTGCACGTCGACGAAGTGTGAGGTAAAGGCTGCAGCTAATGAGGAAAGCCCTGGCTTCACTCTTGGATGAAGGTCTTTGTAATGTAAATTGCTGTCAGATAAAGGGTCTGTGTTTACATGTACCATTAATATTTTGATCAGCTTGTTTAAGAGAGTCAGCTCCTTAATGCACACGCTCTCGTGCTTCAGCGGCGATGCTTTGGCGTGTCCTGCTCTGTCGTCGAATGTGTTAACATGCCATAAATCTCTTGCCAACTTTTCTCAACCATTCCGGAGACATGCTTCTTCATGACACTTTTGGCAAATTCAATGTTATTTCTTTTAGCTTATTTTGGCACATTAATGCTCAATTAGTGATCCCTGAATGAATGGTAATACCTGAATGAGGCACTATGGACTGGGTGGGATTTTAAAAATCCTTTTTAATGTTTTTTTTTTTTTTTTTTGCTGGCCAAGCAATAATTTTCCCTTTTCGTCTTGCATTTTAAAGGTGGGTTGATATTTTCCTTAGATTAAGCCTTTTTTTTTCATTCATGGTTACTCCAAAAACATGGAACGCACTGTAGAGCTCAGTTTAATATCTAGTTGAATATGTAATCACATTAATTGAATGAGACTTCTTTTCTGGCAAGTATTGAGATGTTCACTGATTGGGGTCAGTTAAGTACCCCCTTAGCAGGCTCTGCTTAGCCAAAGACCTTCAGTGGGTGATGAAAAACATGTGGTTATGAGTGAAAACCAGTTTTTGCTCCATTCGTGGTATCAGATAAACTCTCCACTGCACACAGTGATTGTCTCAATCACTCGGCCTGGTTTCCTATGGCTGTAAGAAGTAATGTTTATCATGCTACACAGTGTATATAGGTGTCTGAGCGAGAGTGTGCATGATATGATAATTTTTCAGTCTGTTCAAGATGATATTTTAGCTAATAATTGTGTAACCATATTTTAATGCTCAGGACATTTATTGAAACAAATATTAAAAGGAGAAATATCTGGCAAAATTGCTGACTTTAGTCCAATGTGATAAAAGTGGTTAGATATAGAGTCCAGTTTCATGTGTTTTAAGGACGCTTTAAAAAGTGAATAACAATAATTACGTAAGTACATTTATGCTGATCACAACTGTGGGTGGATTTTTTTTTATCCCATGTCACTAGATCACTGCATTTGTAGTTAAGAACCTTATTTTCCCTGATGAGTCAAGTTCATTGAATTTGATGACGCAATTTCCCTGTTGTATTTGGTCCATATGTGGCACATCTGGATGCTAACTGAGAAGGTCTTTCTGCTGCCACAGAATACTTGCAGTTTTATTCCTGCAATTTTTGTGCATATTTTTTCTTTGTTACTATTACATGACTGAACTTCACTTGCAATGGTGTGATGTCAGACTTGGAGTATTTAACAAAACAACACTGATCAATCAGGCTCTAAAATAATGCAAAACACTGGTTATACCAGATGGGTTATAGAATAAAAATACATTTACTGCTATTTTCCAGACCATTACAGTCTGAGCATTGACTACATAAAAATGTGCGGAAGTTTTGAAGTCATTCCAGGATGTGAGATTGCATCTCAGCAAACAAACATTTCAGAGACAGAAACAATGGTGCATTATTTCACTGCTCAACCTCTAACGACTGGCATTCTGTTGAGTGAAGCCGCAGAGTCATAAGCTTGACCCACAGCATCATAATGATCCTGCTGTCTCAACAGCCTGCCACGATCCCATGTACTTTATTTAGAATATAGCCTGAAAAAACACTTTCCTCTATTACTATTTCTTATTGCGTAATGTTTATGTGGTTTTGAGAACCACTAAAAGCACTGGGCTAAAGTAGCGTGTTATGCGATCCAGGTCTTTAAAGCAGGCTAGACGAATAAAACAGGATTGGTGTTACTGAGGGTACAAACTGAAGAGAGTGAGAAGTGGTGGCATGGGGATGAGGAATTGAGCCACATCGCATGTTTCAGAGAGTTCTTACATAGCACTGCATTATTTTGGTTTATACAGAGCAAATGGGTTTCTCTGCTGTTTACCCACACTAGTCTAGAATATAAAGCCTACTTATGGTCGTGGGAATTGTTTACAAAATATGACCTATAATTGACCGTATAAAGGTCCTGATAAATGACTTTGTTTATCCTGGAACTCTTATTTAGCTGACCACAAAGCATATAACAATTTGGTGTCGATGAAATTAAACCTAAATTGCTTTTCACTGAAATATATTTCATGTGTAATAATATAAAACTATGTTGCAGTTGCAGAAAGCAACATCAATATTCAGGTTTTCTTTATAAGAACAAGCATAATTATACATGTCTTCAGCTTTGTTTGCACCACAGTGCTGGAAGGTATAGGCCAACTTGCTGATACAATGATAACGAACATGGATAATTCCACACAAATACAGTATGTACAGGTTGAGCTATGACTGCCAAAATAGCAATTTTTCAACAAAATGAGTTCTCCAAACATGTTCTATGAAACATGAAAAAATATGGGGGGAAAAAAGCCTAGCATTCACTTGCAATATGTTGTCTGACAACAGTCACAGTCTTTCACCAGTAAGCAAAAGTGTTTCTGAACTTTACTCAACCCTTAGCAAAATTCTCTTTGAACCCCTGACCAAAAATGCTCCACTTTCAACCTCACCATTCAATTACCGCAATAACTAACTAACTAACTAATTTCCTTGTAAAACAGTCCCTACAGTATATACAGTACATTTTATATTTTACACATTACATTTTCTCCATATAGTCATTTGTATTACACTTACACTTACATCTTACCTTGCAACGTCATTTAGCTTCATTTAGATATAACCACACAGCTTGCTCAGGTGAGTCTTCCTCATCTTCTTTGCTTCCATGATCTAAACATATAGTGCTAACTACACTCAGGGTATCTGCAGGTATCAGCACTTCAAATGTAATACTTTTTAATACCATTTTCAAGACATTTCCAAAAAAATTTAAGACTTGCACGTCACTTCAATCATGCTACACGATACATCAGCTATAATGGATTGTGTTCATGCATATGCAGTACATCCATTTCTGGGTTTAAGTAAACTATAGCAGGGTAAACTTCTATAGAGGGATATGGGAGAGCATAGGAAATATTCTTCTTACATTACCATTTGCTCCAACAGTGAAAGAAAAATAAAATCCAGTATTTCCTTTCCATGACTTTCCAAGAGAGGAAAAAAAAAATATATAGAGTGATGGATTACGGCAGTCAGAAGAGAAAAAGATGTCAAATTTATCATCACTCCCTCAGCAGCTGTATTAGAAACCCCCTCGCTGCAGTGTTTATGAGGTTTTTTTTTGTAATTTAATGGCAGAGTAATATAACATGTAGTGTTTTATATGTACAGAAATTTTTGTAAAGAAGAAAAAATATGTATTAAAAAACCTTTGCTATTTTGTAATATCACTATTGCACTGAATAATGCTTAATAATAATAATAATAATAATAATAATAATAATAATAATAATACATTTTTATTTGGGGTACAAATAGTAATATAACAATAGTAATATATTTCTGAATTAATTCACTTTTATGTGTTAGACCTTGGAGCTTTTATTTTGGCGGAAAACCACAGGAAGACCTACTATTAGTTGGCAACAGTTTTTTAAAATTTAGTTCTCTTTACACTCTAAAAAATGCTGGGTAATTTATTCTACCCAAACGTTGTGTTGAGTCTTTTGTGACATTTAATTTGGTTATTTTCTGTCTCTACCCAGTTTTTGGGTATTTTTGTGTAACCCAACCGCTGGGTTAGTGGCTGGGTAATTTTCACTGAGAGTTGAATCAATGCACCCCTCCCCCACCCCTCATTACTTTAGCATACAGCTCGCGGTAATGTTAGACATTCCCATTACATTTCCGAGAGATAACGTAGCATTACAGCTATTCACCATGATGTAATACAGAGAGTGGGTTAACGTTAACTACATTCAGTGTTTTGGACACAGCAAGCTGTAGTAGTTAGCATTAGGTGGATGGGTTAGAGCCGTGTTTCTTCATGTATTCGGGGAATGTTAATGCTGGTTAACAGGTGCAGACAGTCAGTGGCTAACAGAACTTAGCTAGCTCAGTAATGTCGAGGCCAAAAGTTCTTCACAGGGTTAGCATGACAAAAATATTGGATGGGGTTTAGGTTGTAATGCTTTCCACTATCTCTGTAATCTTGGTTGATTTAATTAGGTTGTGCAGAAAAATTGGCGGTTTGGTGCTAAAGGCAGAAAATAAATATTAGCAAGTCAGCTAGATTTTCCCTGTGAGTCTACAGCGCCATTTTGTTTATTAGGAGAGTGGAGGTCACATTTCCAAAATTACACAATTTGGGATTCTGTAATGCAATTTCTCAGTTAAAGCCCAAAGGCATTTGTCCATATTTTGTAGCTAACAACTAACCAACACTCTGTTTGTTCTTTTACAGCTTTTCAAATGGAAGGCAGTGGGACTCTTGTCTTCCCAGATGGCAGGATGATTTGTAAGAAGATGCATCAACTCCAATTCTTACATCTGACAAATGTTTAAATGATTTTAATAAATGTCACCTGAATTTCATACAATTGTTTGTTTATTTTATGAGCATTTTAGTAGAATTGTAGCATACAAACAAATTGCATTTTAAGATAATTGTAGGGGAAAAAGTATAAACAACACATCTGTGTTAATTTTGTGTTATTTTTTAAATACATCTTTGGGTGGAAATGTACGAACACACAGCATGTGTTAAATGTACTAACACACTGATTGTGTTAAAAGCAACACAAAATGTGTTGACCTTAACTAGACATGCGTTTGTGTTAAAAATTAACACATGACTGAGTGAAGGTTCATATCAATATATTTATCCATAAAACCATTACAGTACACTAGAAAAAGCATAAATGTGCTATTACAATCCAGTGTACATGAACTTAAATGCACAGCTATCTTTGTTAGCTTTGGCTAACTTGTTTGTAACGCCCACTGGATCGTAAGTTGGTTACTCAGTTTTTTTGATGACGTCTCCTTTGATCAAAATCTCATGTTTTCATCTTAAATATATGGCTTATTTGAGTCATTTACTTCAAAGTCTATACATAAACGCCACTGTAGCAGCTCTAGAAATAAATTTCTGAACACCTTCTTGTGTATAAATAAAGGAGATACCATGTTGACATATTTGTTTATAATGTGGTGTATATTGGACATTTTCAAAGGGTAAAAATAACCCTGAAAATATTAACCCGCTTATGAAATAAAATTAACCCAGCGTTTTTGTAAAAATGAAACTGTCCTTTGGGTTGAAAAACAACC
Organism: Stegophilus panzeri; assembly: GCA_024331685.1. NCBI lineage: Eukaryota > Metazoa > Chordata > Actinopteri > Siluriformes > Trichomycteridae > Stegophilus > Stegophilus panzeri. Next base: position 19,375,666 of record JANDJT010000114.1, read on the forward strand.
CATTTGCTGGGTTAAAATTAACAACCTAACTTGATGGGTTACTTTAACCCAAAATGTGTTCTGTCCTATATTTACCCAGCCGTTGGGTTAAAAGTAACCTAATTTGGGTTGTATTTAACCCAGTGTTTTTTAGAGTGTACCAATCAGGTGAAATGCTGTAAACCTCTGCCCACAGAAATGTTTGAGATTACGCTAACGTAAAACCAAATTGAATCTGGTGCGTGTTGTGTCTAAATGCAGGTTAAAAGCGACTCAAACTCACAGCACAGACAGAGATGAAGTTGGTGTGGAGCGGCGTTTATTGTGAACCGAGCCGCTCTAAAACACTGATGAGCTGCACACACTCTGAGCGCAACACAGTCACACGGGTTTACCATCTCAAAAAGCAAAAATAAAATCTATCTTCTTTACGGTGTCGGTTTGGTTGCATTTTTAAGACCTTTGAAACGCGAATTGAAGACATTTTAATGCTAATTAAGGCCTTATTTTTTACATTAAGGAATTTAAGACATTTTAAGACTTTTTAAGGACCCGTGAACACCCTGTACACTAGTGTTTTGTTCATAAGGAGGAATGGGGGGAGGAATATAAGAAGAGAAAGGATTTAACATAAAACTTAACCTCAATAATCAATCATCATGAGAAGGGCTCACTCAGAATACGGAGTGGCTTTCACCATAAGTGTGGCAGTTCTGGTTGTTCCTGCATCGTTTTCATATAGTTTGCTCTCCCCAGTTCTCATCTCTTTTATTACTTAGATTACAAAATGTAAAGAATAAATTCACATTGAATGATTGTATATCCATCCAGCCATCCTTTATCTGTACTGCTTATCCTACACAGGGTTGCAGGGAGCCTGTAGCCTATTCTCATGTGACTCGGGGCATGAAGCAGGGGACTCCATGGACAGGGTGCCAACCCCTCACAGGGTACAATCACACAGACACACTCACATACCCATTCACACACTACGGACAATTTAGAGATGCCAATCAGCCTACAAAGCATGTCTTTGGTCAGGGGAGGAAACCGGAGTACCCGGAGAAAAACCCCCGAAGCACGGGGAGAACATGCAAACTCCACACACACAGGACGGAATCGAACCCCAGCTCTAGAGGTGTGAGGCAAATGTACAATCAAGCTAGCCAGCTAACTGTGATGAGTGATGTATATTTTCCTCCTCAAACAGCAATTTGTATAGTGTTATAGATTTAAGAAGTAAATATATCTGTATGTTCAATGATCTAGAGCGAATACTTGTATATACAGCATAAATCAATTAAATGAAGAAGTACTGCTTTGTTTGTTAAATACATGTATTTGGACTGGGGGAGGAAACCAGAGTACCTGGATGAAACCCCCAAACATGCACACATGGTGGAGGTGGGAATTAAGCCCCCAACCCTGGAGGTGCGAGGAAAATGTACTAGCCACTAAGCCACCGTGCCCCTCCAATATTTACATATAAACACATTTTATGTGTTTCAGTGTTGAGATTTCCCTTAATTTCCATTTAGCCACAATTTTTTCTGGCATTGCAGACACCCAACATTTTAAAGTCTGTTTAAAATGACTACAATAAATCTTGTATTGTCAGCACCACATGTGAAACAAGTAGTAAGAACAATGATCAGCAAAGATCAGTGCGCGCACTAGATGAAACTCTATAGGGATGGAGGCAAGCATGATATGCATATTCAGTAGTTAGTGGGAAGAGAACTGTGATTTAGAAACAATTGAGAAGCGTGCACTTGGATGTGTGCAATCTTCAAGTTTAAAACTGGAGAAATGCTTCAACTAATGTTTTTAACCATTGGTTTAAAAGAATGAGTTCAACAAGTCTGCCAAGCGTATCACAAACGTGCACATGAACAGCAAAATAGTTTCTGTACTTCATCAGCTCTTATCACAGTATTGGAGAATACTATGATTTTGAATTTTCATGTAAATTTGTCTAACATCTCTCTGCAGAATCATTTTTAAACACTGTAAAACATGCATACAATGTGTTTGAAAAAGAAATGGTCCAGTTCTCCTGGGAAAATCCTCCCACCACATTGAAGGGAATAAAGAGGACGATCCTTTAATCGTGCACCACAAGTACGGCTTGAATTTGTTACTAAAGATCCAGAGAGAAACATACAACATGGTCTGAAATTGATTGGGCTGTCATTTTAAAGGAAAGAAGGATGTCAGGTGTTCAGAGCAGTAAATTGCTCAAAATTGAACTGCATAAGAGTTTCTGTGCCCTAATACTTAATACCTTGTTTTTATTTATTTTTTATATACTTTTATACTAATCTACAGCAATAACTCAGTAAAGAGATGAACCCTTCCTGTCCATGCACTGAATTTGATTTCTCCCAGCAGCTGCCTTGTTTTATATGAGCATTAAGTTGGAGAAAGCTAGACATTTCCTGCAAACTGTATGCGATAGGATAAATGAGATGACAAGAGGTGACTTGCACTGCTGCCAGAATTGGTGGTTCCCACTCTCCTGGCCTATTTTAATCACACTGGAAATAAATTATTTGGCATTCAAGATAATTTATTATATTATTAAGGGCAGATTGGGCTGGTTTATATTGAACTGTCCAGAGTTTTTTTTAACTGTGATTGAGATGGAAACAGTCAATCCAATCAGGCATCCCTGGAGGTCAGGCCTAAAATAGGAACAACACGCTGACCGCCTAACAGCTGGAATGATGCTCCTGTTTATGTGGTCTAATGCCTTTCCTCCATTAGTTTTGATGCTTTGGAGAAGCCATCTGTTGCACTTTAGGAAAAGACCTTAGAGGCACTTAGATGGAGAAATAAGGTTACGTTTAAAAGGACCTCTTTATAGAAAGTAATGGATCGAAATCTTTTGTATTCATGTTTCCTCCAAATGATTATCATTCTATTCTATTTTGTTTGACATGAATAGTATTTCTTTAGCTTTCTGGTTACTTTTAATATTATTTTGGTATTTAACGTTCTGTTCACACTGTGAGTGCTAGTGACTGAACCAGACAGCACACATATTTTAGTACTGCAAGTTGAAAGAAATTCCAATGTTTAAATTTTCATACACCTAAAAAAAAAATGTTTGTTTTAAGTACTGCTTTGGGGGAGATCCCTTACATTGACAGTGATTGTGTGGATTGGCAGAACAGTATGGAGCTTATTCATCACTTCAGTTCTTCAGCTTTATCAGCTCTCCACATATGAGATCTGAACACAACCACTCAGAAGCTCTATGGTCACTCAAACTCATTCACTGAATGGATCATAAACGAACCAAACCACCTATAGGCTCAAACCAGTTTTCACTCCCAACGCATCATGAAAGCATGGCCAGAAGTCTTCACCATCACTGCGTTCATGCAGAAGGGTGTGTTTGGCTTCACATGGATGCGCTCAGTAATCCTGTTATCAGTGAAAGCCCATTTACTTCAGCTCTTGGATGGAGAAGGCAAATGCATGTACTTTGATTCAAAGGTCTGACAAAAAAGGTGAATAAATTAACAACATTTTAGTGATTTTTTTATTTCTTTAGTGCTAGATCTACATAGGGTCATAATATTTTAATTATGATATTCATCAGTAGGCAATGGTTTATTACTTGCTTGTGGAAGTCTATTCATTATTACTGGTGTGCTATCATGTTGACAGACCAAAACACTTCCCTGAGTTTTGGGAAAATTTACTGTCTTCAAAAGTCTCCTATAGAACTATATAGCCTAAGTTAAATTAAATTATATGACCTTTCTAGATTTTGAAATGTGTATTTATTTTTGTGCTTAATTAATTCTAAGTAATAAAATATTTGAATTTATTTGTATTTATTTATTATTTCTTACCAAAGTAGCGACTGTACCAGAATTCACAAATAAAAGTTTTCACTCAATTTCTGAGTGCGAGCTCTTCAACTACCTGATCCGCGCCTGCGCCCAATTTGCACCGCGCGTGTGGAACTTGAATCGAGTAACCATATCATCATCTCTGCAAACACAATCTGGCTTGCAGGTCACATGATAACGTGGTAGGATAACGCGGGTATTTTAAAAAATCTTTAAAGCTGTGGATCAAGTCTTGAAAACGTTCAAATCAAAACACTGTATAGTTATGGTTTGGTTATGTTTGATGCATATATGATACAGTGTGATGATACTTTTTCACACTTGCTTAACAGTTCCTTAATATGACTTCATGGCATTGACAGAGGGGATGGTTTTAACGGAATGTATTTTTATTACAAAGGTTTTAATTTCTATTTTAATAAAGTTTCCATTATAAATTAATGGAATAGAAGAAAATGTATCCATGACTTGCATACGTTCTTTAACGCATCATATAGCTACAAAACAAGCCATGGTTTGTATATGGACATGATATGGACATGTTTCCATATCTTGTCCATATTTAGCAATCTGCCTAAACTAAAGTTTGTATGAGATAGGTTTTTAATAATAATAATAATAATAATAATAATAATAATAATAATAATAATAATACTTTACCCTAAGGCTACGGAGACTTTCCACGTTTTCAAAATACCCGCATTACTGAATGGCTTTATCGTGAGACTTGCACGCCCAATTGTTTTTGTGGTTAACCAATACGCACCCCCTGACTCACACCAAAAAAGATAGGCGACCACTCACTTTACATACGAAATACGAAATAAAAATCGATATTAAATAAGGACTAGATGAAACCAGTTAGCCTAACTTTATATATAGA
>JANDJT010000114.1:19380534-19412161 GCA_024331685.1 Stegophilus panzeri
TCAAAAGCGGGGGAAGTAAACGACCACCATATTCACTACTATTCATAATAACAGACTTTTTAAGGCTTTTCGAAAAGGTTCGTATTACGGGGTTTGCATTGAATGGTGTAATCACTGGTACGCAATTTCGTAAAGTGACAGTTTGAATGAGCCGTAAACCGTTAACGCACGCTTGGTACAGATCGGGCAGTTTCCAGACAAACAGCTATTATAGTGATAAATGTCATAACTAAAATACTCTTATCCTATGCAGATAGGTCTAGCATTAAAGATCAATACTGATATAAAATCATGAAAGTGCTATCCTTTATTACGGACTGTGCTGTGATCATTTATTCACCTTTTCCTGTCAACCTCTGAAGCACAAGGTTCATTTGCGCAGCCAGCGCCCGCGTGTGTGCCTTTTGCGTCGGTGAGCTGAACCAAACGTGCTTTCACTGATAACAAGATTAATAATGAGCGCTTCAATATAGTGAATCCAAAGGCGTCCTTCTGCATGCAGTGACGCTAAAGTCTTCTGTCCATACTTCAGTATTTTATGCGTTGAGAGTGAGAACGGGTTTACTGAAGAGTTTAGAAGTCTGTGCGTTTAAATCCTGCGCCCTCATAAAATGTCACCAAGTTGCTAAGGTCAGAAATGTCCACTCTCTAGGCTATATGGTGTGCATTGTCGTATTTAAAGAGCCAGTGACAGTGTTAGATTAAGCACTTTCAAAAGGTCTTTTCATTTATTATCATTTAATAGGCCTATGCTTCTGAGTGAATGGGACTTCTATTAGAAAGAACGCCGCCATGCTGCAAATCATTAGCACGGCATGCAGCCGTAATAGCTGCAGCATCCTTCTTTTAATACGTGTGCCATACGTTTGACATTATCACTTGTAATTTATTTTTGAACCCAGTGACTAAAAAGCGTGTTGTCAAAGACAGTCCAACGAAAACAAAAGGGGAGCGCATGGCCGGATGAATGTGGAGCAGCGCTTTGGCCGAGTTGGGTTTCAATCTAATTGGGATCATACGCCGCATGTGCAGTTTTGGCACATTCGTTATATTAATCAGAGCTCCTTTAATCGTGTCCAGTTCCCCCCAGTGTGTGTGTGTGTGTGTGTGTGTGTGTGTGTGGCGCTGGACGGACGCTACGACTGAGGCCTCCCAAAAGTCGAGCTCAATTTAACGACCGCTCTACTTGATTCCACAAACACAGAAAGTAAATTAGTAAGAATTCCTACAAACCAACTCGTAAGGGAGAGGAGTAGAGCAACTTTTCTTACCACGTATTTCGTATAAAAGCCAACGAAATAACTATTTCTCATTAGAAGTCCTAAAATGTGGGACCAATGCACTGACACAACGAGCACGTGACATAACATATCTCTTATTCTTTATAAACGTTATCCACTGGCCAAAGAACAAAATAGCAATCGATAAATAACAATAATGTAAGCAAACAGCTTAATGCCGCATGAAAACAGCTACCTAGAAACATCAAATTTGTCCCAGATTTTATTAATCATTAATGTCTATAAAAATGACCACAAACACTAGGTAAAAAGGTACAGAGTTTCACGTTGAGATTTCCATTTGTAAACTTATCATAATAAAAATCTTAACCTGGCTTAATGTGTTAAAGCAGCAACTTGGGAAAAAAACATATAAATTAGCTATAACTACTGTCCCTATCCTCTAAATATAAATGGTGTCACTTGGTCGTTGTTTTCGTAAATTAAGCAAAAAAAGATTTTTTCCCCCGCTAAGTGTTTTATAATGTCCCTAAAATGTTTGCTTGAGATCAGGCTGTATGTTGGTTTCCAACATAATATCACCTTTGTAAAAATGTAACAATTTAAAAATATTATATATAAATATATATTATAAAATATTATTTTCTTAGTGTATCGCAGGTTTGTCGGTAGTTTATGCCTGCAGCACAGAATCTGTCTTGGCCTTCGCCTTCAACAGGGCAAGTATGGTTGCACCTGTCTTTAATCTATATAATGATCACGTTCACGGGTGAGCACTGACGAATGGCTCAAGCGTTTCACTGAGACATAGGAAGGTAGTGAAGAGAGCAGATGTTCATGCTAACCCTCCTTCTCCATCCCACACATACCTTCAATCCTCCGGTGACACTGCTGCAAAGGACCACCAAGAGAAAAACTGCACTGCCTGTTTGTAAGCACGTGTCAAGATCTATCTATAAAATGCACAATGGTATAACAGAAAACTGAGTCTATAACATTCCAACTGCACAGCGGTGAGGCAATGCAAAATTGAATTACATGCTTGTTTGCTTTATTTATGGGTTTTATTTAATTTACATCTATGACTAACGTGGAGTTCATTCTTAATACACTGGAAACTCGAGCACACCGGGTTTATTTGTGCGCGTGCATTAAAGCGTTCCTCTCCATTAGGCTACTATTTCAACACTGTTGGATTTCATTCACTGGAAAGGACAACGAGTCCGTTGACTTTCTGCGAGCTCTTTACCAAAATAGTTCAGAGATGAAAATTTCACCACCTGTGCGGTAAGCTCATCTCTTTTGTACGGGAGGGATCTGCGTTATTGACGCTGGAAGGACTACAAAAATGTAATGTGCCATTAGCTGAGGAGCGCTAATACAGAGGGATGAAAAAGCAAACGAACTGGCGGTATTTCGGGGATCTTACACCGCTGTTATTGTGCACTCAGGGTATTAAGTGTCTTCAAGAACAAACACTTAAGCTGAAAGGAGCACGCCGTGTCCTATAAACTCCGAAAGCTCCCAATCTGCTCTTTAACATAGCTATCAGCAAGCGCTCACTGCAGTTGGACTGGGACCTTTCATAGTCACTCTACTAAAAGATAACAACATCCCTGAACAAACATTGCACCAATCTATTCACTGTGGATCTGTGATTGTAATCTGCGCCTATTAGGACACTTGCATATACAAGTAAATCATAACTGTCTAACCAGACCTCTCATAAAGGGATCTTACAGGTGCAAAAGAGTTATATGTATGTAGATCCAGTAAAATAAATAAATAAATAAATAAATTTAAAAAAACAACTAAACTGTACATTTTCTTGTCGCTGGGGTGATACACTCAACGTGAATTTATGTACGTTTAATATGATTTAAGGTACATAAACGAACAATATTTCGTTTTTTAGATTAAACAATTAAAGGTAGTGCTTACATTATTGAAACCGTTCTAGGTAAAAGATACATATAGACAAATAAGTTACAGTTTAGTAAAAAAAAAAAATTCTGAGAATGTATTATTTATTTGTTTGTTTGTTTGTTTGTTTATGTATTATTCACAATTCAAGCATTTGGCATAATTCAATGCGCCTAACTCTAAGGGAAATTCACATGATTGTTGCTTCTCTTTTATTTCTGCAGAGAAGCTGCCCTCACAAATACTCGAAGGAAGTAATTATGGACTACTAGTGAGAGGAGAGACTGCTTCACTGGCCAGGTGGAAAAGAACCAAATGGAATATGTGTAATTAACACAGCTCTACATAATAGCATTGGTACCTAGCCAGTTACAAAAACTGGCACAGTTACGAATATATGTAGACTATTATTAATATTGTGCATAATGAAATGTTACATAAAATACGATCTTTCTATGTTTTTACAAAAATATGACGAACTATTGCCAAGTTCTCGAGGTTGGCATTTGTTTTGCACACATAGGGCATTAACAAATTCAGTTGATTCACCTTAGATTACACTGTCAATAATAATTTGTGATTGCAGTTGTCTTTGTGGGATTAATTAATGAGATATTTGGGAAATAAAACATATTTCAACCGGAATCAGATAGCAACAAAAGAAACACGTGTGTGTGTGTGTGTGAGCGTGTGTGTGTGTGTGAGCGTGTGTGTGTGTGTGTGTGTGTGTGTGTTTGTGTGTGTGTGTGTGTGTGAGCGTGTGTCTGTGTGTGTGTGTGTGTGTGTGTGTGTGTGTGTGTGTAAGCGTGTGAGAGCGTGTGTGTGTCTATCTGTCTGATAAAATCTGATCTGTCTGATAAAAAATTTAAAAAAATTATTACTAAAAGACAGCGCATCTCACTCCCAGCAGATCTATTCAGTTTATTTATTTATTTATTTTTACCCTAAAATCACAAATCTAGCGATATTATTTTGTAGCACGGGACTAAAATTAACGTTAAGTATTTTCCCTATAATTTGCTGTGAATGATTCCTTTCAAAACTATTCCATTCCAGTAAGACAGTTTATATTGTGGTACAAATGCTGTTTATTTAGAATATACATTTTATTAAAGAAATTAGTTTAAGAGCCAAACATTTCATGGACAAAAAGTTACATTCGTGATGTAGAATAGTTATATTTCACCATGCGATTAGAACTAATCTTTCATGTATATTCGTTAATTACACATGTAAACAAATGACAAAAATAAACATCATATGCTAAGTGACTTGCTCCATGAAATCTGGGTTTTATAAAATTTGTCCATTGTAAACAAGGGAACCTGAATGTAATGTTGCTCACATTTAAAATGCAAAAGATAGACTTTAAAAAGTCTTAGCGACAAAACTGAAGTGAAATTACAGCAAAAGTAATTCAGCTGTATTTAGGAATTTTATCCAACATTCGTATACTTGTGAGGGCGCTAACTGCAGTATTATTCTCTGGCAAAGTGACTAATAAAACATATTAGGAATAATGAAGTCGTCGTCGTCTCTCTCTCTCTCTCTCTCTCTCTCTCTCTCTCCCCCTCTCTCTCTCTCTCACACACACACACACACACACGATCATTATTTTTTATTATATATTTTTAAATATGGTCCTCTTCATGGTCGATACATTAATTATTAAAAAATCTACGATTGTAAAACTTTATCTCAAATATTACATAAAAAGGCATAAATATTCTATTTATCTTATGTTATTTGAGTTTACTTTGTTAAATTAAAAGGCTGTGAAAAGAATGCATGTCCTTGTTGTCTTTTATTTACAAGCTTACCTATATTTCAAGGCCTCTTCTTTTTTCTCCTTCTCCTCCTTCTCTTCTTCATCTTCTTCTCACATATGGCTAGGCGGCTAAGATGTTTCATGCATAGGCTGCACAGTTTAGCTTAAAACTATTAGTGAAATAGCCACGGCATTAATTACCTACACAAGTTCGCCTAACTTTCAAATGTCTTTGTTAACACTTTTATTAGATTTTGGTCTGAAATACGCACATATTCCAGCACGATCCTAGCGTCATAATTGCACACAAGATCGATATTTAAAAAAAAAAAAATTAATTACTGAATCTTTATTAAGAGATTTTGTAGGTCGGATCTGCTTCCTAAAGCGCATTTTCAAGTTCTCCAACGACTAAGTTAATAAATCTTCTCAATCCCACTGCTCGGATTTATAATATAATAGCATAAATCGATTTAACTTTAAATCCATCTTGTATAATCACTGGCATATTAACTGTATTTCTATGTAAAAAAAAAATCTGTTTCACAAAACATCTGTCATATAGGCTATTGCCTAACATAACACTATTGCTATTCTATATCCTCGGAAATTTAAATACGTTGTATAGGCTAGATAAACCATGCGCCATTTGAATGATTTTTTTTTTTTTTTTTTTTTGCAGAAATGCCACATAATAAAAGGATTAACACCGTGTTTTATGCATGCGCAGTAATTTTGTTGATGTTATTGTTGTTGTTGTTGTTGTTGTTGTTGTTGTTGTTTGTGCTCATGTAACTTTCACTGGAAAGTGCAGTGGTTTGAGAAAGTGCGTTAAAGTAAATTGCGTTAACCCTGTATACGTGGACCGCCATTACATTTTGTTACACCATAATCCTTGAGGCCCGCATATATGCTAGGAAGAGGATGAAAAATAAAAATAAACTTAGTTACAGCTCATCTTTGCTCCACTATATCCGACAGGAAAGTTTAAACTGAACAATATAGAACGCTCAGTGTTTATACAACTTCATGTTGGTCTACCACAGAGCCCGAGCACAATTATTTCCACATGCAGCCAATTCTTTAAAAAGGAAATAACGCAGCCTAAATGAAAATGCTGTGCGTAAACATTTCAAGTCCAGAGGCAGCGTTTAAACTTGGGCGATAAACAATACTGTAGTAAATTACAGAGCGTGTGTAATTTCTTTTCTTTTCTTTTCTTTTCTTTTCTTTTCTTTTCTTTTCTGGATGTGATGCGTTATACATAAACGCCTTTTCAACTATCGTGCACTCATAAACAGCTTACAGTAGAGCCTGCCATCTCCAGTGCCATCCCCAATTTCATCATCCGCCAAAGATCCAGCTGACTGCCCAACTGTCCATAACTGTTTTTCATTAGTGTATGTAAATACTTTTGGGCCAAAGTGGTGCGGCATGGAAATAACTAAATAAACCACTTCAGTAGCAATTTAGATGCACCCAGGATGCTTACATACGTAAGACAAAATCAATGTCAGCAGTATCTCCTATCGATTTTACGCCTATATATTTATTGTACATATAGTAGGCTTATTCGATACCATAAAGTATTAATTGTTCGAAACTAAACCGCATCCTCAGTGCATCAGACGAATTCACAGAGTAATTATGCTGGTCTACTAACTAAATTCGTCGCTAATTCATTAAATAATAATCATAATCATCTGACTCTGTAAAAAGAACATTTAATTTTTTTATCATATCATACATAGTTAAACCACTGAGCACAGGAATTTCAGAGAAAAAGACCCCGCGAAGCTACTTTACACAATGTAAAGTGTTAAAAAAAGTGAGAGACCCATTTCTGCTCAACCCTGCTCTGAAGTTTTCATAAAGAGAAAAACAGGATTAAGCAGCAGTCCATGTTAGTGTTTTTTGAGCAAAATGGAAACAATACATCATATCGGTCCACTTGACTTGTCTGGATCAGTTTTTAAGTGCCAAAACGTCGATTTCGACAAGAAACAATCCATGAGAGGCCGTTAGCCTGTGCATCCTTAAAGCGTAAATTGGATTCACATGGACGAAGAGTGGCACGTTTATTCCTCTTGACTGGGTTCAGACTGGCCTGAACAAGATGAAGAGGATGACGATGATGAAGAGGATGAAGATGCGCTCTCGGCTTCCCGTGTCCTCTCTCTCTCCTGCTCTGACAGTTGCTCACCGGAAGGTATGGAGTTCTTTTTTGGGCGCCCTTTCGGTTTGGTGGGGGACTCCAGCCCTCCTCCCTGCAATACCTTTATAATAAACAGCAAATAAGAATATAAACATATTTTCCTATACACAGCATGCGCTTATTAACCTATGATTGTGTGTAAATTAACACAAAAAAAGCGACACTTACAATTTTTTTCCATTTCATTCTTCTGTTTTGATACCACGTTTTGACCTGCAGCTGACTGAGACCTAAAGACTCAGCCAGGTCTATTCTGTACGAAAGCAAGTAACAACTGTGTTATATAAAATTAGGTTATAGCTTAACAGTGGATTAATCATGAAAAAGGCTTTTATCTTGCAAAACCGTTACACAGTTGTAGGGGTTAATTAGTGCAGTAATATGTGTGCAATATCAGTGCCGAATATAACATAACATAAAGACTCCCAAAATGTGTTAACAATAATAATACAGCATATTATTTTTATTTATTTATTTATTTATTTATTTGAGTGACTTCTTTTGGAAACAGTCTCGCCTAACCTGTCTGGGGTCGAAAGGTATTTCTGTTTCTCGAATCTCTTCTCCAGACCCATGAGCTGGAGCTCGGTGAACACGGTCCTGCTCCTTCTGCCTTTCTTGGTCTTGCTGAGCGCCTCGGCTCCGGGTTCGAGTTTCCCGCGCAGGTGCAGGTCGAGCGGGAGATGGTGCGAGGCCGAGCCCACACCGAGCCCCGGAGGCCCGGCGAGCAGCGCAGAGCCGAGCGGCGGCCCGAGAGAACACGACAGCGGGGACACGGGGAACTTCAGCAGGCCGCTCTGCTCTGCCTTCAGCACTGAGGAAAGAAACAAACACGAGGCGTCTATCAGGATGAGACTGTTCTGTTGATAAAATAATCATAACTTAGGCCTATATTATTATACTATATTGGTCTGCGTGTCCAACGCTCCAGTTTGCACCCGTAACTGATCGTCAACAAGGAAAAGAATAAAAAGGACCCATTCATAGTCTGCAAGTGCTGCTAGTTTAAATACAGGAGTATAGGAAACGCATACAGGGAATGATTTCTATTCTAAAAGAATTACAGCGGCAAGGCGGACTCCAGTAACCCACCGTGTTCCACTTTCAAGACTGAACAAAACTTATAAATGTAAAATATTGTGCTAAAAACAGAACGCAAGTGTAAAAAAATTCTGAAATAGTGTACAACCTGGATTTATAAATCTTTTTCAGTGAAGTGGTGACCAGTAGGCTACACTGGGACATTATTTTCATCTCACCGATTCTTACGCTATGACTAAATAATACTGACACTGAGAACTTCAGCAAGTTCCTTCTACCTGTCTTCTGCAATGAAGTGTAAAAGTAGCCTAATACAGCTAACAGATTCAGGGCCGTAATACACATGACTTATGCTGGGCTAATAATAATAATAATAATAATAATAATAATAATAATAATACGCTTCTTTGTATTGATTATTTGCTTTATGAGTGATATCGCCTGCGTACTGCGTTTTGTAGTCACAAACTGACGGAGGGTAAAACATATATTTAGAACGTCTAATTAGGCTGTTCCAAATAAATGACTCTTTTAAAGCTTCAGCATAGATTTATGCTTACACCAACAAGTTTGGATGCTTTGTGTCTCATTATAATTATATTGTGTAATCACATAACGGCTTATAAACAATGCATCAAATGTAAATATATTCAGTTTATACAATGTTGTAAAATGTATCTTATCATCATCATCATCATCATCATCATCATCATCATTATTATTATTATTATTATTATTATTATTATTATCCTATTGTTTTAGATGTTGTTGTTTGTTTTTCACTTAGGTTTGATATTAACATGATTTTTGTGAAATATGTGAAATATGTTGGGCATTTAGTTTTGCTGCAACCGATATTATTATTAAATATTATTATCTTATGCCTAATAATAACTTTATTATTTTCAAGATTTACATATGGATTTATTAATCTGCAGTGTTCTAGTGCCTCCACCAAATTAATAGAATTAAGTAAAGTATCCTTTTCTAAACTGGATTGCAATAATTGCATAAAGTAATCTTTATATGCCCTTGGTTGAAACATGGACACTTACCTATGTGATGTGGATACGGCCGTGCTGACAATAGCGCGTGTACTCCGAATTTGAGTAAATCTCCGGCAGGAGGAGAGGCCTTGTGGTCCGGGTGGTCGGTGAGGATCTCCTCGATCATGAAGCTTCTGTACCGGTGAGACCTGTGGTCCTGTTGTGCCTCCGCAGGGTAATAGTGAGCCCCGATCTCCAGAGGATGCTGCATCATTACCGCGCCTTTCTGGACGCGACACACTTCTTCCGTGCTTCGAGTCCCTATTTTTCGATGGTGCATAAAAATTCGCATCGAGGTGGTGCGTAAAAATTCACATGTCTGCCCGAGGCACACAGGGAGAAACATCCATCCCGCTCTTCCGGTTAACTAGAGCCATCCTGGACGCGGCTAAGAGAGTTTTTTTTTAATGCGCAAAAAGAGTGAAATCCGATCTCCGTGCACATGAACGCAATAATTTCGTCCTTTTCTTCTGTAGATGTCTAAAACATGCTCGAGTCCTCGCAGTTGAAATAGGAAGTTTGATCCTCTCACCATGGAATAGAGCAGTGTGTTACCTTTGCCACGAAAGTTTTGAGTCCAGAACACACACGCTTAAGGACGTCTTGTCACACATGGCCCCTCCTCCTTTAAAGCCTCTGACACCCTCTCCCACAATGAGGGGGATCAGTGCTTTGAAAATATTACGTTTTCAGTAGCACTGCCTCAGCTATAGGACATAAGAACATTGGTTGATGTATCTATTTAAAATAGAAAAAAAAATGCCCGTTGAATTTAGCTTTAGTTTCCCAGTCCACAACTGCCCAGTAGTAGACTAATGCAATCGTAAAACATCGTTTGTGGTACAGTGTAACGCATACAGGATGTAAGCCCTGCAGTAATAATATTGCCATAGAATGAAACAACTGTGCGGTCGAGTGATTCAGTGTCAAGGATGAGTTAAAAGCTCTTAAAGCTAGGAAGACGTGAGTGTTTGTAAATATTATCTCATGGTAATTTACAAAAGACAAATAGATTGTTAATTCTTCATGAGGAGCATTCTCAGCACACAGGACGACTGCACATTTACGATTATGAGTTTGTGCCATAGAGTTAGAAGCTGTACATTCAAATGGCCTAACTATAGTAATAATAATAATAATAATAATAATAATAATAATAATACAAACGAAGCTCTATATGATAGCACTCCACTCCTAGAAAAAAAGGTTCTCCAATGGTTCTTTAAGGGTTTACTGGATAATTAAAAGTTCTTCCAAAAAAAAAAACAAAAACAAAAAAAACACGTTCTAGGGAAACACTCGGTTATAGGGTTCTACACAGAACATTACACGGACAACCTAAGGCCCTTAAAAGTTCTACATATTGAGTGTAGAGCTACTACTTGACTACTATTTTAATACTGCACACTACACAATAAGTTCTCCAAAGGTCTACTGGGGCGTTCAAAATCTTCCTAAAGGAATGCTATATAAAATCCTGTCTAGAAAGGAATCATTCGGTTATAGGGCTCTACACTGAACGTTTAAGGGATCTTCTAAAAGACCAAACGAACGAACCCTTTAATAATAATAATAATAATAATAATAATAATAATAATAATAATAATATAGTAGTAGTAAGAACAACAACAAAAATAGCAATAACAATAATAATAACCCTAATAACGATGACTACTACTACTTCTACTACTACTACCAATAATGCTATTACTATTTGCTATTTTTGCTGGGTAGTCTGCACCATTAAAACAAGGTTTTTAAACGTCTGAAACGTTTTCATTCTTCTTCTTCCTCTTCTTATTATATTTATTATTATTATGCTTGGATTACCCTAACCACATTTCCATGATGGATACATCTTCTTCATAATATATAACTTTAAGTGCAGAGTGTAATTTCAACTAGTTGACTGGGGAAAAAAAAATATTCTAACGAGAACTAGGCACTTCACACAGGATGGTGTTGGATATAGTTGTAGTAACTCCTTATTTTAACCACTAGGCGGCAGTATGTGTATTATGAATAAACTGCGATGCATTCTGATCAAATGCATAAGCAGCATGATAATTACTGAGCCTCAGATTTATGTCTAGCTAGAATGATTTACTTTCAATTATTCCATTCCTTTACTTGTTATTACTATAGGGGTGCAAATCTTTGTTATTTTTCCCCCCTGTAAAAGCAATCAAATATGTTACGTCCCAGGGACGTTACTATATGTATAACGGTGTGTTAGTGTTTGTGTATATTGTGTTTTGGATGGGTGTTTTGTTCTCTGCCCTCCATCGTCATGCAGGTACTCCGACCAGCTGGACCTAATTAGTCGATGTTGGAGGTGATTGGATCGTGTGCGGGAGGAGCAGAGACATAAGCCACATCGGATCTGTGGAGAAGTGAGAGAGCCTTCTTAGGATGAAGAGGAGGCCTTCCGCCTGGTCCCAGAATCGATTTATATGTTGAGTTGTTTTGTTTCTGAGTAAGTGAGCTCAGGTGTTTGTGCCGTAGCAGAAGTGTTTGCTCAATATTTTTTATTTATTTCTTCTTTGGGGAATGTAGGGGGAGGGTGCCATTTTTGTTGGTACTCCTGACTTTTTTCCTGGCTTATGGTTTGACAGGGAAAGAGGGAAGGGTTCTTGTAAATTATTTTCTTTCTTTTGTATGCTTTTCTTTTAGGTTAGTTTAGAGAAGCTGTTGAGTTAGAGTATGTTTTTGTTATTTTGGCCTGGCCCTCCCCTGAAGCTGTTGTCCCCTATTTTCTTTATGAATATTCTTTGGTATTGTCTTGTTTTGGTAATAGTTGTGATTTGATGTCTTCTGCAACTACAAAACTCTTCTTCAAAGTGGTGTCTATGGTGCTGATTCTGGGACAGAAGGTTGGACATCCTGGTTCTCTCTCTCCAATGTCTCCCCCCCAAATTTTTCTTTATTTTGTTACTGCCTCCGTAGCCCTAGATGGGTAGCTACGTAACAAATACCAACACTCAAACCTTACAAAAATAGTCTAACTGAATCTGTGAAGATATTCCATTCAAACCAAAGCTGATGTTTAAGTAGCCACTTAACTGGAAGATATTTTGAGATTCTCTCTGCAAGTCGACCACCAAATCAGGAACCTAATCACTTATATGAGGATTAGTAGTTGTTGTGGGAACACGGTGGCTTAGTGGTTAACGTGTTCACCTCACACCTCCAGGGTTGGGGGTTTGATTACTGCAGAGTTTGGTTTTCTCCCCATGCTGCTGGGGTTTCCCCTAGGTACTCTGGTTTCCTCCCCCAGTCCAAAAACCTGCATGGTAGGCTGATTGACATGTCCAAAGTGTCCGTAGTGTATGAATGGGTGTGTTTATGCCCTGTGATGGATTAGCACCCCGTCCAGGGTGTGCCCCATGCTCCCTGGGATAGGCTCCAGGTTCCCTGCGACCCTGTAGGATAAGCAGTATAGAAGATGGATGGATATTGTTGTTGTATTGACTGGTTGATTTCGTTAAGCCTACTTTCTCCTAGGATGTACACAGAATGTCAGGTGTCTATTTTCATGCACATTTGGAACAATGGCCTCAGTTATTTACGGTAAATTGGGCTTTTGGCCACTGCAAGCCTTGCACTCAAAATTTACCAATTGAATCTAATGCATCATGTTTATTATTATTCGCTATTTAATAGAATTACCGATAGATGTGACTCATAGTGCACTGAGGCCTCTTAGTTTGAAATGAAAGGCGGTCTATTTTGACTCTCGAGCGCTTTGTACCTTTTTCTTTAATTCTTCAAAGCTGAAACGTCATCGGCCTTCGTTTGGTCACGTGACCACCAAAGGGCCAATCAGAAACCTTATTTATGTCCTCCAACAACCTGTTAAAATGTAACTGTTTGAAAATGGCCAGCGAACACACGGTGCAAATATTGGGGATTAGTGCTGCGATTTAAACAGAACTGCTTGTTTTGAGTATGCTTGTACCACAAAGCGTCATGACCGGGAGCTGATGTAAACATTAAGCGAAGGAACGTGGTATGTAACTGACAATAAGATATACATCTATTAGCTTAATTGGTTGTTGTCTAAGAAGATGAGCATTGCATTCTGCTTTAATGTTAGAGTTTATATAACGAGCTCGTGCACAGCTCTGATTGGGTTAGCTAGCTAACGGTGACTGTTTTGTTTTTAACGTGTTATCACTGGGTACAAAGATGCCGTGCTTTACACCACACAGCCTGGGTCTTGCAGCAAGGCTAGCCATCTTTGCTGCATATATGTGTACCAGATATGTAGATATGTACTTTTTTTTTTTTTTTTTTTTGCTTTCTGCATGAGAGAGCTGGCTAATGATGGCGTTTGGCGGTTTACATTAAGTGTTTATACCGTGGGAAAGGTAAGGTAGTTAGCGGTTATTCAGTAATCTGGTGCAGTAACACACCCGGCCATGTAAACACAATCAGGATCCACAATAAGAGGCTAAGTATAACTGCTTCTGTACTTATTACTTTTCGCATTACGGCAGGTCTAAAACGTTAGATTTTTCTACTCGAGGTTTCTTTTGTCTGTCTACCAACATGTTTCAAGAAATTCACCTGACTTTGTAATGATGTTTGTTGTATTTGACAGCCTCTATTTCATTGCCAAGCCAAATGATAGGACAGTGCACCTGTAACTGGAGCTAGGTTGGGGGGGGGGGGTTGGGGGGCAAGTTGTTTAACTGAATAGTTTTCCTGCCACACAAGGCTTATGAAAAAGAGATGCACAAATAACGAGCTATTTTTAAACTTGTCAATATGGGTGGAGTTTTATGAAGTAAGGAGCAAGTTGCATGATACTGTAGAGTATGTATAATTGGGGAAAATCATATATATGGGCAAATAATCAACGATGGGGTGATGTGAAGCGGCCCAACACAAAGCGGAGTTACTCTAACAAACCCAAAGCTTCTTATTTTCCAATCACTTCATGCCCGAAAATGTTTTGTTCAGTTGCACATTAAATGCTGCAAATTTTCTATTCTACCACTTCCCAGACATGCTCTTTTAGATTCATATCTGGTGAGTGGGGAGGCCATTGTAGTACGCTGACCTTACTGTCATGTTCACAGAACCAGTTTGAGATGACTTGTGCTTTATCATACTGGAAGTTGCCATTGCAAGTTGGGTAAATTGTGGCCATAAAGGGATGTACACGGTCAGCAACGATACTCGGATAGCCTGTGTCATGCAAACTATGCTTGATTGACATTAAGTGGTCCAGTGTGTGCCATGAAGACATTCCCTATACCATTATAACACCACCAGCAGCAGCCTGAACTGTTGACACAAGGCAGGTTGGGTAAATGGGTTCTTGGCTGACAGGATTGGAATCCGATGTGGTCTTCTGCTGTCGCAGCTCATCTGTGTCAAGGTTTGGCATTCTGAGATGCTCTTCTACTCACCTTGGTTGTAAAGAGTGGATATTTGAGTTACTGTAACCTTCCGGTCAGTTCAAACTCGTCTACTTGTTCTCCTTTGACTGCTCTTGCATTATATTCACAATCAGATTGTTCAGAAGGTCTTGATTAATTTTCTATTACAGTTGCTCTGACAGTAGTTCCAGCTGTAAATCACAGGTTTATATTAATGTATTAATGCACTCATTGTAATGTTATAATTTTTATAATAAATTATTCACAGGGACTTAAATGTAACTATAAATTACAATCGTAAATGGTGGTATTTAAGCGATATTGCACGGATATGATTCACTGAGGTCACGAGGCCATAGACCTTGATTGTGAGTGCGACATTCTCTATAAGACATTTCAAGTTGGTTAAACTTGCAAAGGAAAGTTCACCTGCTGCCTTAAAAACGTGAGTAAACTTAACTTGAAGATAAGCTTTGTTTCAACTCATAGTTACAAGTAGTCAAGACAATGGATTACTTTAATTCTTTTTTTGGCAGTTTTTAAACTTTATTTCAATATCCAAAACTTGTCGTGACAATTGGAGCTAAAGATAATTTTTTTTTTTTATTATTATTATTTTTTTTTAAATACATAAATTAATGGGGCTATCATGTTTTACAGTGTTGCCTTTGTAGAACAGTTTTATAAACAAGGAATGAATATAGAGTAAGTGACATTTCAGACACAGTATAGCCAAATGTTCTGTTTGTTTTGGCTCTGCTAGTGGAAATGGATCCCAAAGAAGCCACGCTCACTTTATAGCATGTCAGCTAGTGAGCTCAAATTGATTTGTACATTCCTGTTAAAGGTGCTTCCGGGCTTTTATATTTTAAGCCAGAAGTTATATTCCTGAAAAGTATTGTTTGCCATGTCTACTGATGTCACCAACAGTACTGTATTAACCGTTTTGAACTAGGAAGTGGATTTTTACATGGCTAACACAGGCAGATAACTGTTGTATAAGAGATGAATAAAACATGCTATTCTAGGAAAATAATTAACTTTGGGGTGGTAGCAGTAATGCTGCTTTGTGTCCGGCTACCCCAAAGTTGATTACTTTTCTATAACAGCATGCCCCATTGTGTTTCCTTACATATACTACAATATCATACGACTTTTATTGCTCTATAAATTAAATCACAAGCACATTTTCATTACTTCATACAACTCCATCCCTCTGCCAAGTCGGAAAATAGCTGGAGGTATTTGTGCATCTGTCTTTCATAAACCGGGTGTGTCAAGATGAAATGTAAACCCAAGAACACTATTTTAGTTATGTTCAGTCTTAATAACCATACAACTTGTTCTGGCATATCCTGATTGCAATTTATCTTTCACAGTCCTGTAACCATCATTTCACTTGGCAGGGAAATCAAGACAATCAGGTACTGTACAATATTGACAAAGTCAAATGAATTTGCATGGATATTAAATGCATGTCAAATATTTCAGTTTCCTGATTCACGGTCTTATGCACTGGCAGAAAACAGAATGTAGTAATGTTCACAAATCAGCCTGGGCAATTTGAGCCTGGTTTCATTCCTCTGGGTGCTCAACTTATGAAGTTATACACATAAATATCAAGCCATTATTTAATATTGACTGGTATTGGAATGGAACAATCAGGGCTAACAAAACACACTTTACACGAATATGTATCTTATTGGACCACAGATTTATAGAGAATACAAGGCTTTCATTACCTCAGTGTTTTGGTCTTCTGGTTACTATGTTAACAACCAAAAGCAAACAAACATGGTATATACAAAGTGGACTGAATTGTACTGCTACCTCACAGTTTTTTTTTAATTTTTATATATATATATATATTATAAGCTCTTGATTACTGACAGCCTGTCAGTCAGTACTTTTACATGGACAACAATAATCCGACATTAACCCGATTAAGAAACTAGCATGTAAACAGCAATTTTTTTTATTACCTTAATCTGACTAAAGTCATACTCGACGTAAACAAATGGAATTAGAACATGTGGAGTATTCCTGTTTTAGTCGCATTATCGACGTGCGTTACAGACATTTACACACCTTAATCACACTATTAACGTCGTGTGAGTTTTCACCGCATAGTGCGACAGGACACGTACACACACGGCAGTGCTCAACCGTTTTACAGCAAACGGTTGAGAGCACGGCTGCGTCCGAAACCGTATACTTACCTGCTATATAGTAGGAGAAATACATGTAGGTAAGTACGCGGTTTGGGACGCAGCCCATGGCTTCAAGCAGTCATCTATTTGCATGTATAGCATGACAAATAATTAACTGTACTTTAAGCTTTTGTAAAATTAAACACCCAAAACTGTATAAGGTCCCATAACGAAGACCAACTGTATGTCGATACGTGAAATTCTGGAGGGAACGTCGGACGGCGTGGTGTGGGGACGTAATGACGTGTACTGTTAATCGCTCTATATTCTATAACACATAAAACGGGAACATGAAAGGAATATTCTAAAAGCAACTTATGTTTCACTGAGGGTGAGCAAAATGGTGTAATGTGTTTTGCCTGGGCGGTAACTTTTTGTATCTAATTTAGATTGCCATGGACAAAATATGAATCTGGGCTTTAAACTTTTACTCCACTGACACTAAAATATAATAACATATTTTGCAGGTTTATGGTCATCATAAAATAAACAACTCTGAATTCTGATTGGTCAGAAGCTGTTGATTCTATATAACCACACAACTCTGACACCTGTATGTTGCACATAATCTAAGGTTAATAAAAAAATTATAAAAAATGTTTATTATTTAAGAAAAAAAAATAATTTAATTGATATGGTGAAGCTTTCTATAAGAGGACAATTATTTAACATTTATGGAAGGCATCTCCAGTGTCATTGGTGTGTAACCATCAGAGGTTTATGCCTTGGGATAGTCCACAGCATTAAGTGGTATGTTTTCATAATTATGTGTTTTCGATAGAAAAGACTTGAACAGAAATTCGTAATTACTGTCATTCCAACAAGATGTCTATCAAACTCTATCAAGCAACTTCTATGAAACATTTAGGATTTAATAACTTAAATAAGCACTCTTAACAGCTGTGGTGAGCAGAAAAGCATCTCAGAATGCACAACACATCAAACATTGAGGTGGATGCGCTACAACAGCAGAAAACCACATCAATTTCCACTCCTGTCAGCCAACAATCTGAGGCTGTCATAGACTCAACAAAACTGGCCAGTTGACTAGGTGACTAGAAAAAATATCTTCAGCTGAGCCCTGACCTCATAACAACTTGATGGGTTGAAAATGAGTATCATTCACTCAAATTAGCGTATGAGACAAAGGGTTTCTAGCTTCAAAACAAAAATGGCTTGAAGCATGTGCATTATGCAGAGTTAGGCAGCAAGCAGCAAAGCTACTTGAATCAATTAACGTGTAAGTAGGCAAGCTATTTTTCAAGCCAGTAGCATTGATAAATGTTATGTTGCTTAATTTTCTTAGCATACACAATTATATTTTTAACATATCTGGTGTGTGAAGTCATTTAAAGGGGTCATATGAAGCTTTTTAATGTTTTCCTTTTCCTTTAGTGTGTAATGTATCTGTTTGTGCATGTGTAAGATCTGCAAAGTTACAAAGCTCAGTCTCCCACAAAGGGATTTATTCTATCTAACAGAGAACACCGCTCCAGACCTGCGGAAAATGCCTCGATCCAAGTCCAGATATTACTTCTGCAAACACCTCCGTCGCAATTTGAAATCTCAGCCTAATGCCGCCTTTCATTTTTAATGAATTAAAATTAAACCGTATTTTATGTTGTCACTTCAACACAAAGTTGTTACAGTGAAGAAGACAAATTAAACGGATATAACATTGTATCTGAAAGGTAAGAGAGTTACAAAATAAAAACTTCTGCTCAAGTCGTGCTTGCTAAGTTGGTTCTGAATGATCTGTTTGATCATCCGTGTTTTCAGAATCTGACTCGGGCTCGAATTGATACGGTAAAACCGACAACATTATTAACGGTGTTTTCGGAAGGAGGGGCTTTTGAGAAACCGGAACTCAATTGGAGCGTTTCAGACAGCCAGACCCCTTTAAGTCACCATCCTGCTTTCAGTTCAAAAAGAAGTTGATTTCCAAAAAGTGTTGATTCTCTGAAACTAATTTGTTTCACGCATATATGCACCAAGCAAAATGAATATAGCATTGGTGTGTTTTTAGTTGGTTAGTTATTTGTGACGCAGTTATTTGTTTGTTCAGAATTGAACAAATCAGGGCTTGAACTACTGGTAAGACATATGGTATAGTTGCAAAAATGTGCAGAACCAGTAAAGAAAATGCACAGAATTTTGTCACCTTTCATTAGTTTGTGGCTCATTTGGTTGTTATAAGCACTTGATTACACTTGAATATTCTCATGCTGTGAAAGATTCTGATAATTGTCAGTAATGCTGTATATCAGTTAGTGATCTGTTATTTGATTAAGCCTAATTAAGATTCTGTAGTAGTATTAGTTGATTAAAATGCTGCAAATAAATATTTTTGGTATATGTATTTTTTTTAAATAAACAATAGATTATCTAAAAAAAATTGTTAGTTGCAGCCCTAATTGTGATGCATAATGTGCATCAGAGAAATGTCTTGAAACATTGTCATATGATACTGCTGTCATAGCACCCAAACCGAATGCAGGATAGTTTTGTTGTGTCTATTGGCCTCTTATGGTGTATTTTTTACGAGATACATTGTCACTGCAACAAAGAATCTGCAAAACTACAGCTAAAGCTGGTTTTGAATGGACTGAGAATCAGGAAAGGGTAAAAGCATGGTAGGTGCACATGAACACGGTCTGGTTACTGAACACTGTGCTGCTTTGAAATATCACTTCAAAGTTCAGATAAAAGTGAGCACCGCTCTTTGGTTTAGTCCAGTGTCGGGCGGAAACAGCCAAAGCTTAACCTCGCCACAGTTAATGTGTCTTATCTTGCTGCTCCTGAGTTGATAGTTAAATGATATTGATATTATCAATATCATGTGGATGTGTTTCTTATAGAGATTACAAAGCACATCTATAAGTTGCTCCGGATAAGGGCGTCTGCTAAATTCTGTAAATATAAACTTAATATATTAATACATAAAATATTTTGGCCAGACATAGGCTGGCATCCATGTAATACACTGTTTTTACAATACACACTCTTGTAATACACTCTTCTTTGCAGAACTGATTTAGTTCAGCCACATTGGATGGTTTTTGAGCATGAACTGTCTGTTTAAGGTTCTGACACAGCATCTCAATTGGTTCAAGTCAGGATTTTGACTAGGCCACTCCAAAACATTCATTTAGCTTTTTTTGAGCCATTCAGAGATCATTGTCTTGCTGCATAATCCAGTTGCGCTTAAATTTCAACTTAGGGACCGAAGACCGGACATTCTCCTTTAGGTTTTTTTGGTAGAGAGCAGAATTCATGTTTCCCTCAATTATTGTCAGGCCCAGGCCCTGAAGCAGCAAAGCATCCCCATGCCATCACACTTCCTCCACCATGCTTCACCGTAGGTATGATAATCTTTTTGTGGAATTCTGTGTTTGGTTTACGCCAGATGTAACGGGACCCCTGTCTTCCAAACAGTTCCACTTTTGACCCATCAGTCCACAGAACATTCTCCCAAAAGGTTTGAGGATCATCAAGGTGTGTTTGGAAAAATTTAGATGAGCCTTAATGTTCTTCTGGGTTAGCAGTGGTTTTCACCTCGCCTCTCTTCCATGGAGCCATTTTTGCCCAGTGTATTTCTGATAGTGGAGTCATGAACGGTGACCTTTACTGATGCAAGAGAGGCATGTAGTTCCTTTGATGTTGTCCTTGGCTCTTTTGTGGCTTCCTGGATGAGCCGTTGCTGTACTCTTGGAGGAACTTTGGAAGGTCGGCCACTTCTGGGAAGGTTCGCTACTGTGCCGAGTTTTTCCATTTGGAGATAATGGCTCTCACTGTGGTTCTTTGGAGTCCCAGAGCCTTTGAAATAGCTTTGAAACCCTTCCCAGTGTGTTAATGGGTAAGATCTTTTAACCAACTTCATGCTGTTGAAAAAGTTCTTAAGTGTTTAAGTGTTGATATGATTGAACAGGGTTTGATTTGAATCAGGCCTGGTTGTGTCTAGTCCAGCTGAACCCCATTGTGAATGCAGTTTCATACATTTCGGAATTAGTAATTACAGGGGCAAATACATTTTCACACAGTTGGTAATGGATAACTTTTTTTTTTTTTTTGCTTCAATAAATAACATTATCATTTAAAAACTGTATTTTGTGTTTACTCAGGTTGTTTTCGTTTTATCTTATATTTTCTTTTAATTTCTGAAACAATTTAGTACGAGATACACATAAATAGATGAAATGCTTTTTCACAGCACTGTATGTGGCCAAAAGTTTGTGGACACCCGATCATCATACCTATGTGTGGGTCTTCCCCAAACGGTTGTCACAAATGTATAGGAAGTCTTATATGCTGTAGCATTACAGTTTCCCCTCACTGGAGCTAAGGGGCCCAAACATGTTCCAGCATGACAAAGCAATGTGCATGAAGACATGGTTTGCAAAGTTTGGAGTAGAATAACTCAAGTGGCCTGCATAGAGCGCAGACCTGAAGCCCACTGAATACCTTTGGGATGAACTGGAACTCTGATTGTGCACCAGGCCTTCTTGCCCAATGTGAAAACTTGACCAATGACCTGAACAACCTATCCTGGATTTAGTTCCTCTTTGCTGTTATTATAATAACTGTCCACTATTCTGGGAAGGTTTTCCACTAGATTTTGCAACGTGGCTTTGGGGATTTGTGCCCATTCAGTCACAAGATCATTAATGTGGTCACTGATGTTGGGTGAGAAGGACTAACCAATTAGGCTTAGAAGATACTCTAGAGCCACGATATGTGACATATCTCAATACAGGCTTCATAAGATGATATTAACACATGATATTTACAAATAAATCATACAAAATAATTGTATTAAAATTGTAATGACAACAAATTGACCCACCACAACATATTATAAAATATTTAAAATATAATATCAGTACATTGTATATTAAGGAAAGTAGGTCAGGATTTATAATTTCAGGTATGTATCTCATGGCTCACCTCGTGGTATCTTATTAATATGTAATGATTGTTTGATGATAGATTGTAATTTAAATGATTAAATAACAAATTGGCGTCATCACCGCTCCTACTGCTGTCTGACATCTACCTGAAATGCATGAGCGCATCACACTTACCAATTTAATTGTGCAGATGAGAAAGCAATCATGATTAAATTTGTATATTTCATCATCACACCGAAATTACTTTTTGGTAACACCACTGCCAGCACAACACAACGTTCTTCTGAATCGTTTTTACACAAGAGTGTGACTTACATAACGTGCAGCAAACAGGCAATGATTTTAGCCTGTATTTAGACTGCGGTCAGGCCAGCCATGATAGAAACTGGAGTGCATGTATATACTGTGTTTTACAGTAACTGCCCTTCGGATAGCCATGCTATGGATCTGCTGGGAATTCTGGATAGTGTGAAAAAGTAGTGTACTATGGGCTTCAAGGCAAGTAGGTTCCCTTCATGCTCTTTATGCTACTACCTCTGGTGCTACCACCCAGTGTGTAAGAAGAGGTAGAGCTCATAATGAATATTAAATGGAAATAGTGCAATACACCTCAGAGAAGCAAAATTTTCTTGCCAGTATTTTGTATTGTGATATTCGAGACCACAAAATTCTGGCTCATGCCTAGTACCAATTCATATATTGACATTTATTCATTTAGCAGATGCTTTTATCCAAAGTGACTTACAAATGAGGACTTAAAAATTAATTTTTAAAATCAACTTCTTCTACACCAACCTTGTCCAACCATGGTTTTAAAGATCTCAGTTTGTGCATGGGGGCATTGTCATGCTGAAACAGGTTTTGGGCTAGGCGTCTTAGCTACAGTGAAGGAAATTCTGAATGCTACAACATACAAAGACATTCTAGACAATTATGTGCTTCCAATTTTGTGGCCACAGTTTGGGGAAGGTCCACATAGGTTTGAAGGTCAGGTGTCCATGTACTTTTGGCCATAGTGCTAGCTGTGCTTAGCATACTGTTACCATGGTTATCATGAAAGAGAGTGCAGACTATTTTTTTGCCTGACATCCATCCATCCATCCATCTTCTATACCGCTTCTATATGGGAGCCTATCCCAGGAAGCATCATGTACAATGCAGGGTACACCCTGGACAGGGTGCCAATTTTTTGCCTAACATATATTTAAAAAAAAAAAAAAAAAAAAAGGATTGAGTGGCAGGAGTTCTTCTATGGGATGTGGAAAAAGACAGGCATAGTGGATTCTATCTAACAGAGTGAATTGTTCCGGTATGAACAGCTTTTTAGCCCTTCAGCAGTTCCAGTTACATTTTCTGTTCTGATTTTGTTTGTGTAATGTTATTGGTATGCGTCACGTAAGGCAAGGTGAGGCGGATCCAATTGTAGTTTAAAGCTTTTATTGAGACGCAGGCGGACAAATCCAAAAACAACAGGCAAAAACAGTATCCAAAAACAGGCGTGGGTCAGACAATGTACAAACGGCATTAACTAGTCAGAGGGAAATACCTGACAGTCTGATAAAAAATTATTTGCTCTGAGATACTTACTTTCAGGAAAGGCTTCTTTCTTACAGACAGTGCATTTACATGGACAACAATAATCCAATATTTACCCAATTAAGACAATACTCTGATTAAGAAACTAGCATGTAAACAGCAATTTTTAATTACCTTAATCCGATTATAGTCATACTCGAAGTAAACACAAATCGAATTAAGACGTGGAGTATTCCTGTTTTAGTCGCATTATCGAGGTGTATTACAGACATGTAAACACCTTAATCACACTATTAACATCGTGTGAGTTTCACCGCATTTTGCGACAGGACACGTACACACACGGCAGTGCTCAACCGTTTTACGGCAAACGAGAGCACAGCTCGTCCCAAACCGCGTACTTGCCTACTATAGGCCTATAGCAGGCGAAATACATGTATCTCGGCTACTATACAGTAGGTAAGTACGCGGTTTAGGACGCAGCCCACGGCTTCAAGCAGTCGTCTATTAGCAGATGTAGCATGACAAATAATTAACCGCACTGGAAGCGTTCATAAAAATTTAAAATAAAAACACCCAAAACTATACATACACTGTACCATAACGAAGACCAACTGTATGTTAATACGTGAAATTCTGGAGGGAACGTCGCAAATCTAATTATGTTCTATAACATGTAAAAGAGTTACATGAAAGGAGTATTCTAAAAGCGACTCATGTAAACACCTTAATCACATTATTATCTTACTCAGATTAAGGTCAATAATTAGATTACTGCAGTCCATGTAAACGTAGTCAATGCTTCCAACCAGCTTGTTTATATGAAAGTGATGTTTGTCCAGTTGAAACGAACAACCATAAGAACTATAACAACTACATTGTGCAAGTGTAAAACTGTTATCTTTACCATCTTCCTCACTGCCTAGGGACACAGTGTGCTCATGGGACCAATTCCTAGAAACATTTAACAAAGTTGAAGATTATATAAATAAATAAATAAATAAATAAATAGTCACCTGGTCTTTTTTCAGTCTTCAGCTGTCCAGTTTTGTTGAGTCTGCTCCCATGATGGCCTCAGATTGTTGTTCTTGGCTGACAAGAGTGGAACTTGATGGGGTCTTCTGTGGTTGTAGTCCATCCACCTCAATAAAAGGTTTGATGTGCATTCAGAGATGCTTTTCTGCTCACCATGGTTGTAAAGAGTGCTTATTTGAGTTACTATCAGCTCAGACGAGTCTGGTCATTCTCCTCTGATCTCTCTCTCTCAACAAGGTGTTTCAGCTTTCAGACTCTCTGCTCACAGGATGCATTTTGTTTTTCCACACTATACTGAAGTCTAAGGATTGTAGTTTTGTGAAAGTCCCAAGAGATCAACAGTTTCTGAAATTCTCAAACCATCCATTCTGGTACCAACCCCCATGCCACAGTTAAAGTCAGAGATCACACTTTTTTTCCATTCTGATGTTTGATGTGAACATTAACTGTTTGATGTTTGATGTGAACATAAGCTCTTGACCTGTAGCTGCATGATTTTATGCATTGTGCTGCTGCCACATGATTGGCTGATTGGATAACTGCATGAATGTGCAGGTATACAGGTGTTCCTATTAAAGTTGGTTAAAGTTCAAGTTGACATTTGTCAGTTTCCTAGCACCACTCAAACACAGCATTAGTCACCTCCCAGTGGCCTTGCAATCCCTAGACGCGCGCGCGCGCGCACACACACACACACACACACACACACACACACACAACCCCACCCCCTAAAATCTAAAGAGAATGTTAGGGAAAGTTTACTGGGTTTAGGTTCTGCAGCACAAAAGGTCTTGTGCTGCACACATTGACTCGCTGTGTTTACGCAAAATCATTATCATAGTCCACTGCAGAGGTCGAGAAACCTGCCGACAACATCATAAGATGTTAATCCATAATCGGAAACTAGAGAAACAGGTAACGGGTCAAACTGGGACGTCACATTGAAGATAGAGAGCTGGAAACCAGAAAAGACGGCTCGGTAACACACATTGACGTGAAACAAAACTTTGCAAAGAAACAAGAGGGTATAAGTAGCCAAAGTAATTAGGGAGCTACACAGGAAACAGGTGCAAACAATTGGAAGGATAACACAAAGGGGCAGAGAGAAGACAAATGTCACAATAAGAGCACTGGGACCTGTGGGGATTTGTGATTCAGAGAGCAAACACTTGTCCCTGGTATATATCTTCAGACATACTCCTTTAATAACTTACTTGAGGTACAGAATTGGACCTTAATGACCACTGTTGTATCACATTGTATCAACAAAAGCAAACACAACAAAAACAAATGTTGCTTTGTCTATGTATTAACTTTGCATGGTGTTTTGAGATATATAAAAATGCCCTGCCTCAGAAATCTTGATGAAATTGTGCTAATATTTGCTAAATGTGGTAGAATGTTTTCATTTGGAACATGTGTGAGGATTACAAAGCCTCCTGCGGTGCTATTTCAGTCACATCACTTTGTTAGGAACCAAAGAAGTGTACGTTACAATGTAAATGAGGCTTGACTTGTTTCCCTGCTTCCTCTGCTCACTTTACAGCATCAATTAAACACAGCATATCACATGAATGTCCTAATATTTCTTGAACCTGAGCATGCTGCTCACATTTACTGATGTATGTTACTTGAAGAAAGAGTAGCTTACATTTTGCTTTATTGATAAGTAGTGTAATCCACTAAAATCCAAAGCTGTGGATTGATACAAGGCCAAGTTCACGGCAGGCCACTGGCGATCATTTTGGCATTTTGCATAGAATGAGCTTTTATGAAAAGTGTAATGTGAATAATGTGAGCGAGTCTGTGGTTGGCAACTGATATGCAGGACTTCATAGATTTAACACTGAGAAGGTCACTTAATTGCACACCAGGGGTGCTTCTCATTTCTTATTTGTGCATCCTCATTTCTTTTCCTTGCTTCCTTTCCTTGCGCCTTGGTTCCATCCCCTTAGGATGTGAGGGAAGGATACAAGGATGAGATGCGCGGAGAGAGGAGTGGAAGCAAGTCAGCTGGAATATTCTCACTCTCTCAAGCATCACTTCAAAGCGACATCAATTAATGATGACCGTACTCAGCTGAATTACCTCACTGCGCTTCAGGGATCTGCCGTTATGCTTATTTGTTTTGTGCCGTTATGTTGTTGGAGCTTAGTTAATAAAAACATTGTTGTTAATGCAAAATGCACTGATATGTGAAATGTCGTCTGGATTATTCAACAACGAATTAATAAACAATACATAAATTATTGCAACTTTGCATATCCAAACATGCAAAGATCAATTAATTACAATAGTCATTGTAGGCATATTATTATTGAATTATATTTCACACAAAATTCCATCACATCATCAAAGGAATTTTTGTTTGAGATTGTGGCAGATGTAAAGGAGGAGGGGAATTTATATGTGCATCAGGTTTTTTGAGAAGAAACACTTCCACACTGGATACACCTGTGTATCCTCGCTCCTAACTCCTCTGGAAGCTTCCTCACTCCTCGTTCCTCGTCTCCTCGCGGTGCAATTAGAGAATCGATATGTCCTCCAAGATGGCTGATTCCGATCGATTTCCGTGTCCCGGGCTGGAGGACGGAAGAGCGAGGAAATGAGGAAGCATCAATTTTGAGTATTGAGAAGCACCCTAGGTACTGGGTCGAAAAAAAAAAAAACTGCTCTTAATTTAGAAACAGAAGAAGAGGACCTGCATGTGAGCTCAATAATTGGTGGTGGTTGCATTTTTCTTGCAAATTGTAATACTTGTTCACACAATTTCCCTAAGCACAAAACAAGTTGGAAACTAATGAACATTTTGGGTGTAACATCTACAGGTGCAAACATTCCAGTGCAAAAATGAGCCTCATGTTATTCCAACCCATAATAAGTAGATGATCTCTACTGTACTAGACATTCATATTATATGTGTAATATGTACTTTCTAAGTATTGATGGTTAATCATATAAAGATCTGCAAAGCTGAACTGACCAATGGCAGTGCTGGAGTTTTGGAGTCCAACATAGTGAGTTCCCTGGTCAGAAACACCAGATTCAACAATCATTAGTTACCGGATTTAACAGCCAGTTAGAGAAGGAAAATTACTAAAGTGTATTGGAATAGTATGACTGAAGGATGGGTTCATTTAAAAATTTTTTTTTTATTATTTATTTATTTATTTATTTATTTTAAAAACATAAAAGAGCATTGCATGCATTACAGCTATTGTCACAGGAAGACTGGTTTAATAGAAAAGACATGTTATCATAACCTCCTCAACTCCTGCCATCTTGGAGGAAGTGGTCAAAACTGGTCAAAAGGTTTCTTTATCTGACCTGCCCCCTTATGAACAGCTCCAGGTGTATGAAAGGTATGCAGGAGAGTATGTGAGCAATTTCGAATATGTAGCTGCTGCATCAGCACATGCATGTGTAGTCACATTTAACCATAGCCTTACAGGAATTTTTTTCTTGCCACTTTTGCTTTTGGCATGCTCATTAGGGATCTAGACGCAGGTTTCTGTAAAGCTGCTTTGATTGTTGTTAAAAGCACTATATGACCTGTTATAATTGGCTAAAAGGAATATGTAAATAATTTCATATTGAAAATATGCAGAAAAGCATATTTTTGTGACGATTCCTTTTCCTTTTTATGTTCCTATTCAAGTAGCAACAATTGTCATTTTAGACTCATTTCTGTTATCACATGAATAATTTCCTCCCAACCACATGGAAGGGAGTGGCTTACAGCCTCATGGGTCCATTGGATCCAGTATGTGCCTGTTGCAATTGTGCGATTATATGCTCTCTATGTCGTTTGCTCTATTTGCCGTCCTGGGTTTTGTTCTCAGCCTTTTGATGCCACATTTTCCTCCACCTTCTTACAGGCTCTGCCATGGCAGCAGGTGTCAGTCTGCTGAGTGACGTGCCCTACTCCAACTCCAACAGCAGCAGCAGTGCAGGGAACAGTGCAGAGCACATCACTGACATGGAGCCAGGTAGGCCACCGCACGCACACACACACACGCGCACACACTGATGTGTTTGCATCTTCTAAATAACAACTAAATAAAAGTATTGAGCCTTATAGGATTAGTGTTACCTTGTAGGCTAGCCTGTGTATTGCTGTGAAAATGAATGTCTGATATAATACTAGAGTTTGCAAGTCCTGTTTAGCACAGTGTAAAAAGACATTAAGCTCTAAAATAAATACTATACCATCATTTAGTTTGTTTGAAACATGGGTGGCACATTATTTATCTATTCTTAATGCAGGACTTTTTTTTTTTTTTTTTTTTTAAATGATATATTTTCCCACTCATTTGATCTGAAGATATTTAAGGTGCAGTTTGTCATTTAACCTACTCAGTTTTTAACATCAGAAGCAGCTCTTATGTTCTGCAGCTCTTGTGTAAATGAAATGACATATTATTGTATGCATTGCTGCGGTTTTGTTTTACCAACAGTGAAATTCTAGTAACCACTATTGTGTGTCTGGCTACTAAGGATGCACATGTCAAAGCATGTTTCTGTCATTGTTTGTGAAGAGGATTTTGCTGTTAATGCATTCAGTTAAAGAAGGACCAATTTTTAAATCTCTGTTAAGAAACATTAACCATATCTGAAGCTTAAAATTGAATACATGAAAGTAAATTATTGAAAAACAAAAGAAAATCGATCAATCTGGGGCTGAAATTTAATGACTACTGATTT
Organism: Stegophilus panzeri; assembly: GCA_024331685.1. Taxonomy (NCBI): domain Eukaryota; kingdom Metazoa; phylum Chordata; class Actinopteri; order Siluriformes; family Trichomycteridae; genus Stegophilus; species Stegophilus panzeri. Next base: position 19,409,548 of record JANDJT010000114.1, read on the forward strand.
TGGATGAAACATTGTGTTTCAGTAGTTTAGTGTAGTTTTCTGCACATCATTTATTTGGCTATAGAAGTTTTGTGTACTGTATTTTGTGTCAGGAACATAAGCCTAAAGCATTTAACTATTTAAACAATGAGGTGGGCCAATTTCTCTCTAAAGAAGCATTTCACTTTTAGCTAAAATGTTTGCTTTTATAGTTCAAATGGAATACATTAGCAGCAGAGCAATTGTGCACTCATTTCTGCCATCATTGAATCTCTGCATTATGCAATACTTGTGGAAAATGAGTCATCTGTCTTTCCAACACATCAAGCAATTTGCTCTCTACCTGAGATGTGTTCATGGCGAAACCTCTGCTCCATCTCCCACTGACTTGGACACTGGTCACCATGGAGACTGCCTCGAGTGCAACCGAGTTGCGTTGCTTCTTTTGTGCTCTTTTCACACTCCTCATAGTGAGCACGGACATGCAGAAAGTCCTGAGGAGGAGGCGGCGGTGTAGCCCAGTCGTCCTCTTGTTGTCCTCTCAGAAGGTTGTGGTAGCTGTCAGCATGGCCGATGAGCAGGCAGCATTGAATGGATGCGAATGTAATTCTGTTTTCCAAAGTTTGCATTTCTTTACCATGTCTGAGGAACCTCCAGAAGACAAATTATATTCTTGGAATGGTCGAGTTTTCTGTCATCCACAGGCAATGAGGCATTTGCATCTGTTCTGTGGTTTGAGTGTTCTCTGTCATTATTCTGTGCTAATAGGCTGAAAATAACAACAGACAGTCTTTTGATCTTTTCATGCAGTATTTAAAGGTTTTAACATTGCTGGTACATTGAGATGTAGATGACTGTTCACATGGACAATACTATTTATGTTAAAAAGGCTCTGGTTTCAGATTTCAGACCCAATGTCAGGGTCCCCACAGCAAAGTACACCAAGGTGGGTGAGACCTTGAGGCATGTAATCCCAGGCCACATGCAGTGCTCCATGGCGTGTGGAGGACGAGCTTGCAAGTATGAAAACCCATCTCGCTGGAGTGATGAAGAACAGGCCATCAAGGGACTTTACTCGTCTTGGTAAGCCATATCTCATCTCCTTTGGAAAGCAAAGGAAACATTATTAGATATATCATGAATGAATCATGCAGGGTTGAACTAGCTGATGGAGTAGTAGACAATCTGAACTCAGATGCCTGATAAGAATCTGCTGACAAGATGGCAAGGAAAAAAGGACATGCTGGAACGATTTGAAATCTTTATTTATTTTTGTCTCCTCTATTCTGTTTACATCAGGATCACAGACAAATTATTAGCCATGGCAAGGCCGTCCACTGAGATTATTGAAAAATACAACATCATCAACCAGTTCTTGGGGTAGGTTAAGCTCTGCTTGTTAATGCTAATAAGTAGGTAACACCGAGGAGACGTTGTGTTTACACCTGTCTCTTCTTAGATGCGGACTAAAGACCATAATTAACCTGCAGCGCCCAGGAGAGCATGCCAGCTGTGGCTATCCCCTGGAGCCAGAGAGTGGATTCACCTACCACCCAGAGGTCTTCATGGAGGCAGGGAGTGAGTCACACATACAACTTAATCAGGCTAATAGATTCAGGCTTGTACTCCTTGGTGGAGTTTATCTGACTAAAGAACTAATTGTTTCTGACTAATATTATCTCGGTGGTCCAGGTTATCCAAGGAGTTCGATGCTGGAAAGAGTCCATTTCTAATGCATTTTGTATTAAAGTGTGTGTAATAACGTGTGAGCCCATGTTTCTTATAAACCTAGAGAGAGTAGAGGATTGGCGCCTCCTAACAAGCTCTCCTGAGATAGATGCATTGCTGACAGCCAACAACGTCTAGGAAAGTGCATTAGGGAAAAGGTTCCATAGTCTTCAGCATGTCATTACATGTGCCACTCAAACTTTACAAATGGCTTTTCCTCACATTAATATAGAAAAATAGCATTGTTTTATTTGCTTACATAATATGGGCAACATGTTTATTTGACATGTTAATATGACATGCATTTATCATGCAGTTTTATCAGTCCCTCCGGGATTTTGCGATTGCAGAAATTAATGTAAAATCAAGGAAACGCCGCAATATTGGCAGGAGCTTGTAATTTTTCAAAATGACATCATCATCATAACACGCCATGTGACGTCATCACAACAGGAATTCTGCCAAAGCCCTCTTCACATGCATCGAACATGAGTACAGCTAAAAGGTCTCATTTACCAATAAACATCACTGCGAAAGACCGTGCAAAACAATTTCGTGCAATTGCAGTTTCGTTAATTCAAGTGGTTTTCGGCAAAAAAAAGCACACGAACCGCTGGCTTCCTGTAGCCACCCGTATCAAATTCAAGGCGTTAATGCTCATGTACAAGACCTTGTCTGGAACAGCACCCTTTTACCTCAACACTCTCCTTGAGGCTTACGTTCCTTCACGATCGACCGACGCTTAGTACTGCCTAGTAGTGCGTACTCGGCGTGGCTCAAAGTCCCTATCCAGAACCTTCAATCTAACTGTTCCTCAGTGGTGGAATGACCTTCCAACCTCAATCCGGACTGCAGAATCTGTCACTATCTTCAAAAAACAGCTAAAGACCCACCTCTTCCGTGAGCA
>JANDJT010000114.1:19414198-19427232 GCA_024331685.1 Stegophilus panzeri
GGGTGCAGGTTTTCATTCCAACCAAGCAGGAGCCACACCTGATTCCACCTGTTTAATCGGTTGATCTTGGCTTTCAATAGACTCAGGTGTGGCTTTTGCTTGGTTGGAATGAAAACCTGCACCCACATCGGCCCTTTCGGGATAAGATCGCCCACCCCTGCTGCCCCCTAACCCAATCTGCTTCCTATTAACTCTATATGCTATAGAATATTACAAATTTACCTTTGAAATTCACGCAGAGAAACACAGTGACTCCTGTTGGCAGACCCACGTAAATATGATTTTTTTTTTTAAGTGAGAATCTGACTACACTACATTAAACATTCTTCTCTATTATCACTCAGATTAAAGTATTGGCACACTTGGCTTCAATTAAGTTGCTTGCTGTCATTAATGCAGACCAACAAACTCCTTGTGTTTCATGCTCATTAGGAGCATTACGACGAGTAATAAGTGATCGCATCGTGCCATGGATTCCCGTGTAATAAAACAAAATTAGGTCTGTTTTTTTAAATGGATTTTTTATATTTCATGGCAGGCCAAAGAAAAAAAATTGTGGATTTTTACGTATTTGAGGTAGTTACAATACGAGTACTTGATTAGTCATCAATTAATCATTTCTCAGTGTAATGGTGAACTTCTGTAGTTATTATTTAGTCTCTATGCATAATATATTTCTCTAATTGTATTTATAGGCTTAATACAGCAGACACACAAACAGTCTTAAGTCCCTTCCCTTAGATAAACTATCTATCTGTTTGTCTGCCTTTTTTGTTTTTGTTTCCAGGTGTTCTCTTGGCCTGCTATTTAGTGTTCACATCACGGATGAGCGCAGACCAGGCCATCTTGTTTGTGCGGGCGAAGCGTCCAAGCTCAATACAAACACGATGCCAGTTACTGTGTGTGCGTGAGTTTGCATGTTTTGTAGCACCACTGCACTGTGTGTTCTCGAGTGTTGAACCACGAGTACATGCTGTCACACTGTCGCAGTACCTGACACATCAGCGACACCTGCTGCATGGCTATGAGGCTCGCCACATGAAGCATGTGCCAAAGATAGTCCACCTGGTCTGCAGGCTCCTGCTAGACATTGCTGAGAACAGACACACAGCAGAGGAAAAATACCTGTCTGAGATCCCTGACCTGACAGCTGAGGTAGAGAAGACCATATCGCAGCAGGCCTTGCAGCAGCTAGGAAAAGAGATGAGGGGGAAGGGCATCCTTTTGAACTTGCCACACTCCTTTCAATCGTCCACTCCCCCTCCTGAGCAGTTTGAGAATGCAAGTGATGTTAATAAAGCTCAGATTTTGCGCAGCTTCAGCGACTCTGCTCTGCACACCCTGGACTCCAGGTCTAAGGGATTCAGATGGCACCCAGGCATATCAAACCTCCTGAGTGAGCACTGTGTGTCTCAGAGTAGGTTAGCAGAAACTCCAGATGTTCAGGTCTCCAGACCACTGTTGACACCTGAAAACCGTATCACTTCCAAACCCGACTCTCTAGATGGATCCTCAGCCTCCCTTGACGAACCCAAGAGAGAGGTGGACCATATGCCTATCTCATCAGATTGCAGGAAGCAGATACCATTGCGCGAGACAAAACGCAGCAAGTGTTTGGGGTTTTCGAGGAGCAGCGCAGCTATCATGCCCAGGTTGCCAACAGAAGAAAAGGTAGACCAGGGTAAAAGACAGCCTGTAAGATGTCATGTCACTTGTACAGGAAGCAGCGATGTTACCTTCCTCTTGCTCCAGACTGAGCTTTCTCCAGAGGTTCGCCGTGTGCTGGTGGCTAAGGCTCTCATGATGGATGTAGAAGAGGAGAATCTAAGGAATGCTATTTCAATGTGGCAGGTACAGAAATAACCACCACCATGTGGATGGGTTTTATTTCATGGAACAAAAACTAGTATACGTTTGGCTTGGTTGTTGCTTACCATTCTAGACTGTTTTTGAAAAGTGGTTAACTGGAATATATAAACATGCTGGTCACATAACATAGCATATTTAGACAAAATTACTTCACAAGAGAGTCCTAAAAATGTTGCCTGCCATTTTAATTCAGACTTGAAATGTGGGTTAATTGTTCATTATTGCATAATGTGACTATTGTTCATTATTGCATAATGTGACTAATGTGCTGAACAACATGTCACATCAATCTCTCACATAAGTCACATGGCAAGCTCCTGAGACTTAGCAATTTGTAATACAGAAGTGCCAACATCTACAGTTTAGCCTGTACAAAATGTTAACCCCTTGCTAGGGCAATATGCAAGACATCTGAATACTTTTCTTTCTCAGCTAAAGCTTTGTCATTTAAAGCAGTGGTCATTCACTGAAGGGGAGATGATGTGGGACTTTAAAGATTAAAGCAGTTATGTTAATTTTGTAACAGTTGTATAAAGTAAGCTTATACACTCAGCTGGTTGCTTATGAATCCAAACATTTCTGCAGATTGTTGTTAAATATGAGTATATAACACGTTTCTTGTTAGCACCTCTGGTAATAAATGTCAATCTGGTAATCAGGGTTATATTTTATTTTAATTAAAATCAGTACTCAGATCTTTAGGGGGTCCTTTTTTTTTTAATTTGCCTTTCAGACGGAGTTAAATTGCAGGGAAGGGGCGTGGGAGAGGCTTTGCATAGAGCGCAATCCACTGCTGCTCTCTGCTCTCATGTGGTCATGGTTGGAGCAGCTGAAGGAGCCAGTCATCACCAAAGAGGATGTGGAGGCTCTAAGTCAGAACAGCCACAATCCTCTGCAAGCCCTCAGCATCATGGACAAGGTAAAAGAAGAACATGGTACAATATTAAACATTTTACACGATTGAATAAGCACTAGCCTTATAAATAGGACTCCAAATTAATTGGCTAGAAGGTTGTATCTCTGATGGTCTAAAAATCTACAACTGAGATCTCACACTCCATTGTTGGAGTCATACAGATTTCAACGCTGATGTACAAAAAACTTTGATTAAGTTTGTTAAATTCGTTGAACAGGATCCACTGTGAGAGTTAAACATGACTGCATCTTTCACATGAGCAATATATACCGATCAGCCTTAACATGAAAACCACTGAGTCCAGAATAATATTACGTAGTGGGATGATTTCACAGCATTGAGTGCATTCTTATAAGATATCAGGTGATTAGAGTAAATCTGTTTATGTATAGTAAGTCCAGTTTTTTTTAGACAACCGCTCCAAACGACGGCCCAGAGCTTTTTGCTGTTGAAGCTTGGAGGTATACCATGGAGAAGAGTGAATAAATGAGAATGTACGGGTTTTCAGGGGGGCCAAGGTACCCAGTATAAGGGATAGACTGTCCTAGTGATTTACCAGGTCCAAGGTGGAGGAGGAGTGGCTAATGGAGTTAACAGAATTATTAATTAATCTGTTCAGGTTACCATGATTAACATTTTTAACATTACGAACAGATATATGGTGATTTAGTTTAGATTTTGATAGGGAAACTGGAGCATCAAATTAGACAAGCTTGTGGGCAGAAATGGGGAATTCAGTCGCACTAAAATTACATGGTAAGATACCAGAACAACAAACTAAATCTAATATGTGACCTTTATTGTATATAGGGAAACCAACAAACGATTCAAGATTTTTATTGTCATATGTACTTGGTACAATGAAATTCTTATTTTGTCCATTCCTCTCAAGACAGCAGGGTAAAAGGGCATAAGAAAACAATATAATACAAGACAATACAAAAAACACAGTAGAATAGGGGGTGGCTCTTATCCTGATGGCCCCGGTGGAAGTGGTAGTGGGTGACAACTGTTGATCAGTCTGATGGCCTGAGGATTTAAACTGTTCCGGAGCCTGGATGTTCTGGCTGCAGTACTCAAGTACCGCTTGCCAGACTTCATGAGGGTGAAGAACTTATGGGTGGAATGGGTGGGGTCGCTGATGATGTTGCTAGCTCATTTGTAGGTTCTTTTATTATAGATGTCCTGCAGTGAGGGGAGATCAGGCCCTGTGATTTTCTGGGCCAGCCTTATCACCTTCTGTAGTGCCTTCCTGTCATGTGCTGTTCTGTTGCCAGACCACACAGCTATACAGCAGGTTAACACACTCTCTACAGCGCATCTGTAAAAGTTGTGGAGTATTTGTGGAGACATGCCAAACTTCCTCAGTCTCCAAAGGAATTATATTCTTTGATTGGCTTTTCTTACCAGCTGCACTGTGTTCACTTGTTCTCTGTCCACTTGAGGTCCTCACAAATGTGGACACCAAGGAACTTATGGCTGTCCACTCTTTGTACCTCAGAGTCTCAGATCAGTAGTGGCCAATAGAAACACTCACCCCTCCTCATGTCCACTACCGTCTCATTGTTCTTACTGATGTTCAGTGTGAGATTGTGTGAAGCTGACAATGTGACCAGTTCTGACACCTATCTCTGGTAGTCTGCAAACTTTATGATGACATTGTTTGGCTGGGCAGCGACATAAGAGAGTGTACAGCATAGGGTTGAGTACACAGCCTTGAGGAGTGCCTGTGTTCATTATGAGGGTATTGGAAGAGTGTTTTCCGAGGCAAACATGTTGAGGTCTGCCAGTGAGGTAGCTCAGTATCCAGTTACACAGTGATGGAGGCAGCCCCAAGTTATGCAGCTTGTTTGTGTTTTGAAGGAATGATGGTATTATATGCTGAACTATAATCAATAAAAAGTAGTCTGACATAACTGTCCTTATCTTCCAGGTAAGTTAGAATTTTGTGATTGGAAAAAGAAATAGCATCCTCTGTGGTTCTATTTGTCCTGTATGCAAACTGTAGTGGGTCCAGGGTTGTGAGAATGGTGCTCAGGAAGTGTTCCTTGTCAAGACTCTCAAAACACTTCATAAGAACCGGTGTAAGAGCCACTGGTCTGTAGTCATTAAGACAAGAGATTGTGGCTTTCTTTGAAACAGGTGTAATGGTGGTGGACTTGAAGCAGAAAGGAACTGTAGCCAGGGTGAGGGAAAGATTGGAGATGTCTATGGCTACGCTGGTCAGTTCTATCAGGTCAAAACTATCCCAGATAGATAGAAAATTCTTATAAAGTATGCTAGTGGGGTTATTGAAATGGATATTAAAATCTCCCATTATAATAACATTTAGGGACATAGCACACAAACTTCTTAAAATAGAAGTGAGTTCAGTATGAAATATAGCAGAGGGTTTGGGAGGTCTATAAATCACTGCTACAATGCTGGGAGTGGGTCCCTTCAGTTGAACGGCCAGAATTTGAAAGGAGGTTGGCTCGGAGACTGAAACTGGGGTGATTTTAAGGTTCTCACGATAAATGAGTGCAAGCCAACCCCCCACACACACACACACACACTCTCTTACCGGAAGAGCGGGGTTTATAGATGTAAACAAATCCTGGTGGTATAGGAAAGCACTGCATTCCAGTATAAGAACTTTATGTTGTCTGTGAAACATGGTGGTGGTAGTATTATGTTTTGGGCCTGATTTGCTGCAACTGGGTCAGGACGGCTTGCCATCACTGATGGAACAATGATTCTGAATTATACCTTTTGAATTCTAAAGAAAAATGTCAGGACTTCTGTCCGTGAACTGAATCTTAAGAGAAAGTGGGTCATGGAGCAAGACAATGACACTAAGCACACAAAGGTTCCACCAAAGATTGGGTAAAGAAGAATACATTTAATGTTTAGGAATGGCCAAGTCAAGGTCCTGACCATAATTCAATAGAAATGTTGTGGAAGGACCTGAAGCAAGCATTTCATGTGAGGAAACCCACCAACATCTCAGAGTTTAAACTGTTCTGTACTGAGGAATGGGCTAAACTTCCTCCAAACTGATGTGCAGGACTGATCAATTACCAGAAACATTTAGTTGCAGTTATTGCTGCAAAAGGGGGTCACACCAGATACTGAAAGCAAAGGTTCACATATTTTTACCACTCACAGATATATAATATTGCATCATTTTCCTCAATAATTAAATGCCCAAGTATTATAATTTTGTCTCATTTGTTTAATTGGGTTCTACTTTTAGGACTTTTAGAAATGTGATTTATATTTTAGGTCATATTATGCAGAAAATATAGAAAATTCTAAAGGGTTCACAAACTTTTAAGCACCACTGTATATTCACAAACTCTGTTTTCTCTCTCCCTTGTTGACTTTCCCAGCACAGGTAAACCTAAGGGAACAGCAATAAACTCATTTTTAATTGTTACATTTTTACACTTTTCTAAATCCATATATTTTTTAGACTACATTAAATTATGCAGAGCTTCTGCCAAACATCTGTGTGAGGTAATTGACTTCTTAGGAATGATGAATAACATATTAGAAGTACAATAAAATATAATGTGACTTGTCAGGACCAGTTACAAGCTGGACTTTAGTGCCATGATATTTACAACATTTAGTTTGCTTTGGGACTGCAAATGGCTTGTTATTTTGGTTACTGATCTAGCTTATTTGGATACATGTTTCATTTTGTTGTTTTAAGGTGCTGTGGAAAATACGATTTTTCAATTTCCTGCTTATATTTCGTTGTTTTGAGGATTCAGTAACACAATCTCTGTTTCTGTCTGTCATGTAGGACCACAAACAAACCCTTCTGTGTATCCTGGACTGTGCTGCACATTTAATGAAATTGCCAGACGAAGTTGAAACGGCTGTTCTTCATCGTACAATCAAAGCATTCACTAGGGTGAGTTCTTCTTGCTTGACAAGCATTCATGCTCGAGAAACTGCATGGGAGTAACAACCAACAATGGAATTCTTTAGATATACCCCTCTCCCAACTTGTTTCTTGAACTGAATTTGAGGTTATTGCACTAATTCTGGCTGTGCTTTCCATCTCTTTCAGGTTACCAATGATTCAGAGAATGGACAGCTGATCTATAAAGCTCTTATGGAAATTCTAGTCCCAGTTTTGAGTGATATGAGAAGAAAGGCGATAGAAGTAATACAGAGTTGAGTGTGTGCCAGTTCCCATAATCACCCTGGTCATTGTGGCTAGATACATACTGCACTAATATTTTTTGAAAGAACTATGTTGTGTTTTTCTATAGTGTTGGTGTCAGCAGGCTTGATGTTCTTAAATGGTGCTTTATTGTCATTGTTATTCTTTAAATTAATGTGATTTAATGTCTCACAATGCACACATCAGATTGGGTGATTTGTCATTTTTTTGTTAAATACTGCCATATATGTGTGTGTGTGTGTGTGTGTGTGTGTGTGTGCGCCACATGTACATTGTTCTCTCAGTTGTCATTGTTACTCACTATGATGGAGCATTTTGGTATTTTATATTTATTATTTAACTAACCACTATTTATTTAGAAGTTATTATTTAGAAAGGTATGAGTAATGTTATACAAAAGAAGTCTCGCACTATGTCACAATAGTTTGTTTCTCGTTTTTTTTTTTTTTTTTTTTTTTTAAATTTACCTCCACTTTTTAACATAAAAACCAAATATATTGACTGTGCAACATATTTTATTAAATATTTGCATATTTTAAAGTATAGTATATAGTAAAGCAATTTTGTTAAGACAAAAATAAGAAAACAAAAACCAATTCAAGGTTTGCTCTGTTAGATATGATAACTTGTAGCAAATGTATGTTGTTTATTCATGCAAATCCAGGTATACTATATGGCCAAATGTATGTGCACACCTGAGCATCACACCTATATGAGTTTGTTGGGCATCCTATTCCGAAACCATGGGAATTCATATGGATTTGGCATCTCATGTTGTGACTATAACAGCCTCCCAAGATTTTGGAGTGCGTCGGTGGAAATTTGTTCCCCATTCAAAGAGTTCTCCCAAAGAGCATTTGTGAGATCAGGCACTGACGTTGGACGAGAAGGCCTGGCTCACAATTGACATTCCAATTCATTCCAAAGGTGTTCAGTTGGGTTGCGGTCAGGACTCTGTGCAGGCCACTGAACTTCCTCCACACCAAACTCTTCAAACCATGTTTTTATGGACCTCGCTGCACAGGTGCACAGGCATGCTGAAACAGGAAAGGGCCTTCCCCAAATGTTGGAAGCATACAATTGTCAAATGTTTTTGTATGCTGTAGCATTAACATTACCCTTTTCTAGAACTAAGTGGCCTAATCCAAACCCTGAAACAGGCCATTATACTTCCTTCACCTATGTAAATTTACTATTGGCACTATGCATTCTGGTAGGTAGTGTTCTCTTGGCATCTGCCAAACCCAGATACTTCCATCAGACTTTTTGTATGTTGCTTCAGAACTGCCATGCCTGTGTCCAAGTTCTGGGTTTTTTTTTTGTTTGTTTTTTTTTGTAGCACCATGGTCCTGAAGGAACGTTGTTTCATTTCACGGTATATGGTTGACAATAAAGCCACTTGACTTGAGATAGTGAAGCATGATTCATCACTCCAGCGAACACATTTCCAATGCTCCAGATTCCAGTGGCAGTGTCCATGCCAACCAAGGCTTGGAATTGCGCATAGTGAGCTTAGGTTTGTGTGTAGCTTTTTGGTCATGGAAACCATTTCATGCAGCTCCTGACACACAGTTCTTGATGTTGCTTCCAGAGGCAGTTTGGAACTCTATAGTGAGTGATGCAACAGAGGATACAGCACTCTGCAACCCTGCTCTGAGATTTGCATAGTCTACTGCTTCGTTGCTGAGCTGTTGTTCATTGACACTTACATTTCACAGTAATAGCACTTACAGTTAACCTGGGAAGATCTAGCAGGGCAGAAATTTCAGGAACTAATTTGTGTCAAAGGCGGCATCTTATGACAGGGCCAAGTGTAAATTCACTGAGTTCTTCAGTATGACCCATTCTACTGCCAGTGTTTGTCTATGGAGATTGCATGGCTATGTGTGCTTGATTTTATGCACCTGTTGGCAGTGGGTGTGGCTGAAACATCTGAAGTCAATAATTAGGAGGGGTGTCCACATACTTTTGGCCATAGTGTATTTCAGCACTGCCTTCACAACACAACTAACATGGTATTTGAAAATGTATGTTGATACAGAACTGCTCTGCCTGTGTCTAAGCTTTTGTGGAATGTCCTTTGCCTCATTTTAATGGCATTATTTTCTACTACGCTGCTGTTTTGTAAATGGTCAACATTGTCTGTTGACAAAAAGCACTGTAGCTAACTAGACTTCAGCCTCATTCTCTTAATGAATGTATATGAAATTTTAAGTGAGCATTAACCTGAACTAGTGGGAAAGTGTAAAAAGCATCTGATTTCAGATGTCTAAACGACAGACTGTTGGGGATTTTAAGGCACTTATTGTTCTTATCTACATGCCAATAACTACTGTAATAAAATGAGCTGGTTGTGTTGATTTGCAGAATATAAACTTCCAGATTAAGACACTAATGGACTATTAGGAATGGGTTAGGTGTTTGATTTATTAACAAATGCCATGTCAGCATCAAGTGCTATATATTCACGGTAGGAGCAAAGTTATAAATAATAAATTAATAAAAATGTAAAAATGAATACATGTGTAGATATACTGCACTTAACAGGCACACAAAACTAAATATTCAAACAAGTAACACAATTGAATAGATATTTTAAAAAGTAAAATTAAGTGTCTCATATTTCACACTGAGCAAGATAAGCACCCACCCTTCACCCACCCAGGTTTTAAATTCTTGTGTGTCCCTAGAATGAATAAGAAGGTCGGGGGTGTTGCCTGTCTATACCATCATAATTTATGTTGCAAATAGATTTCTCTGGGGAAATTTGAAACATGTGGGTACCTTGCAGTGCATCTCAAGGGTGATCAAGCTGTTATTTTATTAGTTATCGATCACCCTTCTAGACTTAAAGCATCATGAAACACTAAACTACATTTTCTGAGATTTTAACTGAGGTGGTCGTATCGCACATCATAAAAAACAATCTTAGCATCTGTTAATTTTAATTGTAGGAGAAAACTGGTTAATTTTGAGCTTTTTCCGCTGTTTTTGTCTTCCTGGTTTAAAATCTCACAGGCAGGGACGTGGCAATGTACTATAGTACTTCGATGACGTGTCGGTGTCTCATAATTATTCATGAGCCTGCGTGCTCTTATCCTATGAGAAGATGCTGTCTCTTAATTATTCATGACAGCACATGGTGCTTTCCTACAGATGTAGTAGATGAGAGAGGTATTCAAATGGGTCGGAGGCGTTTGTTTCAGTGGTGTAAGAGTTCGAGTGTGTTTATTCTGGAGAGCTATGAGAATTGGAGAAAGGTGGACTTCAGACTTGCTCATGAAAGCAGTTTGCGTCTACACAATGATACGGTACTCAGTCCCGAGGACTTTTCCATCCCTTCAAATGAGGTATGTGTCTAATTTTATCCATGACAGTTTTACTTGCCTTTTGAGCTAATTAAACCGCTTAAAGCTCTGTGGGCCGTCGTATGCAAAACTATACAACGAGCATCTGCATTGAAGGGAAGAGCCTTCGCCTTTTATTCATGAAGAGCTCGAGCCTATTAGCTAGTTACCATTCTGACACTCCTCCCATCCGTGCTGCCTCCAGCTCGAGGAAAACAATATAATAAAATATAAAAATTGTACGTACAATATATAATATAACATCATATTGTTATGGCCCAGTCTAGGTTAGGCCGCACAGAGTAACCAGCTCGCAATTCAATGAAATTTGACCTTTAAATAAGGGAAGCCAAGAATAACACAACCAGGTTTGTGTTAAAAAGTTGTGGTATATTGTAACACACAATTATATACACACAACTATACAAAGAACCAAACACCAGACGTACCTTCAGGGTGGGCCAAGGCCAAAATAATAAACAAAAGGATTCTTGGTTTGGTAGCTAGTTTACCTGAAAGGAAATTAAAGGAAAACAAGTATCCTTCCCTAACTCCCTATTCCTCTTTAAATATGGTCGTCAATCAGTGATGTCATCCTGGGAGGTGGGAGCAGGCTGGAAACTCTGGGAGGGAATTCGAACGTGCACACAAAATATGTCACAGCACACACAAAAAAACTTCCCATCCCAAAGATTGCGGGTTGTAACAATATATATAATATTAAAGCTCCGCGGGCCATTGCGTGCAAAACTATGCATAGAGAGTCCGTGTTGAAGGGAACTTCGCCTTTTATTCATGAAAAGCTCGAGCCTATTAGCTAGCTACCATTCCGACACTTCTTCCATCCACGCTGCCTCTGGTTTTATTTGATTTTTTCCTCCATAGTCACACCAGGGGCTAATGGTTTAAATAGATAGGGGAGAGCACTTGCACTGCTGTCTATTGTGTCTCCATTTAGCCCTGGGGATTCAGGAGGAGAGAAGTCCTCTGGCTCGTCTACAAACTTTATCTCTATCCATCTTTTTTTTTGAGTGTTCAGAAGGCTCGCCCCCCTCTTCCTCTCCTGCCTTTCCCTACCACGCCCACTCCCCCTCCTTTCTTCAGCATCACAGCCATCCATGCCCATTCAAGCGACATTTTTCAAAAACATTGAGAGGTAGACTTGAGCTAAAAGAGGGAGGTTTCATGAACCTTTAACAAAGGGTTTCTTCATGATTTTGGGGAACTGCTTTCTATGACATTAACTATGAATGTGTTAATTACTGCTGATTTCAACATCCATATGGATGTAATCTCTGATCCATCGACTGTCAGCTTCACAGGGTTACTAAACTCTTTTGGCCTTATGCAGCATGTATCTGGCCCCACACACAAACATGGCCATACACTGGATCTGATGATCTCATATGGTTTAGCTATTAATGAACCAAAGATAGTCGACATTGTCATTTCTGACCACTATCGTGTCTTCTTTGAAATTTCAGCATGTACTAACACTGTGAGTGATCAGAGAACTGTTACTAAGCACTATCTCACTGCTGATACAGCTGCAACCTTCATGGAGCTCATATCATCTCTCCCCCCTCTTTATCTCCCCAACTGTCTCTGGGATAATTAAAGCTGCCCCTTGGAGAAATAGTACCTCCAATGTAAAACTAAAAGGAGACCGCAGAAGAGCAGAAAGGCAATGGAAGCACACAAAGCTTATGGTTCACCAAGCTATGTATAAAAACAACTTGAAAATACTTAATAACGAAATGAGGTCTGCTAGAAAATCTTACTTTTCAGGTTTAATTGACAGCCACAAAGACAACCCCATTCCTATTCTCCACCATAGATAGTCTGATAAACCCCTCACCTCAAATATCATCAGACCTTTTCACAACTAAAAAGTGCAATGAGTTTGCAGCTTTCTTCAATTATAAAATTTCTTTTATAAGGCAAAACATAATTAGCACTTGTCCTGCTGGTATGTTTTCTAACTCTCCACCTATTGTTGTTAAATGTAATCTATCATATTTCTCCGTGGTCAGCCCTAACACGCTTGCCCTGGTTATATCACTTATGAATTCTTCTAGCTGCTCTCTCAACCCATTACCCACCAGCTTTCTTAAACTGGTTTTAAATGCATTATTACCAGACATCCTGAGCACTGTTAATCTGTCCCTCCAGCATGGAATTTTTCCACACACCTTTAAGACAGCTATTGTTAGGCCTCTGCTGAAGAGAAACAATATTGATTCTTATGTGCTCACTAACTACAGACCTAGATCTCTAATCTTCATTTCTTGACAAAATAATTGAAAAAGTTGTGTCCATACAACTCAGTAACTATCTCAACATCAGTAATCTAACGAGACATTTCAGTCTGGCTTTCGGTCCAACCATAGCACAGAAACTGCGCTTCTAAAAGTTTTAAATGATCTGCAACAAAATAAGGACTCGGGTAATCTGTCAATTCTAGTTCTTTTAGATCTCAGTGCTGCCTTTGACACAGTCCACCATGAGATTCTGCTTGACCGACTGCAAAACTGGGTTGGCTTATCAGGCCTAGTCCTAGATTGGTTTAGATCAGGGGTGTCAGACGTACGGCCCGCGGGCCAAAACTGGCCCGCTAGGGGGTTCAATCCGGCCAGCAGGATGAATTCTGAAAGTGAAAAAATGCATAAAAGACACGAACTAGAAATTTTTAATAAAATGCTATTCCTAAATTATCCGCTAGGGG
>JANDJT010000114.1:19427332-19440363 GCA_024331685.1 Stegophilus panzeri
GTCTAGACATGACTAACTCCTTTAAAATGCTGCTTCAGACACTGATTGCACTTAAAGAATACAGTTCTGTGAAAATGTTAGCCAACAGCTTCACTACAAAAGAGTTTGGTTTGGCGGAATCCTATTGTTCATGCAATGCCATACATTTTAAACTGCAATACTATATTTTTCAGTTCCAAATACCTGTTTTGCGTTTGTACAAACACTGTGACCAATTGTAATGCACACATGTAAATGATAATCAGAAGCAAATTGCACATGTTTGTCTTAAAAAAATCTGAGGTTGTTCATGATATGTTTTGCAAAAGGATATTTCATTAAATATGAAGACTTTCCTAATGTACTTGTACTTCTTTGAACGAAAACAAGGGGAAAAACATGAACTTATTGTTATTTATAGGTAATGATGCTATGTATTTACTGGCCCGGCCCACTTGACATCTAATTAGGCTGTATGTGGCCCCTGAACTAAAATGAGTTTGACACCCCTGGTTTAGAGCCTACTTAAGTGGCAGGAAATATTATGTTGCACTGGGTACACACACCTCCAGACGTCATGCAATATCTTGTGGTGTTCCCCAAGGCTCAATTTTGGATCTCTGTTATTTAACTTATATATGCTGCCATTAGCTGGTGTAATTAATCGATATAACATCTCCTTCCATCAGCATGCAGATGACGCGCAACTCTATCTCTCACTTGCACCATAACTCATGGAACTTTCTCCCTGACAAAATATGTGCAGTTCATTCAATAAGCACTTTAAAAAAGTATCTCAAAGCGCATTTGCTCACTGGGGCCTTTCCTCAAACCAGTTAATTTTGTATTCTTGATTTTATTTATATTATTTTATTCTATTTTATTTGCTTAGCCTTTTATTTCTTTTTTGGCTTATTGTCTTTTATTTCTTTTATTACTTTTATTGTTTATTCTTACTACCGATTTTATTTCCTTGTATATGTCTTCTGGAAAGCACTTTGTAAACATTGTTTTGAAAGGTGCTATATAAATAAAGCATTACTTACTTAATTTTAATTACTTAACATAATCTAATCAGGATCGGACTAGTGTCATGTACAGTATAGGCATAATGTACAGTCTGCACCCAATTTTGATTTTGTCATCTGTCATGTAATCAGAGAAGGAACTCTGAACTACAGTTCCCAGCAGCCACTGCATCACAGTCACATGACCACCTGCACCTGAATCACCTTCCTATTAACGAGCACTCTATAGCCACAGTTTGCACTGCATTCTTTGTCTTACTTTTGTCTTTCTTTGCCCTTATCCCTGTTGCTGTGTTTTGATCTTTGGTTTATGTTTATTCTTAGCCTTAGTGTTTTGCTGCTAATTCACAGTTCTTGTTTTGTGTTTTGGTTGTGCTTAAATTAAAGAAATTCTGCACTTGCATCCATCTCCACCTTGGAATTGTGACACATCACCTTTATAACATCTAAAACCTTAAGGCATCTGTTCTTTAGGAGTTTCATATGTTGGATAAAAGAAGTCCTAAAAACCTTGTCTCCTTTACTACCTTAATGTGGTCTCTGTGTATGTACAGTACATCTCTGGCTCATGGTGTAGAGATCATAGCGTGTACAAACTGTTTTTGTTTTAGAAAATTTGAAACCATTATTGCCTGACCACACATGGATTTTATTTATGAATAGTTGTCACTGTGGTTCGATGGTATTTTTCTCTTGTAGCAAATACAAAGATTGTTAACATAAAGACAGCACAACATATTACATCCAATCACATTCACAATACTGTTGATTTTAATACTAAAAAGAGTAACAGAAAGAATGCTTCCCTGACATATGCCCAGTTCTTGTGTGTGTAAGCTTGATAGAGTAGAGCCTACCCTAACTTTAAAATGCCTATTGGATAAAAAATTGGAGATAAAAATGGGCAGGTGCCCCTAAAACCCATGTGGTACAAGTCTTTTAAAATGCCATACTTCCATGATGTTATATGTTTTCTCTAGATCGAAAAAGACAGCTACAGCATGTTCTTTTTTAACAAAGGCATAATGCATATAAGATTCCAGTATAACAAGGTGATCTAGTGTGATCCTACTTGGTTATATTCTCTGTTGTTAAAAAGCCTTTCTACTTTTTTACAGGCCTTAATAGCCTTTTTAGAGTTTGCATCAAACTACGGATTACTTCTTCGAATTTGGTTTTCCTGATGTCTTTGGGATAACTTTGTCTACAACTGATTTTAGAGAAGAATGAACCACTTTATTGGGTTCGGGATATACTGAGGTTCTGTCTTAAACTTGGTCTTTGCTCAGTTCCTGGCACAGGGTCTGAAAGGAAGGAAGTTAACTTTTTTAAGCTGCCATCTTTGCACTCTGTTGCATGTCTGCTTTTGCCAAGGAAACAATCGCTCCCACAAGTCATCCCATACTTGTCCTGAGAAGTCAAGCAATAATTCACCTGAATTAATCACATATGGTCAAATCAATTGCAGAGTATGTCCCATATCATGGGTGCATACAGTATAGGCATTTTAGTTGCCATTTAACATTGGGCATTTTTTCTCTATATTCTTGCCTTTAGTGTTGTAATGGCTACTTCCCCGTAGTGGATTGTGGCTTTTAAAATCACCCATGACGGCATATGGGGATTTCAACTTTCAATCTATGAGGTTATCCAGGTCTTGTAGTGTCACAGAGCCATCAGGTGGTATATAGATTGAGCACAATATGATGGGTTTGTGGGGTGTTAAGTGTACTGCTATTGCTTATACAGTAGGTTGGTGTCCAGTGGAATAGGGCTATGGATTATATCATGTCTTATTAAGATGGCTGTACCACCAGAGGGACGTGGTGTGTTTGGGCCATAAGCATTGAACATTGTAAAGTTTTTAAAGGCAGTGGAGCTATTTAGTACCAGGTGGGTCTCCTGGAGACACTGCAAATCTACGAAGTTGGCTCTAAGACAACGAGAGTTCCAATAATAATATTACTCTGCATCAGGTAGGCAGTACTCGTACCTTATTCCTGCCTTTGGGTGAGAGGCTTCAGCTGCAAAGAGGCCACAGTCTCTGCTATTTCAGTTTTTTTCAGGCTGTTTTCTTGGCTTCCATTTGGTTGTTGTAGTGTTGATTTCTTTTTGCTCTTACTATTAGATAGATTAGATTGTTCTCTTGACAAGCTTTAATTCTGGTTGGTCTGGATCAGGTTGAGTATGGTTGAGTTCTGAATGCGTATTATCTTGTTTTTTGTAGAGGGGGACACTTATTACTACTAATTGGTTGAAGTTTGTCTTTGTTCATCCATATCAAGCCTGTCTCGCTCTCAACTGTTTGTTGTGTGTTTCACTATAGATGCAAATGATCTCTCTAGTTTAAAGGAAGGAAGGAGGGTGTAGCTAAACACTGCAGATTTGAAGAACTCTGTGATAGATCCTGCTTCACTGTTGCCAATATCAAATTTAGTAACATTTTAGGCCTCAGTGACACGCATAAATTATTGTATGTCAATCCTAAATATAATACTGTAAAATACTGTTCATTTTTATTATTTGTTATGCTTACATTACATCTGTTCATTTCTTAAAATGCATGCATAATTCTTAATATGCATGCATAGCAGATTTTTACTAGCCCTATCTCTATAACCAGTGATGGTTGATCTCAAACCGGAAATGTTCTGCATGCACACTATACTTACCTAGGTACCCACTGAAAAAATTAAGACTGAGACTCAAACCCTTCTCATTATAAATTGACCCTAAATGTGGAACTGTGAGCAATCTTGAGCATTACATTGGACCTAAGTCCTAAGTCCTAAGGAACAAGAATGTGCAAAATGTTAATATATGTTCATGTACCTTGTAATGTGCTCTATAGATTAGTTTTTGTTTCAAGAAGCTAGGATTATCCTAAACCTAGATATTGAGGTTTCTGTAAACAGCTGTATAACCAAAATTTGTTGTATGCTATGACACAAAGATGGCTGTCGTAGTTAAACCAAGTAAAACAAAAAACAAACAAACAAAAAAGACTGGTGGTTTTGCAATGTTAAGACATAGAGGCAATCACTCAAAATTTTTGGAAAATTAAAAACAGTCAAAACAACCTGTATTAGACACTTGAGATGGAATCGATCCATCCATTCATCCATTAATCCATCCATCCATCTATCCATCCATTAATCCATCCATCCATCTATCCATCCATTAATCCATCCATCCATCCATCCATCCAGTGCAAAAGTCTTGCAAAAAATGCTATAAAAGAAGACGAATCGGACGGCGTCTGGACCAGTGGAGCTATGCGGGTTGAGGAGGGACGTGTTGGGTGGAAAACTCGATATCGAGCAGACTGAGAGAAATTTAGACTTGGAGGACTTCTTTATGTCTTCGCCACCCTCGGTTCTCATGAAGTGGGAGATTAAATGAATTGTGGGTGTTCGGTCTACTCATGCCAGGAACTCCATTTCCCAACCTGCACTGCAGCCTCCAAACAAGGCCGCCATGAACTGCAATTCCCAGAACACTCACACATTGACACCACGCGCACCTTCATTTTAATCACGCACACCTGCATCCAATTCACAGCAAAACCATAGTTTAAAAAGACTTCCAGTTCACTCACACATTACGAAGTAGGCCTATACGCTCCATTCCTTGTGTTTGTGATGATACCAAGCCTGTTTATCGCTCTGCTCGTGTTTATGTTATTGACCTCTTTTTGCCTAGTGTTTTCTGAGATTGTCCTTCCCTTGATATCCTGTTTGTTGATTGCCCGACCTTTTGCCTGTTTCCTGATTCTTATTTTTGCCTACGTTTTGGATTTGTCTGCCTGGACGTTAATAAACATCTCTACCTGTATTTGCATCTGTCTGCCCATTCCCTCACGTGACAGTGGGATGTTAGGATGACTCAGGTTGAAAACAAAAACAAACAAAAATAAACCAGAGTGGATTCTTCACAGGTGAAACTGAGGGCTGTAAACAAGAGAAGACATTCAGAGCTATTAATTGTTTAAACAATCAATCTAACAGGGCACATCTGGGCAACAAGAAACACCTGTCCATCACATGTTCACGTGAAATTTTGCTCCATCATATCATATTCATATTTTTATCTCAAACCCAAATGTTTTCAGTGTATAGAAAAAGAAAACAAGAATTGGCCTTTCCATTCCAATACTTTCAGAGGCTACTGTATATGAAATTGATACAAGCAGATACGACATAAAGGCTATATCCTGGGTGCACATTGCCAGGGGTTATGGGGGTGTTTCCCTCCCACTGTTTTTGCTCCCCTTCTGATCATTAATTTTTAACAACAGTGGGGATAAGTTTTATTCCTGATACCGCAGACTGAATTAAATGAATGTAGTTCTTGTGAAAGACACTAGATGGTGCAATTTAGTAAAACTAACTACTGGTATTACAAATAAGCTGCATCGTTGACAAGTGGCCATTTGTTAATGTGTATTTCTGCCATCTCTCTTTCAACAGACCAGTACCGATTTTTATTTCATTTTGTGCTCTAGATTTTCTTTTGAGGCTTTTTAGGCTTACTGGTGAAAGCTGTGTGAGAGCTATCCTGGACCAAGATGGATCCAAAATGTTACAAATTTATCACGTTTGTTCCATCTCTGTTTCCATACATGTTTGAAGTGTAATGCCTCCTGGGCAGTGGCAGACTTAGGGTGGTGTGGGATCCTTGCCTGAACCATTGTTGAGACCCAATACTACACTATGACATGAATCTACAACTGCTCCAAAAAAAAAAAAAAAAAAAAAAAAAAAAAAAAAAAAAAAATCAAGTGGCTACTATAATATCATGATAACATGGTATTAGCAGACTACTTATGTTATAATAGCAACCACTGTTATACATTAATTGTACCTGATTACCATTTTCTATTTCTCTATCAGCACCAATTATTAATCTTTAATAACCATTTAATAATTAATAATTATATAATAATTAATCACTGCAATTCTTTCCAAAATCTATTCCATGTTCATTACAAATATGAAGTTAAATATTCCCAATTTGTGGGCGTTGTATGCTGTTGTGAAACTTGGAGGTACTGTTCTAATTATGTTATAATCCATTCCTACTGAAAAATTAAGCTAATCAGTTTGTCTGTGTGGGCAGTATTGATTACGGTAGCTTTTAATTCATAGCTCTTATTCAGCAAGACTCTCCTGAAAAGCAGTTGGTAATGTCAAAGATTTGACACTTTTCTCTTTTGTCGCACTTTAGCAGCGGTCCCTAACAATTCAACAACACAGATACTCAGTATATTCTGAGAAAACTCGATAAGTTGGTTTGCCTTTTGATATCACATGTAAAAAATTTAGTTTTACAATAGTTTGTCTTGACATGATTGCACCAGCTTAGCCAAATCAAACCTCTACACCACAAAACACTCTAATTGTTATAAAAACGCAATGTGTTAATATAGTAACACATTAAATAAATCTATTAAGAAATAATAAATCTAATAAATCCCTAAAACAAATGAAATCCCTAAAACATCACACAATCTTATCTTTTAAAAGCTACAGTTGCAAAATGTACAGACTTTCAGCTGCAATGAACAAATCAAACAAAAACAATTGAAATAGTTCAACACAGCAAATTCTTCAAGTGATTTCCTCAAAGTCAACTGAAAATGCAACTTATAATGACTTCTCCAGTTTCAAAATTATTCAACCCCCTGAATAGAATTCCTCACGACAGCACAAATATGTAAAAGAAGTGTTTTCTCAAGCACACCTTATGCAACTAATCAAGGGCTTCATTAGTTGCACCAGGTGTGCTTGAGCTGGAACACATAAAGTACCTGAACTAGCTAGGGGCAGAAAATAATATGAAATACCCTAACAGGGCAGAAAAAGGAAGCTATCAACGGCTGCAAGCAGATTTCTGAGAAGGCAGGTTGTGAAAAACCCTCGAGTGACTGCAAAAGACCTGCAGCAAGACTTGGTGGCAACTGGCACTGAGGTTTCAGTGAGCACAGTAAGGCACACACTAAACGCAAAAGGTTTCACACCTATATACTCCCTATAAGCTTTGTTGCTGTTTGATGATTTTTTAAATTAAGTAAATTCTGCTTTTCAAACTGTGAGTGGTTTCAGTTTAATATGTTGCAGGCTCATTTATTGAGTCTGTTTACCTTGAGGCTATAATAATATTTGGCTTGTTTTTGAAGCTGCAGTTGCTTATTTGTCTCACGAGACTTGGCAACACTTAGGTATTTGAATGTGTTGTAAATTAGTTCCAATTATTGACAGTGGAGGTGGCGGCGGATACAGTTTTCTGTGAGTTGGTCTCTCTCAGGGCGCACGGTGGATTAGTGGTTAGCATGTTCACATCACCCCTTCAGGGTTTGGGGTTCGATTCCCGCCGATTCTCCATGTGCTATGGGGGTTTCCTCCGGGTACTCCGGTTTCCTCCCCCAGCATGTCCAAATTGTCTGTAGTGTATGAATGCGATTGTGACCTGCAATGGATTGGCACCCTGGGATAGGCTCCAGGTTCCCCACGACCCAGTAGAATAAGCGGTATAGAAAATGGATGGATGGATGTTCTCTCTCATAACTAGCAGAAAATAAGTACAAATTACCACACTGACCATAGTAAAACAAACAAACTATAGGATATATAGTTGGTATGTAGCTGAATCAATTGAACAAGTGTGCTAATATTAGCTAGCTACCTATTGAGCCACCTATTGACCCTGTTCAGCAGAAAAAAGTCATCTCTGCGTCAGTCTTTAAACTCCTTCAATTCTGAGTTTTCGCCACCTCTCAAAAGCCACGCCGATATTTATTCTCGTTTTAGCAGGGGCTCTGTTGATTTTCCTTTTTGACTTCTTGGTTTTGACAACAACTGATTCCCCAGATATCAATACGTTTAGAACTATCCACATTAAAGCAGTCATCTAGATGACAAGTTTAAATTCTAAGCAATTGTTGTATAAGCAAGCTACAAACACTCCACCATCCTAGGCCCTACACACGTGATGTAGGGCAGGCTCTTCTTCTTTGTTTATGGACGTGACATAAGCACGCAAAGATAAATGACGTCAATTAACATTTCCCACGAAATCCGACCCGACAGCTCAATTTATAAATCATTATTATAAGCTTACCATTGCGAATCGGGGTAAGGTAAGGAGAGATTTTTATGTACTTGCTCAATAATTGATTTTTGTTCATTTTTAACCAAAGAAAAGTTTTGTACTCTAGCTTTAACTAATGCATTTTTAAAAGTGAAGCCAACTAGTGATGGGAAGTTCGGATAGTTTTACTGACTTGGATCTTTGAATCTCGTTCAGCAAAATGAACGAATCATTTGAAACATTTGGAATAAAAAATAAACTGTAAGCTAATGCAGTCAAGGCCAAATTATGAGAAACAAAAATTATTAATTAATAGCTTAGCTGGGTCTTCAGGCTATGCAGTCTGTTAGTTCACCTCACCTCCCGATCCGAGTCGTTCTTTAGTCACGTCAAATTTGTCACGTCTGTTCCCCGGAAACAAAAAATGATTAGTTCACCTCTTGAATCTTTGGCTTCGAGTCATTAGTTCATCCCGTGACTGCTCCATTATCTGAATGCAATCTGTACTGGGGCTGTGATGTGATTAACGAATGACTCGAACCTGAAGACTCGAGAGGTGAACTAATCATTTCTGTTTCCTGTACAGAACCTATGGGGATGTTGCAGCGCATGCGCAGTCAACACAAAATGAACGAATCGTTCATGAACGACACATCACTAAAGCCAACATGGGTCTGTAAACAAGCCAAACTTACATTTTAAGTTACATCTCCACAGATTATTTTCAGTAATAGTGTTCTGTCATTTTACAAGTTCATTTTATTTTAATATCTCCTCCTAAATTTTTCCTAATGATAAAAATGCTTTATAGGAGTTATTCGGTTATAATTAAAAGAGCTTTGTTGATGAGTGATTTACAGCTCTTTGTAGTTATTTGCAGAGTCAAAACATCTCAGTAAACCAGATGTAAAACATCTGGTTTACATGTCGAGCTGTAATGTTTAGCAATTTCATGCACAGCGATGTTAAACAGACTGATAACCTCCGTTTCTCTTTAAAACTTTCTGTTGTTGGCATGATTGTTGCCATGAGTTGCCTCTCAAATCAAAAACCCTCACCATGTACACAAAAATATTTACTAAGCTAGAAGGTCCAGAAAACTGATATTCAAAACAGACCTTTCAGAGGTTCTTAAAATTCAGACACTAACTGTAACCGGAAAACTTTGGCTTGCATGGCTACTTCTGGAATACGCTCACTAATTTTTATTGTTGATATAACTCATGATAGTAGCAGCAGAATGAATTCAGACGTCTTCCAATTTACAGAGAAATGCCGAATCTAATTGGGAGAAACTTCATCATGCGGCAAGACAATGACCCAAAACACACTGCCAACAGGACTTCATCAGGAGAAAAAACTGGAAGGTTTTAGACTGGCCATGTCAATCACCAGACCTTAACCCAGATAAGCACTCATCTGACTGAAGGAAGACCCCCCCAACCAAAAAAACCCCAACAACAAACAAACAAACAAAACAACAACAACTGAAGGAAGCTGCAGTACAAGTCTGGAAATCAAAACAAAATAAGAATGAAACAGTTTGGTGATGTCAGTGGGTCACCAGCTTTATGCATATCCCTTGCTTGCAATAACTGCATCAAGCTGGTGACCTAATATTAAATGTTATTTACTTTAATTTACTGCAAGACTCTGTTCCATTACTTTTGATTGCCTAAAAATTGGGTGAGCTGCCACAAAAGGTAATGTTCTAACACATATAGATGTAAATATCAGGAAAGGAAAGCTGAAATTCTGATCTATCGTCTCATTTTCATCTTTTGACCTCAAATATCAGTGTATATCAAACTTCAGTGTAGAGCAAAAACAAAAGAATTGGCCTTTCTTTCAGAAGGGACTGAATGTAAATATGCAATGTGAGTCACAACCTTAACTTGTTTAGTCAGTTGGGGACACTGTCACATGGTGCTATACTGCCTACGATATTTACGTTGGTATTGCACCACGCAGACACATCACTTTAATTTTGAGAATGTGAACAAGTGATGCGCCGAATGACCACAGGACAATCTTGCACGCATGTA
Organism: Stegophilus panzeri; assembly: GCA_024331685.1. Lineage (NCBI taxonomy): Eukaryota > Metazoa > Chordata > Actinopteri > Siluriformes > Trichomycteridae > Stegophilus > Stegophilus panzeri. The sequence goes on from JANDJT010000114.1 coordinate 19,437,474, forward strand.
CATGTGGTTAACAGAAAGAAGAAATCAGCCTTTACTTTCAGTGAAGAGAAATTGTAATGCTGCACCATTCAAATACATCTTATCCAAATGTGTACATCCAACTTTGTGGCAACAGTTTGGGGAAGCCCAACACATGGGTGTGATAGTCAGGTGTCCACAAACCTTTGGTCATGTAGTGTAGCTACTAGTGTGTTCACTTGAATTTAATGGGTTTAATCCAAACCTCAAAACAATTCTATAAATAATAACTTGGGCTTAATGTACTCTGTCAATGAAAAATTAGAAATAAAAAAGCCTTATGGGTCCAACAAATAACCAGAATATTACTGTACACGTTTGAATAATATGCCGTATATTTATATAGTTGGATTATGTTCATAATCCCTTCATAAATTGACAACCCCAGCTCTAGCGGATACTGGATACTTGAGAAACTTGGATTTTTGGCGCCTCATGGTGTCCTAGAAATCAATTAAAACAAACAAAAATCACATCGTATCAGTATGACCGGATATTCCTCTTAAATAATGGCTTGTCTTGTGTTGATTCCTATTCCAATTAGCAAAATTATACGATTTATTATACGAGATTATAGTACGATTATTTTCGAATATGTCATTCCCAAGTAAGAAAAAGGCTTAAGAGTAATGGAAACGATACAAGACGCCACACTTCCGGGTCACGGTTCCGGCGGTAGTCCAATCAGATCGCTTACATTCGCTAGCCCATGCTACAGCAACCACTAGCCTGCTCCGTTGCGGACAGCTGCTGAGCACGGCTTCACTGAAGGTATGTCCGGTATGTTTGAGAGAGATTTCGACGCGGAATAAACGACAAAACAAGAATTAAATTGATCAAATGTAGAGTATTAACCACATATTCACTTGCGTGAGCTGTAATAGAGGCAGATGTGGATCTCTATAGCTAGCTATCGCGCTAACTTAACTCTGTGGTACTCGCTAGCCAATTTGCTAATGTGAATGTGAGTTTTACGGGATGCTGTTAGCTAGCGAGGCTGGAATGCAGCAGGTTTGACTACACGATGTCTCGCTGCTCCGTCTGCTGTATTAAATCGGTTAGACAAACATAAATGAGCACAAAACAAGTATTTTAATTACCTGTTGTTGTAGTTGTTGTATTTTAAACACCAACTAAGATATACAGGATTGTTTAATTTCTATAGCTGACTATATTGGAAACCGCCATTTTTTTTTCTGAACAGGCGAGGGAATTTTGAGTAACAGAGTTGGGAGAGTTTAGCCCGCCAGTCTAAGCTTTCTACAACGCGTGATTGCATTTTCGTTCTCATATCACTTGTGAAAAAAAATAACATGTGAAGTCATAACTGAGAATAAAATATGCTGTTGATGTGCTAATGGTAACGCTGAAGGGGTCCATGCTTTGTGGGAGCAGTCAAGAAAGTGGGAATGAATCGTGTAGCAGCACTCACCAGCTAACATGCTTCCCATTTCACCACCATCCCTTAGAGCTTCTAGGAAATAGTACTTGCAGATTATTTTGGTATCTACCCTGGGCGTGCATTCGTCTATTTAGAGCTAAACGTCAGTGTGAATGAAATCCCATGAGTATTAGTAAAGAAACGTGTGGAATTTGAAAGGCATTTTAAACCTGTGAAATGATAGAAATTCAGGAAGTGTTTCGGAAACCACCTGGATATTCTGTTGTCCAAGTTGATTCTGTTGTCCAATTTTCTGCACTAACGCATTTTCACATCACGTTTTATATCTTCCACTTGTATAGCATGTTATTGATGGCTCACAGCAAGAAATTGATGGTCAACACCAACAAGGTTTAAATGTATTGGAGGTTTAAAAAAAAAAAATTGTGAAAATGTCTGGAAAGGAGCAGCAACCATGTTTTTGTCCAGCATAATATTTTGAGCTCGTTCACGGTCTTGATTCAGTCGAAAAAGAAAATCAATTGTTTTCATAAATGTCGTTATTTCATGCAAGGCAATATGTGTAATGTGAAAGGAAATTGGTGAAAATGAGAAGTGTTTTTATATAGATTAGCCAGTCTTTTATCAGTGTCTCTCTTTATTATTTATTTTTAAACAAAGCATCAGTTTTCTAAAAGAAGAAAAGGGCAGTGAACTAATCCTCTGACGCACACTGAGACATTGGATGCATCAGCAGGTCTGTTTTTGGCAGTCTTTTTCAGAAAGACTTTGGATCAGTGGCCTTTCGTTGGCCTTTTAAAGATGAATACCCTGCAAGAACGGAGGAGATTCAGAAACAGCCGAAAGTTGAACACGTCTTACCTTGGCAACTGACTTTGCTCAGTGCCAAGTGATGTCATTTAATGGGGTACTTAATCTAGTGCCTTAGTAATTATGGAGAAATTTTTGAACAGAAAGACCTCTGGTTTCATCCTTGGTGCTGAATATCTTCCTTGAATATTTGCTTGCATTTCCTCATTTGTAAGTCGCTTTGGATAAAAGTGTCTGCTAAATGAAGAAATGCAAATGAATAATAATAATAGTGTTGTATATTGCTCATATAACTGAAGACCCTGTTATGTATAATTGAATCTGGCATGTATTCACCAAGCCTAACTGTGTTGTAATACACATTTCCCTCTTTTCTATTGTTAGTGGGTGTCTTTTATTTGACAATTTATTTCCAGTTTATTTATTTTAATAAAACCTTGATTCCTCTTAGTCCAGGGGTTCTCAAACCTGTCCTGGTGGACCCCCAGCACTGCACATTTTGTATGTCTCCCTTATCTGACATGCCCAATTCAGGTCTTGCAGTCTGTATTAATGAGGTGATGAGTCGAATCAGGTGTGTTAGATGAGGAAGACAGCAAGATGTGCAGTGCTGGGGGTCCATGACCGACTATTAACTCTAACACACACATTATTTTTATA
>JANDJT010000114.1:19440463-19456582 GCA_024331685.1 Stegophilus panzeri
TATATATAAAAGAGAGAGAGAGATAGATAGATAGATAGATATATGTATATATATATTTAGATATAGATAGGATAAATGCAGAATTTAACATGGACATGCCTATTAAATCCTGATGTATACAAATGAATGTGTCAGCAAGGAAAATTCTGACTTATTGGAGTAAATGGGCTGCTAAGTGTTAGCAGACGGGTCAGTCCCGCAATGACAAAATGGCTTCTTTTTGGCTGAGAGGAAGTCTGCGATCTTTGCCAGCTTCTCCATTTTGCTGCATCACTCAGGGTATTGGATTAGATATGCAAGCATTCTCCAATACTGTGGATGAAACACTGGCGTGTCTGCCTAGTTTTACCTTTATTAGTTGGCTCATTTTATGTTTTCTCCACAAGGGAGAAAAATATTTCCTGTTGCTCTCGAGATTTTATTGGCTTCTACAGCCTGCATAGCTACCATATGGTTTATAGTGGTATCTATTAAATTGCACAACTGTTCACTGCTTACCCCCCCATCCCCCCCCCCCCCCAATCTTCTCCAGGCACAGTCTTTCGGATATACACGTATGGAAAAGATGGCAAGGTGAAGGTTACAGGATGAGTGTCGACGCTTCTCCAGCACAAACATCATAGAATCCATTAAATGTACACAGAAGATGGTGTTTGCACTGTGGGATGAGGTAGTAGGTTGTGTAGTTTTAGGGTCACACCCACACTGGGAGATAACTATACAGCCTACTGTCTTTCTCAGGGTGACAAGGAAGCAGCTGCACATCTCATCATATGTTGGGAATGCAGTATATAAGATATAGGGGTAAATAAAGCCTAATTAGTTGATGAACATGGATGTTGACGTTCTTGCCTGTTAAAAGATTATGCTTTCACAGTGTGAGGTAGTAGATTGTATAGTTGTGGGATAGTGATTTTATCCTGTCTGGAAGATAACTATGCAACCTATTGCCTTCCCTGAGGGGCGGAAATTCAGTCAGTTTACCTCTTTAAAATTGTTTAAAATGAACGGTTTGTTAAGGAATAATACTATTATTTTATTTGTGTAAGTAAGTGCTTGTGTGTTTTTGAATTAATAAACACCTTTCATAGTGTCTCATGGCCTATTATGTTTTTTAATTTTTTTTTTTTTTTTTTTTTGTACATTATGCTATAATGACTGATAATCTGCCCACACATGAATATGAAACCCTCTGAAAAGTAAATCCATGAAAACCCATTAGACTACAATAGAGGATGCAATTTTCCTGAAGATTTCAGTGTGTGTTTAAAATATTTGTGCAGTATTAGTGCTCCAGTGTTCAGTAATCCACCAGTTTTATCTTGCTCAGGTAGTTTAACAGAACAAGGGTGTATATGAATTGAGTAATTGTGATTTGCCCAGTGGTGTTGCGGGACTGTCGATTCCAGCAATTCTCCGGGAGATGGCGCTCTTTAATAATTTTTCATAATCCAGACGAATGCAGCGTGTCACGTAAAGGCTAAACTCTAAAATTTGAAAGAACTAGGTCATACAATATTATTATACGATGTCTGAGTGTCATGTTTAAGCCCCATTTAATTGCTGCGCTTGTATCTTGTCAGGTAAGTTTGTAAACCAAGGAGTATATCCTGTAGGCCTTTAATATTGGCAACGTTGTAAAATATTACAACCGTTATGGGAGGTCATCCATGGATCCATTGGATTACTTGGCTTTCCGCCTGCCTGAGGGACAAATATTGTGTAGTTTGTACATTCGCACTATTAAAAGGAAACCGCTCAAGACTAGAACCGCCACCAGTTTTACAGATGTCAAGTCATTTTATCCAGACTGAAGTTTAAATAGTAATTTGCAAGCTGATGGGTTGTACTGTAGATAAAAATCTAGGATTTCAACACCTTAAATCGTTGTGCTGACAAACTACTATTAGTCTGAACGCAGTCTCGTTGCCTGTATTCATTGCTTTAGTGGCGACAGATCCTTTTCATTTCCAGTGCTCTTTTGCACAGTAATTTGTATTAAATGCACTTGACAATATACGAGAACGTTAATGTCATATGCACAAGGTTCTTCATGCAATGTGATGCTTAGTTTTCACAATCCACGGGTGCTGCAGTAGAACATATAGGCGAGAAGAAAATAAGACAATAAAGTAGCCTAATAATAGATAAATATTTGTGAGAGGAGTTATATACCTTATAAACTGACATAGGCATAGTTTGATGGGCTGTTGAAAAAAAAATCTCAGAATGCTGTCACAAGAAATCCCTAAAGATTTTTAAACCCTAAAACTGTGATGTGCATGGCATGCTTTTCAGCACTTTGATCAATATAAGGACATAAATTATATTTGAAGTTTATGTCTAATGCAGTCAATTTCCATGCATTAAATTTGCATTTGGTGTTGTGAAGTGTATTTTCATTCATGCATTCATTCCATACTATTTTGTAGAAGTTTTAAAATTGCATGGGTCCTGCATGAGCTCATATAGCTAGACTAAGTAAGAATATTTAATAAGATGATGAGTAGTTCGGGGGGAGTAAAGGGGCACCGAGGACAGAATCAAAAACCTCTCTCATGGGAGGAGCAAACGGGTGCAGGCAAAAGAGATAAAAAGCTCTGTTAAAGAAGCTCGAGCTACCGCGCGGATTAACCTCCATCAGACTAGACAAATACCGCACATGGAAAAGAAATCTTTAACCTGTTCACGCATTTCCGCCCTGCTCAGATCAACGGTGTTAAATGACGGCTAAATTAGACTTCGTCCCAAAAATAGCACCAGGTAAGGGCAGTTACGCGGAAGCAGACTCGGGACCAGACTCTACATTCAGAGGCAGTTGATTAAACTCGAGCGTTTCAGCCTCGCGGCGTTTTGCATACAGGAACGCAGCGGAATAAGCAATTCCTCTGGAGATGAGCTCCATGTAAACACCGCCTTAACATTCCTGACAAGATCGGAGGACCTGCAGAGAAAACAAGGGCAGCAATGAGACTTTATTTAGCGTAATTACTGAAACTTTTATTTAACAGTAGCGGCCGTTTCAGCGGTACACATGCTGGAGGAGCTTCCGAAGCTCAGGGGGATCTCAGCTCAGGTGCGCGGCGGAGCGCTGCATCCCCGCTAAAGCAGGGACCTTACACACACACACACACACACACACAGACACACCGACCGGACTCACACTCCCTGCCTAACTAAAGCAAAGGGCACCATGAGTAGGAAAACGCGCCGCTGGATTTTTCACATTTTCCTCTGCCTGGGGATTATTTATCTGAAAATCGGGTGAGTTGTAAAAAAAAACAAAAACAAAACAAAGCTTACAGTTTACCTGGTTATAATTTGCTTTTGCATTGTTGAGATAAACACACTATTTACAATAGAGCTACTTATAGGCTATCAATGCCAGAACAGTGAATAATGCAGAGTCGTATGTTTTAAGCGTGTTTTTGATGGATGAAGTTTGTTCTTGGTGTCTCTGAAATTGCTAGCGCAGTAATATAGAAGGATAGCCTGGATAGTCCATGAGTATTAATGTTTTAATGTTTATTGCCGTGTTCTACCCTACAGACATCTCTTACAGTGAGTTATTTACCTACACAATGCACGGATAATAAACAATTACAATAAATGACAATAAATGAATTAAATAACCGACATGATTCCATCCTTTAGATTCCATGTTGCGCCCATGCTGCATTAGTTCAATCGCTGTTGTTGTTGTTGTTGTTGTTGTTGTTATTAGTGAAAGAACCCGCACAGGACTGAAAAGAAATCACGCAACAATCTAACATGTAACTCGGCGTCCACAAGGGAGTCTTTCTTAGCGGCCTTTTCAAATGATTTGGCTTGCACTTTGCGCCGAGAGCGTCCAAAGATTAGACCAATCTAGACAAGTCGGTAAAACGGCGCAGAACTTCACATCGTCTTCACGTCGTGTTTCATTAGTCAAGACGCGCGCCTTTTTTTTTTTTTTTTTTTTGCTGTTCATTTGATGCTGTATTTTGAACCTCCACAGCGGCTTCTCCTCCGTGGTAGCATTGGGAGCTAGCATCATCTGTAATAAAATCCCGGGTCTTGCACCCCGTCAGCGGACGATCTGCCAGAGCCGACCGGACGCGATCATCGTGATCGGAGAAGGAGCGCAGATGGGCATCAACGAGTGTCAGTTCCAGTTCCGCCATGGCCGCTGGAACTGCTCTGCCCTCGGAGAGAGGACCGTCTTTGGAAAAGAGTTGAAAGTGGGTATGTTACACAACCATTTACTGTATCCGTAGAATTAGAGGAAATATATTTCTAGGCTATAGCCTAGACCTTGACTTAATTCTATTTTAATGCTTAATACAATTTTCATGCAAGTTTATGATCGTTGAGCTATGAATAACTGACACATCCCAAAACTGTGTCAGTTAAGTTGAAGTTAGCGAAGGTGTTCACATAATTAACCAAATCTAGAATTGAATCGTAATTCAATTCATGTTTACTACCGTGACTGATTTATTTATTTATGTTATTATAGCCTACATTGTGGCCAGTTCATTCGTAGGCTATCAGTAATAAACTGAGATAATTAACTCAGAGTAGGCTATATGTTCAGATGCATACCCAGTTCATTAAAAATTCCATATTGTGACTAATCAACTTGCAACTCATTGTGTTTCTGTGATCTCAGGCAAAATATAGACCTGTTAATAAAATTTTTGTAACACTGCACCCGTTTCTAATTCTGCACTAAGTCCAGCATCAAGTTAATTCATGTTGTACGTTATAATTCACCTAATAGATAAAGACTGGGGGATTTATTCTAAATCTTGAGAACCTTTTCAGTAGTTCTGAACTCAAAATGTTAGAAAGGAAAACAGCACACACAAAAAAAAATCATTTAGTTCTTGATGAATTACTGGCTTGTGGTTTAGCTCATAATGAGACGGCACACAAAGACTCAAGCTATGAGCTGGCAAACACTTGTAACTGGAAGTGGTTTGTCAGTGGATGCGTAGATGCTGATTTGCTTGTAGCATTTTGTATTTAGTGCCCTCCTGTAATGTCATGTCAGACATGCTTCTGTTCCATTCACACAGCAAGTATCAACGTGGCTGAATTTACGGCCTCTCTAACAACCCCGTTTCTCAAAAGAAGTCTTTTTCTAGTCATGCTGTCTTATCTGTAGATTTTAATGATTTGCTAGTCGGGCTTTCACTTTTCCACGGGTATAAGTTACAGAGTGTGAATGAAGGGACAAAATAGTACAGTATTGTAAGGAAATGTAACCATATGTCACCATGGATAAACAAAACAAAAAACTAGCTAAGAGAAAGTTTTTTTTCCTTGGGGTAACACTATCTATTTTCCAGAGGCAAACCCAAGCCTATTTAGGGATTCTTTAGTGCTATTGAACCTCTGACACTTGATGAATGGTTATGTGAAGGACTTTGCTTTAGTTTCATAGCCTTTTTGGCTGGTGGGAAAAAGGAGGCAGGATTATTGGGCCGTTTGTCTGTTAAAGATGGATGTAGGGAATCTTGATGCTCAAATGACTGACCTACCTTGGAAATAAATCCAGGGATCATATTTCACGTAATTTCTCCTATTTCCTCTCACCTTGAGTTTAGTCGCATTGATGCAGCATTGGAACTGTGTTGTTGAGACTCTGCGAAGATCTGTAGAGACTTGTATCCATCGCTGAAGGTGAAGCTGTATTTTATCCCTTGGCATCAAAGATGAGTGACTTGAGAAAAAGTAAAGAGAAAAAGGGCAGGTTTGCTGCAAGCTCATGCATTACCCAAAAATTTCCCTCAATCCATCTCATTCTTGAGCAGCACTCGTTCATGGCTGACAGGATCCTTGTTTTGTTGCTGATTATATTGTTTGATACAAGAGGCATGAATTTGCTTTATCTAAGCACCATTTAGCTGACAATGATACAGAGTGACCAAACATGATCTTTATTTCAATAGCAGTTGTGTTTCCCAGTTGGATGTCTAACATTTCTATAGTCAGAATAAAAGAGAATGGGAAAATATTCGAACAAGACTGGTTTCAGTGGCCAGACCTGCAGCAGCACTCACAGTAGCCAAGCTCTGGGACATGAAGAGCAGTGGGTAATCCTCGTAAGGCAGTTCAGAAGGAGGTGAAGTAATGCTTGCTCATGTTCAGGGCCTGGTACCATATTCTCTGGGCTTGGCATCAAAATGGAGGACTTCTCTTTCAGGAGTGTGTCACCGCATTACTTTATTAAGCTTGGAGATGATTACTTTACTTTACATTTTCAATGTGGTCCAGCTACCAAACTGATGGGAATAGAGCAGAGTTCTGGAAAACATAACTGCATAATTTATATTTGTTTTATCTTGTGTTTTTCAAGTGGAACCCTCACCATCCCCCTTTCTCACACTTAAGCACCCTCCAGCATATTTGAAAAATAGTTTTCCCCCACCAGCATTGTCTCAAGCCCAGACAAGTACATTGTGTGAGGTTTAGAAATTAACCTCTTGCATTTACAGTTTTGGCAAGAGACATCTCACACAGGATCATTGTGAGCCACTGATTCAGACTTCTGTAATGTAACGAAACCCATGCCATAACACACATGTTTTATGGCTTTCTTATCAGTTGAGTTTGTGTGCAGACTATCTTGGTTTAAGTAAACACAGGCAAAGTAATATACTTAATAAAAAGACTATTTCACCCTGGCCCATGGACAAGTGGTTTTCAGAACTTTGCTTTTGTGAAATCTTCAGTATGTGCTAACCTTTCCATTGAATACGTCTCTTCTATCTTGGCATCAAGCCCAAGCAACTCATAAAAATCTCCATATAATTGATGCCCCAAAACAAGCCTTTCTTAAATTGCTTGGGCACTGCTCCAAGATGTTTATCAACTGCAGGTCAACACATACCAGTGTTAGTGTTAGTCTGGAGGCCCTGAGAAAGCTCTGAGAATGTTCTGCACTCGGTCATAGCATGCAAGATGCAATAATTAGCAGACATTTTGATTGAGACAGTTATTGCTCACCACTGACTATTAAATTAACTTCATAAAGTCAGCTCAATAAGATATAGATATGCTTGACTAGTTATGTTTGGTACAGAATTTGAAAAGGGAGACAAGTTTATGCACTCAGCCTTTTTAAAGGACACAGTTTTCTTAGTTCAAGGTGTGTAAATGATTTCTAGAAGAGTCAACAGTTGATGATTCATTAATCCAAATGATGATTTGTATGTTTCCAGGAGAGCTCAGGTACTCTGGAACTCAGTGCTGATCAATAGATCTTAAAAGCATGACAACTTGCTCTTTGCTTAGGAGTTTCCCAAGAATTTTATTCTTGTGTGTAATCATGTTTAAACTGAAACTGTGTCTGGATTTCTTCTGCTTCTAGAACAGAGCAGGAGCAGTTTTAAACTGAGTCTTAAGAGCATAATGAATCTAAAACTTTAATGCAAATTACTGTTATATATAATAAAGTCTGTGTCACTGCAAACGTCCATCGATTCTAACGAACACAACCTTGAAAGAGACTGTTGGAATTCACTGTGATGAGTAGAGGCTGGCTCATAGGTCACATGTCAGTCTTCCTGTTAGACTTATTGTTAGCCAGCCTTAAGGAAAGAAATGAATGGTTTTAGAGAAATCTTTAAGAGTGTAAGTCAAAACAACTAGTCATGGTGCATTGCAACACATACCTAATGCTTTGAATTGTGGCTTTTCAAAGGTCTTTGTTACATTTCTGTGGCTACATAAGTGAATAATACTCTTAACCTGGAAGTGCCCTGCTTAGCAATGGCAATCAATTATCTGAGTCTTCTTGCCAGAAGATATTCTGCATGCCTGGGGGACTCACCTCTGCTGGGTGGATCCCTCTTTCTGACGGAAGCTGGGAAAGAGTCCAAACGTACTGCGTGCCCCCGATCTCTACCACTCTATTGTCTCTTAAATAAACCCGTGTTCACTATGCTTGTGAAAGAGGTAGGCTATTCCTTCCTTTGCTGGAATGGTCATCACAGTGCAATCATACAGTTATTTGTCATAATGTTTCCTTTCCCTTGACAACTGAAGGACAATTATTCCATGTCAAATAAAGCCCTGAATTGCCTGCGTCGCCTACCATTTGTTATCGTACCATTGTTAACTTGCATAATCTCAAGTTCCGTATCATCTCCATATTAGCCTATTTCCAGCAAGTCTGATAGTTGTCCAAAGCACCCACCTCATTTAATGACGCAGAAGTGCAAAGACAGAATGATAAATGAATACCATGTGGCAAAACATGTGCATATTGCTTGTCGAAAGTTGAACTATGTCAAGCATGTGCACAGGCTTGATCTGGCCTGAGACAGCAGATCTTATTGTCTGTGATTCTGAATTGTAAATGTTCACTTTTTGCAGGGAGTAAAGAGGCAGCTTTCACTTATGCCATCATCGCTGCTGGGGTTGCCCATGCTATCTCGGCCGCCTGCACCCAGGGAACCCTGAGTGGCTGCGGGTGTGATAAAGAGAAGCAAGGTTTCTACAACCAGGAAGAGGGCTGGAAGTGGGGCGGCTGCTCAGCTGACATCCGCTATGGCCTGAGCTTTTCCAAGATGTTTGTGGATGCTCGGGAGATAAAGCAAAACGCTAGGACTCTCATGAACCTCCATAATAATGAAGTGGGGCGTAAGGTATGTATAAGAGAGTGATGCCATGCACTCTGTTTGGATGGAACAATATAAGAGATTCTTTTTTTGAAACTTGAAACCTTATGTACTTGCCAATTTTTTTTTAATGAACATGAAAAATCACTAATTGTATAACAGATTATGGCAGATCATTTGGACCAAAGAGAAACATGGTAAAATAAAAACATTTAGGATTATAACATTAACATTAAGGATAAAACAATTCCGTGGAATGGCCTGAAGTAGTGGGATGTCCATTGTTAAGCACTAAACAGAAATGACAGTCAAGAAGTGAAACATTGCTTTAATATACCACTATAAATTTTGTTTAGTAAATGAATTAATAAATAATAAATAATAAATTCCCAAATATGCCATCATATTATCGCTGTCATTTTAAGATACATAGGAATAAAAAGACTTCACTGCTTTTACAAAACTTAGAGCATTTGGAGCTTGATGTGAAGTGTTTACAATTGGTAGACCAGAATCATTGGTACCTCTCAAGAGAATGAGCAAAAATTATTGTATGAAATGAACAGTACATAATTAATCATATCACTAAAAACAGCTAGTTAATGTTCCCATAACAAAACTCATTTATTAATGCATTTCTCAAAAACATGTGTGGCAAAATTATTGACACCTCCAAAGAATATTTAAAATTCATTATTATGGGTGGCTGTGGCTCAGGGGGTAGAGCGTATTGTCCACCAATTGTAGGGTTGGTGATTTGATTCCCAGTCCACATGACTCCACATGTCCTTAAGCAAGACCCTGAACCCCAAGTTGGTCCCGATGGCAGGCTAGCACTTTGTATGTTAGCTCTGCCGCCGTGTGTATGTGTGTGTGTGTGTGTGTGAATGAGAAACAGTGTAAAGTGCTTTGTAGAACCACTAAGGTTAAAAAGTGCTATATGTGCATATGTGCAGACCATTTAATGCTACACACTATCGATTTTAATTGCTGAATTACCAGGAACTGCCTTTAAATATATGGTTATATTTGTATAATTTTATTTTGCCATTCAGACATATGATTTTTACCCAGCACACAGAAACAGTTGCAGAAACACAAAATCAGTGATGTGCACTGTCCGTCTCAGTCTCCTGATCAGAACACTCTTAAATTAAGAACCAAAATTTTCTGCAGGAGTAGTTCAAAATTTCTCTACAGATGACTGCAATCTTGTTAGACATTTTTGAAGTTGCTCAGTGCACAGGCTTCACCAAATATTAATTGTAGGAGTACCAATAATTTTGAAACAGAAAACTACACACTGTTAAAATGTTAACTGTTTAAAAAAAAAGATGTTAAAAAGTTAATATTTTAAAAATATTAAAATGATACTAAAACTAAAAGTATACAGCTGTTCTATACATATATAACTATGCATATATAAATTTTAGATGATTTTTATTAGAGGTGCCAATAATTCTGTACTTGACCATATGTATGTTAATTAGCTGCTCTGTTTAATATTCCCAGCAACATCTAGCTGATAAAAAAATGGTGGCAGTTAGAATAAAAAGAGCTTTTATAAAGATATAACAGCAAAGACTTTAACACAGAAATGCACAATCTGAGTAATCACTAAATCTCCTCACTTGTGTTCCAAGAGATAGCGAAACCTCTAATGCTTCTCGAGTTTTTCCTGAGGTATTTAATGATCTACTCATACTGAGCGATGTCACTGGATGTTACAAAAGGCTTTTTAGGGTAATTCTCAGAAACATATATGAGACATTAGACTAAGCATAATGGCTTATTGGAATAGTCACATAATTAGGCTTGATGTCTAAAAGTTCAAACTAAGCTATGACAAACTGGGTACACATTAAGGCAAACAATAGGTACGTTCACCTTTCTGGAGAAACGTAACTGTTCTTATAACAACTTTATCAATATTTTCGTAAAGGGTTTGAGTGTAGACTATTTCAGCACTCTGGACAGATCATCAAATCTTTCAGGCAAGATGAGGTCATAACCTTCTGGTATGGACTCTGTCCTTTATGAATCAACTGGCTTTGGTAATTTACTAGGTCTCATTCTAAAATCACACACTGTTCACATGGTTTTAACAGGAGCTGATTTCTAGAATTTGATGCTGACGTATTTAATAGTATTGAGACTCAAATGGCAGTTAAGGTCAAAATGATGTTGACAGTATGAATATGATTTAAGTACAGTTTTGATTGTCAGCATGTCATGGCAAATATCGTATCTTCTCATTGTATTCTTGGGAAATACATTCAGATGCCTCACAGTGTTGTTGGCAAGAAGGTATCAGCCTCTCACAGACACACAGATTTGACTTCAGTATGCTTTATGAACGTATTGTTTATCAGGAATCATCAGCATGACCACACTAAGCATGATACACATCCCAGAGAGCAGACAATTGTCAAGGAGACTCCACAAAGTCTATCAGGCAGACAGGCATTGAGGATGGAATAATAATTAAAACACTAGGTGAGGCCTCTCCTACAAACGGGAAAAACAGCATCATTACATAGTGGAAGAGGGAGGTAGCATTTGCTAACCACACCAAAGACTACTGCCTTGAACAAGCTATTCACTGATGCCAATCATTAACAGATTCTTCCATAGCTAAACAGACTCTCTTTTACACAGATCTTTCTTTCAGCAAGTTATATTTTTTTCAGGATTTGTAATCATAATTTGCAGTTGTAGTGAAACCCATTACTGTGTTTCACCACATTATCATGAAAAAAGTGCATATGTCAAGAAAAAAGCACATTGTTATTTCTTGCTCACCACCTTTACCTGTTGAACTCACTTGTTGGGCTCAGGATACAAGGATAGTCAGAATGAAATGAAGCTCACAGGCAGCTGAAACCTGACTCCTGAGCTTAATCTGTGTACACTACACACAGGCAGACAGTTGTAGAAGTCGCAGATTGTCGTTCAGGCTGTGTTTATATCATATGCACCCCTGATTCCACTCTACTGCTTACACAAGAGAGAGAGATTCTTACAGACGACATCTCATACTTAGCTTGGTGAAACAATTTGTGTCAGATGTTTTGTACACAAATGAAAAGGCTTGTTAAAAGTCGACGGAGGGAACCTGTCGACACGCGGGCTGTTTTCCAGCCTTGCTGTGCAGGCAGGCAGGCATGAGGTGGATCAGGCTCTGGCACAGCAAGTTTAACAATCCTTGCATTCTTGAATCGGAATGTTTTTTAAAAAAACCCTTTGTCTCAACCTGTTTAACTATTCCGGAAATATGCTCTAAAACCACCACTGTAGGCACAAATGCTACAAGTAAGAAATATGCAATTTAACAATCCTTTTTGCACGGTCAGATGGTTTCTGATTAAATATTTTTTGTTTCACCAAAAGAGAAGACATTGTTTTAGAGCTTAATATAAAGAAGTGCATGACTGTCCAAATGCTACCTTTCCCCATATATATGTATTCCTCAGCTTTGGTAATTGTAATGTTTTCAATCACTCCAGGCATCAAGCTGTCACCAGATAGACTAACCGGATCAGTCTATGAATCATCAAAGCACTTATTCTCATAATTATCTTAGACAAAAGTTATAGACCTCTGAATAAAAACTCAGCGTCTTGTAAAATCCCTCAGGGTACTGAACAATCTCTGTTTTTCCACTCCAGATCCTAGAAAAGAACATGCGCTTAGAGTGCAAGTGTCACGGAGTCTCTGGCTCATGCACAACCAAGACTTGCTGGACAACGCTCCCCAAGTTCCGTCAGCTTGGCTACATCCTCAAGGATAAGTACTACCAGGCTGTGCATGTGGAGCCGGTTCGAGCCAGCCGGAACAAACGGC
This sequence comes from Stegophilus panzeri, assembly GCA_024331685.1. Lineage (NCBI taxonomy): Eukaryota > Metazoa > Chordata > Actinopteri > Siluriformes > Trichomycteridae > Stegophilus > Stegophilus panzeri. The sequence goes on from JANDJT010000114.1 coordinate 19,452,916, forward strand.
CAACATTCCTGAAGATCAAAAAGCCCTACTCGTACCGCAAGCCCATGGACACTGACTTGGTGTACATTGAGAAGTCACCCAATTACTGTGAGCCAGATCCAGTGACAGGCAGTGTGGGCACTCAGGGCAGAATCTGCAATAAAACGGCACAGCAAGCCAACAGCTGTGACTTGATGTGCTGCGGACGAGGCTACAACACACACCAGTACTCACGTGTGTGGCAATGCAACTGCAAGTTCCTGTGGTGCTGTTATGTCAAATGCAACACATGCAGTGAGAGGACAGAGGTATACACATGCAAATAAAACATTCCTTATTCATCTGTATGTAACAGAGGGTCTGTGAACGTAAATTACTAAACATCTGTGAATGCCTCTAAAAGTAATTAGAGTCTTCCTGTGTGGGGTGATATGGATCTAAAGTGTTTAGAATGGAGAAACTTTGGAACAAGGCACTCCAAGGGGTCTCTATGGTCCGCATGATCTTTTTATTCACCTGGAGGATAGCCAGAGGTTGTGTGGGTGAATTATTCCGCTTTGTTTCAAAGCTCAGTGGAATGATTTGGTGGTTGGTACCAGTGGATGCCTAGAGCTTTCTAAACAGTGGAGTGAGAATGTTCCTGAAGTCCAGGATACTATTCTGTTCTACAGGCAATATGGAAAACCCTTTCAGTGAGATTATATAAAACTGGAAATTTGGTTTCTCTGGACATTATGAAAGTATACTGTATATGGACTGTATATAATACTGATGGTATTTAACATTTTATTTAGAGAAAGAAACGCTAATATTAATTTATTTAATAATAAAACTACTGATTTTCATGTGATTTTATTTCATGTTTTTATTTTATTTTTTTTATTTTTATTTTTTTACCATACAACATTCTGTTATTTTGGTAGAAGCAACTTAACCAGCTTTTACACTTTGATCCCACTTTGTGCTTTTTTAACTGTCATTTTTACAGTACCCATTGTGTGCAAAACACTTGTACACCATTTTGTTGGTGATATTACATGTGATAAACATTTGTAGCACAATTCCCTCAAGTACAATTCATTTATATTTATAGCAATATACACTGGAAATGTGCATCTCTCTTGAAAGCTAACTTCTCCTAAAATGAATTAAGTACTTTGATGCTGTTAACCATCAGGAACATTCTGAACAATGTGTCTAAAATAATGCTTAAAATATATTATGTTTCACAATAAATAAAAATAGGTTTTGAGCAACCATTTTCACAAATAGAAATCATTTGATGAAGAACCTGTACATAATATTACCTGACACATAGCCTTCTCATGAGCTCACACAGATCTCTCCCTTGGCTCTTGTCTTTTTAGTTGGCAGAGAAGCCAAGATAACGATTAATTCATTTTGGAACAGGATAGCTCGCATGCAGGAGATGCCTCCACTTGCTACTGATTCGGAATGCTGAGGTCACTGATACTGTTCTTGCTATATATGTATACTAAATATTACGTCTGTCCGATTTTGCTGCTAGTTTTTTTCCCCCCAAGGCCTCAACTTGGAATCTGTATAGTGCCTATTGAAACTAGTGCTTTTGAATACATGTGTGAATGTGGTTACCTGAATGAATTGTTCATGTGCTAAGTTAACAGCAGTTAACAGAATATATTTTGCAAGAGATTATTTTTATATGAGTGTTTTATTTATTTTGTTATAAACTGTCCTGCTTCACAATTTCCCTAACCTCCACAATTAAGGGAATCTAAGCTAGAACCTGCATAGGATGTCATGGTACCTTGATCACTGGTTTGGTGTTAACTGCATCTCAAAGTCATTTAATAACAGCAATTTGTTCTCAGCAATCCTGTATGTAGGACCAATAATATAAACTAAAAATGGGCAAACACTCTGGTACTTACAACAAGACATAAAACATGGCCGCGAATTTAACCAAAGAACAGCTGAATTGGAGATGGTGCTTCATGGAAGGCCTTTGGTCCTATTTCTAATAACAGACAATGAATTCAAGCAATATTTTGCCAAACTGGTCATTCTGCATGCTTATACTGTCATAACTGTTTTAACAGAAATGTACATTGTGCTTTGAACAGTCTTAATAAAAGTCACCTCAGCAGTTTGAAAGAGCTTCTACTTGTTTTCTTGTAACTCAAAAACAGAGCAAACAAAAATCTTTCATGGATAATTTGGCAGTAAAACAGTACAATAAGTACCTTGTTTTAATGTCTATTTCTGCTTATGTACATCTCCATTAGAAATGAAGTAAACGACTACACAACTAGAATTCTTTGAAGCCAAAAAAACAGACTTCTAAAAAAAAAAAAAAAAAAAGAGTCATCAATGGCATGACAATCCCTCAAATTACCTAGGCGGTAACAAGTCATCAGCCACAAAACATTTGTTGCTGCTAAGTTATGGTTGGCCACTGACTCTGACAGTTTTTACTGTGAGGATGATTGTGGGGCAGGGAAGGAACTGAGGAAAGTGCTGGCGTGTTAATGGTAGGCCTTGTGCAGAAGCTTTAATTGATGTGCAGCAATGTGGAGGGTGTCCCAGCACTGGGTAAAAAAGGGAGGTGGGGGGTGGTTGAAGGGGGGTGATGGGGTGATGGATTACACTGACATCTGCTTCATTCACTCCTCAGTGCCGTCGCCACAACAACGCGCCTGGCCCCCCAAAAATGCTGCCCAGTCTCCCTGAGAAGAGCTCCTGCACGTTAGCGAAATGTTAACTATGCAAAACCCAGCTAACTTTGGGATGCTATTTATTTTGTCCACTCCAACCCTCCATTCTCTTCCCCAGGAGCAGGAGGGAGGGTGAAGGAGAGAGAGCTTTTCAATTTTGAAGGATGATGTCAAGAGGAATTTCAAACTGAGGGTTCGAACAGATCTTAGCATTGCCCTTGAATAATTGGTGCAAAACACTTGCTTTAAGAATTGCCAAAAGCATCTCAATAGGTGACCGCGCTGAAAAGGCAGCTGGCCAAACAACCTCGGCATCAGCTCTTGGACACCATGAGCTGAATCACAATATCTTGTTTTGAAAAAGCTACTTGGGGCCCTCTCGTTTTTGGCTCTGACTGATCTTGTTTGTGACATTCTGAATGGCAAGCCTTTTGGAGAACTTAACACTTGTAGCTAGAAGTGTTAGAAAAACAATTATGTGGAGACAGACTCCACGTCCAGCCCCATCCATCTCGTATGGCTTCTGTGGTGTCTTACACAATGGAGAAAATTTGCTAAAGAGGATTCCAATTGAAAATACAGTCCAGTCCCACAAATGCATTTGTGCATTCATTCAGGCATTCATTCATTAGGTCCTCATCCAAATGCTGTTTCTGCCTAATCTGGACTGTCTAAAGGGCTAAATATCATCTTCCTAGCTCAAATCTGTGTAAAAAAGCTTTGTAGAATCTAACTTTGTTAGAGGAACTTGGATCATTCAGTTTAACCAAAATAGACCTGAGTTCCAGCAGTTTCTGGCCAGGTTATAACCAGAATGGTACAACCCCAAATCTGAAAAAGTCGGGACAGTATGGAAAATGCAAAAAACAAACAAAAAGAGTTATTTGAAAATTCAATTTACCCTGTACTATATTGAAAACACATTATTAACACATGATTTGATGTTTTACTTTGTGAATTTAATTTATTTTTGAAAATATACACTCATTTCA
>JANDJT010000114.1:19466275-19481325 GCA_024331685.1 Stegophilus panzeri
GAGAGAGAGAGAGAGAGAGAGAGAGAGAGAGAGAGAGAGAGAGAGAGAGAGAGAGCGAGAGAGAGAGCGAGAGAGAGCGAGAGAGAGAGAGAGAGAGAGAGAGAGAGAGAGAGAGAACTTTTAATTACATAGCTAATCCTGTTCTGGCTGTATGTGTGATTAAATTTTTGGGGTGACAATGAAGCACAGAATTTAGGTTTACTGGCCTTCTATTAAAGTTCCATCTACTATTAAAGTGTAAACCAAACTTCTTCAGAACCTGCATGAGAATTGTTGTCATAACCTAAGCAAGATCGGCAACCAGTCACTGTTAATGACTTCTTCTGAGACAGATGTCCAACTGCCATGTCTCATAAGTACATTATGCTGGAATGCCTGCTGAATTCCTACTAGCTATTCTCTTATTCACCAAACAATCACTGCTGCCTAATATAAGAAAGGAGATGATGTGTGAGATAGCACTGACGGCTTCTCCTGTAAGGGAAACATATACTATTATTACCAAAACCTATTGTCAAAGGGAGCTATTTGGAAAAAAATGTGACAGGGCACAGTCAGCTGATACTTGTGCGATCACAATTCACCATAAACCGCAGTTACATAGGAACATCTCCGGTTACTGGGTCACAGACTACAAAGCAGGCGGTCTTTCACTTTCAATGATGTGAGAGGATAGAGAGAGAGAGAGAGAGAGAGAGAGAGAGAGAAACAAGAGAAGTATTATTTACCTACAACCTGGAAAAAAAGTATTTCTTGGTGGTGTGTCCTTAAGCAACAGACTTATTAAAGTCATTCATTATCTAAAACCAATCAGTGCTTAAGTATGTTTTGGTACTTTGGAGATGGTATTGCAAAATTATATTACACCAGTATGGTGGTATACATCAGTGTGATCTGGCTAGTCTTGCCTCTTCTCTTTGAAGCCATTACGATGTAAAAGATTAACTGAAAATGTTACCTCATTTTACATTAGCTCAAACCATTTTGGGATCCAGATTTTGCTTCTTTATGAAGAATTATATAGGGTTATTATATTTTATATATTATATAGAATAAGGGTTGAAATTGGCTGCCACTATATTTTTAGTAACGCAATGAACTTTTGTTAATTATTTATGGACAGGCTTATGGCATTCAGTGTCATAATCCACAGAAGTATGTCTATTCTAGATGTTTATTTGAGATCACTTAATAACTTAACAGGTTAAGGTACATGTGCAATGATTTTTAGAATTAATATTTTTCTAGCCTACATGTTTCTCAATGTCTACCCTTTTAAGCGTTACAGGCTCAACTTTTGTGAGTTATTGATTTAATCATATGAAACATATAAAATCATATTATAATAGGACAATTATATAAGGTACATTATATAAAACATTTACAGGGTTTCAGTATAGCTAAATACTGTAAGTTACAGCTGTACTGTGAAGTACTATAAAATATACTACTAATATATGGCATAATACACACAAAGAGAGAGTATAATAATAATAATAATAATAATAATAATAATAATAATAATAATAATAATAATAATATCATCTGTTAGGAACTTTTAAATAATTAATATTCAATTAATATTTAATTTGATTTAAATAGAGTTAAGGATCAGTGCAATGTGCCTTCTAATAAAGAAGATTTTCATTGCCACATGTGCGCACTGATCCAATAGGCAATGTGTTTAAGATTTGTTTTACTTATTGAATTCCAACTCAACTATTGAACATCTGCAGCTCAATTAAGTCCAAATGAACTAATGACCTCATCATTCAGCTGATACAATTGTAATTCTGGCAGACGTACAAACATTCTTTCAGAACAAGTAATGCTTTCCTTGGTAACTACCTTACAGCTACTCCTCATTGTACAGATGACATATTTACCAGTGGAACTGGTGGATATGATGACCTAATGCTTGTAAACCTGATGTATATGACAAAAAGTTAAACGTCACCACATTCATAATTCGAAAGAACTTTGGGCTGAACGAAAGGGGTTATCAGTAGGTGGGTGTACAGTATGTCCCTAGAGGGACTAGCAGAACATGTAAGCAATCAAAAAAAACACCACTGGTCATTTTGAGTTAATCTCTACTTAACTAAACCAGTACTGGGAGCCCACAAAGAGAATCATACATACTAAGAAAGAGCTGTGGCACAAGGCGCTTAGCAGTGTGGCTGTGGGTGTTTGTGGGGATCCCAGCTCAAAGGAGGCTATAATTTTCAGCTGCTCAGGCATTCTAGCAGTGATAAAGCTGCCTGTCACATTTTTCTTCCTGACTACAGCAGTTCCCATTCACACCCAGACCCAAGTGAGCCCTAAACTGCCCCACAGCCACCCCTTGTTTGCATTCAAATGTGCAAACACCAAAAGGTGACTTTCTGTTGCAGCTGGGTGGAAAACTGGATTAGGCTGAAGTGACTGCCAGCAAGATGCTGTGCATGAGTGTGCGCTTGTGAGAGAGAGATAGAGGCCTCTCTGAGTGTTTGTAAAACTATGCCTTTCAGCTTTCAGTTCTCAATGGCAGACTGCCAATGACAGTGATCTTTTCTCTTTCTCTTAATGTATCCCCCAACGTTGCACCAGGCTTATATTCTCATAAATGACACACCCTCTCAGAACTGAATGGTATTATGGGTGTTTGCTTTTTGTTTATCAGCTTCACTACCTTTCAGTAGGTTAAGTGAACCAATGCTATATTATTATTTTATTATTTATATACTGTTCTATTACTGTTACGTATTCAACATAATGAGGGTTAGGACGGATGCAAGTGCAGATAAGAGCTTTTAATAAAGAGCTGTAGCCAGACAAATCCAAATCATGAGACAATAGCGTGGGCAAAAAACAGGCAATGGGTCAGGCGATCTACAAACAGGCATAAACGAGGCAAGGCAAGAATTGAGAACGAGAAACAAGAAACAAGATCAAAATGAGGAACAGGGTACAAACGTTTGGTACGGTGATAACACTCAATACTTCGAAAAGAGTGAATGCCTTGAAAGTCCTTTTAAACTGTGGTGTGATTGTGTGTGAGATTGGATGCAGGTGTGTGTGTGAGTGAATGAGTGTTCTGGGAATTGCAGTCCATGGCGGCCATGTTTGTAGGCCGCAGTGCAGGATGGGAAATGTAGTCACTGGTTTTCTGTGATATGACAATTACTGTGAAATATTTGCATGTATCATGCTTTTTCTTTCTCTTTCTTTAATGCGACAACTGTAACAGTCTAGAATACGCTTCTAGAAAAAAAGGTAAAATCTGGAACCCTCAAGGGTTTTTTGACTGTCCTTCTGGGGGATCCCTAAAAGGTTTTATGTGAAACCTTTCAACAGTGTGTTTCTCTATATTCATTTAGACAGGTAAGAACATTTCAATCACATTTGATGTAGACCAAAACTACTTGCCCAAAACGTTCTGAATGAGGTGATATGAGTCTGGTTCCAAGTGAACTATAGAGCGGATTAATTGCAGTCTGAATGTAGAATCTAGGTAATTGCAGGAAGTAAATATAATGAATTTTGAAATTACTCTTAAGCTCATAATTAAGCTCATAAACTGCTCATAAGCTCATACATTTCTATTTGCACAGTTGCACACCATATAGTATACAGTTATAGAAGGGAATTATTTATAATTGCACTATCCAGTGTCACTCAGATGAGGATGGGTTCCCTTTTGAGTCTGGTTCCTTTCAAGGTTTCCTCCTCATGTCGTCTCAGGGAGTTTTTCCTTGCCACCATTGCATCTGGATTGCTCATTAGGGATAAAATTATCAACTAGAACTTGGTATCCAGAATTGATATATTTCTGTAAAGCTGCTTTGTCACAATGCCCATTGTTAAAATCTCTATACCAATAAAATTGAATTGAATTGAATCAAAAGTGCTGTGTATCAGTTGTGGATAACATATTTTGTAGAGATACTCGGCTACATGGAAACACGCAAACAGCCACAGGACAAAACTGTAGCACTACAGAAATGCAGTGTGTTCTGGATATTTGGACTGATGTGATGCACTAAAGCCATAGGCTATACTGGACATATCTCAAAAAATCTCAGGAAATCTCCTGTGTTTCAGATGAAAAACTTCTCACAGCAAATATGTGAGATAGCAGTTTTTGTCATTACACTAGCGGCAGTTACAGCAACATAATAATAAAACAATAAGAGAAAAAATGAAGGGATCACAAAGCTAAAAGGTTAGCCATTGACCACGAAGCAAATCTGCAACAAGGAAGTTGAGAAGGAACAATGCTTCATCCAGTTGCTAGAGACTGATTTCTGTCACCTGTGCCCTGTTTAGGCTTTTTTATGCCAGTGTTTACAGCTTACCTGTGTGAGTGCTTCATTTTTCCTTTGTTGACTTGTCTGCTGACAAAACACATCAGTTTGCCTCAGAAAGAGCATTTGCGGCTTACATGACCTCTCTACTAACAGGACATCTGCTGGAGTAGGCTACTGCTATCTGGGATCATTAGTTAGCAGAATGCACTTCAGTGGAGTTTCTCAGCCACCCAGCAAAGAGTGTTTAAAAAACAGATCGAGTGAGAGACAGCTCTGCACTTGGCAGCCTTTTGACAAAGGAACCAGACCATTGTGCATTCGCATATATTTGTTAGTAGCTACCCTTGGTATCTTCTAATTAAGACAGTTAATAAATAAATTATGCATTTAAACCATTGCAACCCTGACCAGGATAGGTTTTACTGAAGATTAATGAATAATAACTAAACAGTAAACTCATCACAAGCATCGCACTATGTCTACAAAACACTCATGTTCATCAGTCTGACCTTTCTTTATCCCACAAGCCTGCCTACATGAAAATAAAAAACACCTGCTACAGCAACGTTTTTTTTGCTGGATCCAGCATGATCCCAGTCCTGATGCACACCTCTAATTTACATTGTAAAGCCAGAGCATAAGCAGCTGATTGACCCAATAAACTGTCTGTGAAGTAGACCATGCCCAAATGCTATTACCTTTTCTCCTGATACCATGAATTGGTGGAGCAGTGGGTAGTGTTGCTGACTCACAGCTCCAGGGTCATTGGTTTGAGCCTGAGCTCAGGTTGCTATCTGTGCTGAGTTTCAGCATGTGCTGTCCAATTCTACATGGGTTTTCTGTTGGACCTACCGTTTCCTCCCACCTCCAAAAACATGCCAGCAGGGGTGTTGGATAAGACAAATTGTCCCTAGGTGTGAATGAGTGTGTGTATGCATGGTGTCCTATCCAGTGCCCTTATGCCCACTGTTTCTGGGATAGGTTCTGAATCCAGAACCTATCTGGATCTGGATCTGTAACTTGCTTTATGTCTGATATGTGTCTTATATAATTTCTTATATAAGTTTCACCAAGTTCCTAATATGAATTCTGACCTATTGAGATGTTAGACACAGGAACTGGAGGAATACAGAAAAAGCATCCATTTTTTGGGTGCAACTTAATTGCCAAGTTGTGCAGGTGATATACTCAAAAGGACCTCAATTGATATACAAAGGACCTCAATTGTTGAGGAAGTGTTCCAGGTAAACAACTGGATGTCTAACAGCTGTGGAAAAGGACACACTACCAGCAGGAGAAGCTTGGTAAGGTTATGGTTACTAAGATCTAAGATCTACCTGGGTTTCTATCCCCACTCATTCTCTCTGGAAATTCTGCAAGAATTGTGTATGACAAAGCATGGGTGGAATCACAACACGCCAGAATCGCTGGCACTGCTGAGGGACCAGTGAGTTGACAGACTTAATTGTTGACAGACAGACAGTTAAAACAAAATTTTTGTCATACTTTAACCCAGTTTTGCTAATGTCAGTGTCCAGTAAATGGAACAGCCATCTGTTTGTTGTAAAAAAAAAAAAAAAAAAAAAAAAAAAAAAGCTACTCCAAGTACAATGTACAAAATTACCAGCACTCCAATATACCACATTTGCTACCATTGCCACAAAGATGGACAGGCTGATTGGATCTGGACCTTGAGGAGTCTATATTTTTTAATGACAAGACAGTACATAAGAAATGAATTAGCAAGATTTGTTGCTATTTGACTAACAGTGGAAATATGTGAGTACTGTACCTTCTTAAAGCCTCAAGAGCATGCCTCCAGGGGTCTCTATAGTTTTCTTTTTCACATAAAAGGGCCAGAATTTGTCAAAACCTGATGCTGAGTAGCCTGACATACCAGACAGTTTATGTCAGTCACTGATCAATGATGAGGTTGAAGAAGCAGCATTTTTGCCTTGGCTGATGACAATGAGAACATAAATTTTGTCCCTGTTGTCATCTTAAAAGGGCATTGGTCAGGAGTTACTTATGGTTTTCTCCGTTGATACATAATCAGTGCTCTCAAAACAATTTACACACTCTTATGAACAACTAATAGTTTTGCAAAACACATTTTCAATAATTTTACACAAATTACAAATTGCATACACATTGTCTACCAAACACTTTGCATAAAAATGTGCAAAACCATGTTATTATCGTGACCATGTTATTAACATGTTATTCATGGTTCACAAAAACATTTGCACCATTTTCCTAAGCACAGCAAACAAAACTCTGCAATGAAAGATATAAAGGTAAAGGAAAATGTATGTAAGTTGTAATCATGAGTGCACACATGTAGCTACATGAACTCTCATTTAGGAACACGTATTAATTTCCCAGTTTGGAATAACTTTTTATATTGTTATAAATAATCCTATACTAGCGCATATACATATGAGTGACTACATATAGATATGAGTTGAATATATTAAGTGCTATTTAATTGAAACATTTCTTAATTTAAATTCTGAATAACTATAATCGACACATATTAATGACATGAACTACACGAACTATAATTTATAAACATTTGCTAACTGTCAAATTCTGATTAAATAATGATGTACAATGAAAATTATTATAAAGTGAAACCATTTTAACTTGTAATTTAATCAGCTCAATTAATAAAGCACACAATATAGAAAGTGCAAATTGCTAAATTGTTCATTTTCCTATGTATAAAAATTAGTCATTTAAATGCCTGGAGCCTGAACAAACCACAGGAGAGCCTGGAGAAAAACTAATGTAAGAATAAGAGGCAGTTGAATCATTGGAAAGAAGGGAAGAGTGAGGAAAAGCAGAAGGACAAGGATTAGAGAAGAAAAGAAGAGAGAGAAGAGGAGAGAAGAAAATTGGAAGAGGTAAAAAAAAAAAAAAAGAAAAAAAGATGGGAAATAGGCAGAGGACAATAGGAACAATAGGAAGAGGAGAAAAGAAAGAAGAAAAGGCAGAAATGGGTGGAGGGGGTAGCACACAAAGAAGAATGACCTCAAAAGAGTTGAGATGCGAGCCACTCTTACTGACCATGTCCTGAATCTTGAGAGAGGCATTTTCATAGGACCATGTAAAACATTTTACCTCATTTTTCTGAATTTGTTAGTGATATCCTCATACAACAAAAGAAGGGCCAGAAACAACTAAATTCTGTTGAAGTCTTCTCATCCAGGAGATTGAAACTATAGACCAGCAGCACACATGACAGAGTAAGGCTATGGATGCTTGAGGGGACATTCAGGCAAATGCATGCCTCAGACATGGATTCAACACTTTTGCTTGAGAAAACATATTGTGTGATGAACTCAATACTAACCTAAACTCATATGAATAAATATTTTTCATCTTCTTAGTTTGAAATGTTGTCTAGTCTACTAATCTATAAAACAAAGTTTATTATTTAAGTTAATATATTATATAATTATATAAGTTTATATCTAGATATGTCCACATATGTATTACACAAACAGTTTAATTTGTTTAACAGGCAAAATTAAATAAAATTGTAAAATTTCATCCTGTGATTTTCCAAAAAATAGCTATTCTCTCATGTATGTGGAAGGAAATGAATAAAATAGAGCCATGGAACTAAATATGTTTTGTCTTTATTGTACTTGTGTGACTTTAGCTGAATGCGTTTGTCATATCAGTTGTGAAAAACTGTGAGCTAAGAAGCACTGTGTATGCTAAGGAACATTCTCAAACTTCTCATTTTGAAAAAGAGAGACCTTATGTCATCTTTCAGATGAAATCCTCCACAGGAAAGAGCAAAATGTTAGAGTAAAAAGAAATCTTTATCTTCATCTTTATTTTCCTTCAAACTGCCACTTGAACAGATTGTCACCATTCTTACAGAATGCATGGGCAGAGCAGACATACCACAGGGGCTTCATCACATCACAATCTATATTCTGAGATCCATTCATGAGGAGCTGGGTCTCAAAACCACATAAAGGTTATGGCTGGATCATATCATTTGTTGGCATCAGTATGATGTTGCAAGGAGTCAGATTATGTCTGATGTTCCAAAGGACAGAGCGTTCATGTATTCATTCATTCTTCCATCCATCCATTCATTCACATATAAACATTTTTGTGAATGTTGATCAATTTTTATCCCACTTGAATTCAAGAAACAGGAAGTTTGGTGCTCTTTTTACTTACCTTGATGTGAGAGGCATTCACACAGAAGTGAAAAATTTATTGAATACAGACTCATACCATGTATTCTTCTCTTTATGATACACCAGTCAATGGCACTAATTAAGTTCCTGCAGAGAATAGGCTGTGGCAGGCAATTTTGAGTTATAAGAAAATTCAAACCACAATGCTGACTAAGCATCTGACTAAGAATATTAAGTATGTTTTCAACCCCTCAGCTGCATACCAACACGGCCTAGTTTGGGAAGAGCATAATCTTTTGCTAAAGATCACGTCATCACAACCACCTGAAGAACATGACAAAAAAGACACCTACTCCAAGTAAAAATGGTACCAAGTTTAGTTCATGGCAGATTTGCTTTGAAAATGCAAGAGTAAGGAGTAAATACTTGGCCTGTAAGTACTTACGTGGTTCTGCTTACTGCTTGTAGAGGATGTATCGTATTCTTCTACAGCAGTCCATAGACTGCAGTAAAGGCTGTTTTTAAACAGAGTCATGTAAACAAATATGAAAAATAGAAGAGAACAAGGTGAGAAAGTTCTGACTATATAATTGATAATTGTTGTATTTGTTAGTGTGTTGCATACTGATCTGAAATTTCAGATTGTTCTTGCTCCTGTAATATTGTATTTGAGGGAGAGTTTGTTTCTTATAATGTTGTCAGTATGCAATCAATATTTATATTTGGATACTAGTGATTGTTTTTTGTTGATCAGCTTCAGTTTTGTTGATTTACTTACAGTAACGACATGAGCCAGAAACTTTACATACTAGGAATAAATATGTGTTACATTGGAACTATACACCTCTGATATACAATAAAACAACTGGAACTGACACATCTGTAAATTACTGTCTTCATACCTTAATTGTGGGAAAAAATACAAGCTTATTTTCTTTTGTGTATAAGAACAAATGATACATGCTTAGGTGTAATTAAATGTATGCATGTTTCAGTACTTATAGTGGGTTATAAAATTGAGTTAACACATTGTGCTGTTCTTTCTGACAGGAAATGATCATATTTAGTGCTGTTCTTCCGTCATGGAAAGTATGTTTTGTTTATGTTTACCTTGAAAAAGAAATGTAACATGTAAATGTAAAATGTAGTGAAATAACAACAACAATAACAACAACAACAACAATAATAATAATAACAACAATAATAATAATAATAATAAAAGTTCTGTTCTGTTTGATTAAAATGACATTTTCTTCTTAATAAAAATCATATAATTTTCCTAATAACCTAATAACTCACCTACAAGAGTGGTAAATTTCTTGTTCTTCTTCTTCTTCTTCTTTTAATTATAATATATATTATAATTTGCAATCCTTCTGTCCCAACATAATTTTGACACGAGGCTCAGGACAGAGAGTGCCATCTGCAGGCTCTGATGATAACCCCAATCTGTGCTGCATAGCTCCAAAGAGAATGCTTAGAATGCTTGAAATGAAGCGTACTTTAGTGTGCTAATCCAGGTGATATAGAAATTAATAAAGAAGCATCAGGAATATTTCTGTGCTCCTGAAGATCTGAAAATCAGATACAGGTTTATTATGTTTCTGAATCGGTGGAAGTTTGCAGCTCGCAGTCCAAGCAGAGATTGAAGACATACTGAAACAAAATGTTTAATTCATACTGTATGGGAAGATAGATTTACTTTGTAGGCTAATTAATGTACACACAAAACCTATATTGCAAGGTGATGACAGAAACACTCATCTTTAGATGGCAGTCTTTTTCCTAATCATTATTTAGCACACACCATTACACAACTCTACAGCACAAGTTCATGTCAATTTGATCCACAGGATTTTGGAATAAATTTTGACAGCATTTCTGATTTTCTTTGGGGTTAAAACTAAAGAAGTAATAACATGCAATTAGGGATTACTGACAGAGTTTTTCCTAACTGTGGGACTGTTGGATTGTTGGAATCAGCTGTGTTTACCACCAAATTACAGACAGTAAACGGTATTATAACATGTACTAACATAAATTCTCCACAGACCTCTGGCTCCACACATTTCAGGAATAAGCAAGTGATTATACTATTCTCTAAAGATTTTTTTTTAAAAATATACTAATGATACCAAAGCTGACCCAGTTAATGAGGTAAGTTTGGTTTCTTCAAAGGCCAGAGAGAGACTTTGAAGAGCTACACACTTCCTTAACTACAACTTCACCAAAGTCAAATATCTTGACCTGTAAAGGGTGTACAATACACACCTGTTTAAGCACACCACATGCCTGTGTCACTCCACTGTCACCTCCCTGTCCTGAACCCTAAGATACACACACGTTTTCATTCTAACTTAACCATCACATCCAGAAATCCAGGAGAATTACCTCCTACAAATATGAAAATGTGTTTTGCCATATATAAAAAGTAACACTGAAAAGAAAGAATAGCATTCTATTACAAAAGATATAAAACTATAGAATTTCAACATGGACAGATCATTAATCCTCTTTTCATAATAAACAAGAGTTGCAACTCAACTTTCAACATAATTAGCTTGGCATCTACCCAGAGGAGATATTTGCATGGCTTGAGTGCTCAAATAACCAACATTATTACAATTTAGCTTAGGAACTGAAGGATAGGGATTAGCAGGGATAAGAAGAAATGCCAAGAAAACATTAATTCAATCTTCTTAAAAGCAGTGATTAAAACTGGTATTTGATTGCTGATTGAGTTTATTATTATTATTATTATTATTAATTAACATTAGTCTACAAAGATCAATGTAATCATTTATAATAAAAAGCCTTTTAATTGCATATCCACCTCAAATGCTTGTATTGCATCCAGGTAAACTAGTTCAGATATTATCTATGTTGATATAGAGGATTCTTTATACAATCATTCATTTTCTCTTGACATCTAACTGGCAGCAAAATACTCTGACAGCTAAGAAAAATGTCAGGGGATTACATGTTCAGGCTTCAAATCTGCCAACCATCTCAGCTAAGTTTTCAAGGAAAAGCTCCTTCACCTAAGGCCAATTTCTGTGCAGGTATAGTTGTTTCAACAGATTGTAGTTAAATGGGAGTCATTGCTAATATGATATATGTCTGTGGTGTTGATGAAAACATTCAGAATATTTTCTATTTCAGTTTTAATTCTATCACAATTTCATGGAAATATTCAGCCACAAGGGCAATATAATGTTGCTGTCATGATAAATATGCAAAAGAAAAGCCTTACAGAAGTTAAATGGTTGTTTATTTTTGCCTAACCCTTCAATACATCATGTGTTCAAACATGAAATCTTTAATGGTTTACCAGATTCACCTGAATCCGAAGAGCACATAAACCTGTTACATTTTTTTTCTCAAAGTTGCAGCCTCGGACCTTCAGGCAAAACAATGGCCCTACAATGGGCCTACGATTGATGCTAAGTAGTTTGTGTAGCTTGGAAGATGGGGCTTCAAAATGGCTTTCACTTAAGACAGTTTTTTTTACTGGCCATCACTACAGCCAGATGAGTCGATGCATTGCTTTTGTTATATTGTAGTTCAGCATGTGTCAATTTTGGGGGATCTCTGGTCAAATGTCATGCTGTGACCAAACCCATTCCTGTCAAAGGTACTGATACTGTAGAATATGAATAAACCTATCAACATGTCTGCCGTAGATGAGATCTTGTAGATGAGAATGCACTCAGGCCAGTGCTGTGTCCAGTGAGGCCTCTCAAATGCTATGTGGAAGTGACTGCTAGCTGCCGTTACAGATAACAATGACTCAATAATCTGATACTTGCCAACTAACGACAGAACATATGGTCTGCGATGAAGCAACGTTCAGTCTTTAACAATTGGTGATGATAGATACTAAACTCAATGCCATTGCTTCACATAGTGTGCGTTGAATGGCATTTAATTGAAGAAGGTGCAGGCACTTGCTTTATTTGCTTGCGGACATTTGTGAAGTGATGACGTGGAGTTTAATGTCTTCCTGTTAACCTATGAGAACTTTGGGTGATTATTATACTCAATAAGGATTTTAAAAAGAACAGAAAACAAAACAGCAAAACAAAGAATTTTGAGTGATTCTCAGTAGAGTACAGTACAGTAAGGCTTTATCCATAATAATATCCTCAATAAAGAACAATTTGTGAAATAACATGAAGAATGATTGCATGATTGTGGAATTGTAAAATGGTGGAGAAAATTGTAGAACATGGGTTCTGGACAGCTTTAGCTTTGCACTTTATATCCAAAATGATCCCCCTCTAGGGCCCCAGTAAAAAAAAACTCTTGGGTAGGATTTATTATATGGTAGGAAGGAGATGGGGAGAAACCTCATCACTAGTGCAGCAGCACGCCTTGTCTTCAAAAAACCCAAAAGAACCCATGTCGCACCCCTCTTCATCTCTCTCCACTGGCTTCCTGTAGACGCCCGCATCAAATTCAAGGCCTTGATGCTCACGTACGAGACCTTGTCTGGAACAGCACCCTCCTCAACACTCTCCTGAAGGCTTACGTTCCCTCACGCAATCTGTGATCAATCAATGACCGGTGCCTGGTAGTGCCTACTCAGTAAGGCATGAGGTCAACCGTCAAACTGGCTGTCTCTTAGTGGTGGAATAAACTTCCAACTTCAATCTGGACTGCAGAATCTGTCACTATCTTCAAAAAACGGCTAAAGGCCCACCTCTTCCGTGAACACTTAATTAACCCTTAACTTGCCCCTCCCCCCAATATATAAAAAAAAATTATTCTGCATTTACACTGGCTCTTACACTTCTACTCTGCACACTCTGCTTCTCTAGAACTCAATTAAAAATCTTGTATTTTTAATAGCACTTGTATTGTTCTCCGCTTATAACACTTTGCTTGTATTTTCTCATTTGTAAGTTGCTTTGGATAAAAGCGTCTGCTAAATGAATACATGTAAAATGTAGTGGGAAAAAAAAAGAGAGATGGGATTTTATGGGAAGTTAACTAGGAAGAAGGAAGAGCTTCAGGCATGGTCTTTCTCCCAAGCTTCAGTTTTTCATAACTCCATTATCAACAAGTAATTGTTGAGTTCAGTATAATTTTTTTTTTTTTTTACTCAAGTGAGAACAGAACAATGAGTGATTCTCATCCTTAACAGCGAGCAGTATCAATACAGAATCAACAGTGATTCCCACTCTAAATGACATCTTCACTATTTCAGAGTGTAGTCTATTACTGATTAGTTGTTCCAAAGCACAAATGCACAGAAAAAAAATTACTTAATTGAAGTGCATACATTAATTTGTTTTTGTACATTCAACATGATTTGATCATGTATTTTCAAAGTCCCAAATAAAATCAAATTTTGCACTCTTACCCTAACTGAGGATTGAACTCAGATCAGTGGCATTCTGCAACGGCCACATTACCATCACACTGTTCTACTATAGGTAGATTGATTGTGTTAATTTAGTATTACAGTTATAGTTCCTGTCAACGCCATCATCCTTGTGAGATTTCATAATGTAATTGGTTTACATTAATAATATGTGAATTGATCACGCTCTCTCTACATAATCCAATTTAGTAATTAGAAACTTGTTTAAATTAAGTTTACTATAAACAATGAAATCATGTTTTGATGAGAAACCTAATATTTTTATGTAAGCTTTGAAGAACGTAAGATGTTCTCTTAAATCTGACTGACCACATGTTTTGTTTTATTGTATTTTCTATCTTCTATTTTCTTCCCAATTTGTTCACCTGACAATTTCCATCCTCCAACCAGCTCTCCCAGATCACATGACAGCTATCAATTGGGGAGCGTGAAGGCTAACACATGCTTCCACATCTTTTTGAACTGCTACTCATGCTGCATCATAGGGCAGCGTACAACACTCTGGGGAAATATATACACACATGAGTTGTGATTAGCAGGGGAACAAGAGTATACTAAGCTTCTCACCCAGAGAGCACAGCCAATTTCGATTCCTTGGCTCCCTGCTACAGGTGGCTGTAGCATTGTTGTGATTTCCAAATGATGGAGCAAACGGTGTATTTTATTTTATTTTTTTAATTTAATGATATCTGAATAACAAAATGAAACAACTGTATTTATTACAATTTAGTACATTTTTTATTAAAATGTAATTTTTTTTACTGTTTATACGTATAAGAAAGGTATATTATTTTATAGTATTTTACTGGAAACTCAAGTTAACAGTATGATATGGAAAATGTGATACAACTAATTACTGTAAAATTATTACAGATAATGTATGAGTTCATCTTTTTATAGGGTAAGTTGCTGAATACTCCAATGAGGCTATTCACATGAAATTTTCACCAGACTTTGGTATTAACTCAAGAAATCCGAACATTAAAGTCCATAAATGACATGGGAAAAAAGTATTGAACACACTAATTGAAATTTATTTAATACTTAGTAGAGAAGCCTTTGTTTGTAATGACAGCTTCAAGATACTTCCTGTATAAAGAAATTAATGGGCCGCAGTATTCAGGTGTGATTTTTTTCCATTCTTCTAAACATATTGTCTTTAAATCTTGTTCAGTTGGATTCGAGTCAGGTGATTGACTGGGCCATTCTAAC